>JAZGUH010000384.1:0-346156 GCA_037893225.1 Hippasteria phrygiana
CATTGATGTCATCAATCAAGAAGGCTTTATCCAGTCGCCTCAAAATGACGTCTGTGGCGAAGAAACACGAAAAAGCTGCAATCCTAGTTGTAGACGCGTCTTGTTTGAATTAAACGGCTGACGGGTGCGTTTGTGACGGGCTTGCCAGCGGCAAACTCTTGCTCGGTCGGCGCGTACCGCGGAGTTCCGTGGGCAAAATAATAATAAAACATAGCTTTACGCGGTTTTTTTGTTCAAAGTAAGGCTATTTTTAGATAATGACAAGCAGTGTTTTCCAAGATGACTGTCCCTTTTTTTCGAGATGGCTTCCGCCGATGTTCCCCCAAATCGGGTCTTTCCTCTTCCTTTGGCGTTCTGTATGGTAGTTTTAGGGGGAAAAACATGTGTCCTCAAAAAAGGAGGTGCTTGGAACGCTAAACATGTTTTTTTTCTTTTCTTTTTACTTTGCCTTATTTGTGGGAGAGAAATGCAGGACTTCGCAGTAGTGCATAGGGTCTGTATAGTCGGTATGCCCCGCCCCCTTGTGTGCACGTCCTATGGGGATTGTGGAGGGGGTGTGGCTAGATTTGAGGAGCCGATTTGAGGAGCCAGTTTGAGCAAGTTGGATCGATCCCATTCATGTAGGAGGGGTTGTTGGCTTGCGTAAGCGAATTCGAGACAATGATTAGGCAACAGACAATTTTATGGAATCGTATTTAAAGAATAAGTTTCTAAGTTATTTAAATTTTAGATGTTTGTGTGTTAAAGTGAAGAATCACCCTTGAAAAATAAAATGTCACTTAGCAATAGGAACACCCGCACGTACAATGGAACAGCCCGCACGATTTGTTGTGAATGACTCGTAGTCTATTGTGCAATCGCACGGACGGGTTTGACGTGTACAGACACGCAGTACTACAGACAAGCACTAGTTTGTGTCGGTCATAACATGGGGAATCCTCCATGGTCATAATGTTTGTGGTGGTTGAAAACATACGTTTTGTCTTAAAAGGAAAACTCACCGGTCAGCAACATAATCGCACGGTATTGTCCGATACTGCAGAGATATTCACAGTAAATTCCAGAGAGCTCGTAATAATCCATATGTCCTATTATGACCAGGACCGGAGTGATGGTCAGCCCACAAATTGGTCGCACCGATATTCCTCATATCCAAGTAAAATTGTACGCAAGGCCATGCCATCGCGTGTACGCTGGTGGGTATGGGGTATGAGAAAACACAAAATGTCCGCGTAGCTCACTATTTGGACGAAAAATGTACATGTGCGGCCGTATTGCGCTAGGCCCTGTCCGCACCGAACATGCTGTACGTGCAGGCCGATCTGATGAATGGAACAATTGGTCTTGAAGTTTAATCCCCAGATAAAAGCCATTAAAGACAGTGTTTGGTCAGATCGATTATCTTTTAACCACACAACCTGTATACACGCGTGTATACACACAGGCCGGAATGGATCCCCGCAAATTGAAAAGATTACACCATTACAAAAACGTAACTGCATTTAGTTTAGTCTAATTGTTCAAACATTCACACGGCAGAGATGCTAAGTTGACCTTGGTACCTGTACACAAGCCAACAGGCATGGCTTCACACTTGGTTCATACACGGAGTCTGTTTCCCTTATTTGCAATAAAACTCGAATATATTCAATGTTTGTTCAAACGTATATATTTATTTTATATATTTTTTTTTACAAACTTGGAACATATTGAGGATTCCCTTAATCGTCAATTCCATAATTGGAGACATTTACTTTGAAATGGACGAACATTACGACAGAAAATAAATTCACCCCTTCAGGCCCCACTCTTTCGTGGAGGAGTGTCAGAGATCATATTAGTTTCTTTGTTTAGTTATAAACAAGTCCACTGAAAAAAGTAGGGACAACGTGGACATTTTTCAACTGACTTTCAGGTCATTGATTCGGTCACCTATGTTCAGTAGGCAATAGTTAACTCTAATGAGCTGGCCTATATGACCTTGCTCTATGGTTTAACGGGCTTGAGGGTCGACGGCTATATGTACACGCTTTCGTATATGTAAACAACATTGCGTAAGAGCTATACCAGCCAAAGTAGGCCTCATCTATGAAACTCGTATAAACACGATATTTTCAGACTACGTTCTGACAGGCAAAGATTGTTGCTGCTAATTTTACATTTTGTATGGGACTGGGAAGTACACACTATACGAAGTAAGCAATGCCACGGTAACGGGTTTCAAAAGTAAGCGTACAAAATGTTCACGGAACAATTAAAACGGAAAATTGGAAATTATCAAAGTAAATTACCAAAAAGCGAAAACTAAAAGTAAAATCAAAACAAAAATGTACAAATGAAAAGCAAGTATGCAAAATATACGGTAAAGTGAATCGCGTTCAGCCTAAAAACTGTACAATTACGATTAAATCGTAAAAACTAAAACAAAATCAAAAGCAAACGTACAAAACTCTTGAAAACATAATATAAAACGGCGTAAAACTCTAAACTGAACGACTAATTAATGTAAATTAAAAATCAACAACTTAAAAATAATTATTTGAATAGGGCCTACAAAGTAAAATTGTTCAGCGTAACAAAAGTTTCAGACAAAATGTACACAAATAAATTTAAACCTGTTTTTCTCTCTAGTTTTGGATACTCTTGATTTTATACTTTTCTTCTAGTGTACTTGTATATTTTTATTACTTTTATATTGGTATCGCTACTATACTAGGGTACGGTAATAAGGGTATACTGTACACTAATACCTATACATGTACTTGATTTGGCTTACGTCATATCACATGGCCCAATAATACAAGAACCTAAATGGCTATAACAATAAGGCAAACTACGGAAATAAATAAATCGGCATTAAATAAAAGAAGACACAGAAACGAATAAATAGACAGAGTGCACGGCATGATGTGCCAATGAAATTGCATAATTGGCGTATTGTTTAAACACAGATTGGTATTTAGGACACAAAGTTCCCAATATATTTTCAGGACCAACAGTATAGAAGGTGGGCACGGGGCTATTGTTTCTTAATCTGGCGTAACACATGGATTCGTTGCTTGCACCGAGGCAGTGTCCGAATTCGGTCATTGCTCATTCAACGTGTCCCGACACGCATCCTTTTGGAAAGGCGAATGCCGTAAATATGACGTCACGGTTCATGTTGCGATGGAGTGGTCTGATTAGCCAACAAATGAAATGGCATCTGGAAACACCTAAATACCGACACAGTAGCAACACAATGTTTTCGGACTACGTTATGAATGAGGCAAAGACTGTTTCTCCTAAATTTACTTCTTTTATTGGACTGGGAAGTTCGAAGTGAGCCATGTAAAGGGTTTTAAAAGTAAAAAGTGTGCGAAAAGTGCACGTACAAATTAAAACAAAACGTAAAATTCGATTTAATCAAAGCAGATTACCAAAAAGCGAAAACTAAAAGTAAAATAAAAACAATGTACAAATGAAAAGTAAATTTGTAAAATATACACTAATGTGATTAGCGTTCAGCATAAAGAAGTAAAATTATAAAAATACAACAGTCTTTCTGAAACTATTGGTCATTAATCATAACTGTCTTCCTCGCTATTCAAGTTCCTCTTCATCTTGTTGGAACAGTCCACCAAATTTGGCCTGGTGTTTAGGCATTACTCTGTTCAGGGCTTTGTTTACTTCTAGACCCTTATCTACTTTTTCTTCGAGATCTTCCACAATATCTTGATGAGTATCACTATCCTTTAGATGTAGGTAACTTGACAGAAAATCCTTGTACTTGTTGAAGAAGATTCGTTTAACCACCCAAAGAGTCTTTCGATTGGCTTTTTCCCTGGCTTGATCTTCACCCACACCACAGTTGACGTACTTTTCGTATTTTTCATTCCACATCTCTTCAGTGGCTTCTTTGGCATCTTCCAACCAGTCTAGATAGGTGACATTGTCTTCCAATTCAGAACTAGACTCATCTTCATCTGATAATTCGTAGATTCAGTATCACAGTTTTCTATTTCTGAATCTTCAAATCTACGCCTTTTAAAATAGGATTCAGAATGATCCACGTCACCATATTCAGATTGAATAGCTTCAATATCAGGATCATCGTCAACTTGATTCACTGTAGATTCTTCTGCAGCATGTACATCTTCTGCATGCCTGCGTAGGTTATATCTCCGCCCAAAGCTTTTGTTACACTGGTGACAAGCATGGGGTTTGACTGCAGCAATAACATTCATGTTGAATCTTTGAAGGTTAATCTCCAAATGACAAGAAACGGATGAAATTGTTCAATATAAGCACTTATTTTGTTCATAACTCTGGTATTTGTGATCAATTGCTCATTTACTCATTTCGCTGCTCATTTACTCATTTCGCTGCTCATTTGCTCATTTCTTGCTCTTTTTGTTGCTCATTTACCCATTTCGCGCTCATTTTGTTGCTCATTTACTCATTTCTTGCTCATTTTGTTGCTCATTTACTCATTTCGCTGCTCATTTGCTCATTTTGTTGGTCATTTACTCATTTCGCTGCTCATTTACTAATTCCTTGCTCATTTTGTTGCTCATTTTCTCATTTCGCTGCTAATTTTCTTGCTCTTTTTGTTGCTCATTTCATCATCTTTTTGTGACTCATTTCGCTACGAAATGAGTAAAATGAGCAAAAGAGCAAGAAAAAGAGCAAGAAATGAGCAAATGAGCAGCGAAATGAGCAAGGAATTAGTAAATGAGCAGCGAAATGAGTAAATGACCAACAAAATGAGCAAGAAATGAGCAAATGAGCAGCGAAATGAGTAAATGAGCAACAAAAAGAGCAAGAAATGAGCAAATGAGCAGCGAAATGAGTAAATGAGCAGCGAAATGAGTAAATGAGCAATTGATCACAAATACCAGAGTTATGAACAAAATAAGTGCTTATATTGAACAATTTCATCCGTTTCTTGTCATTTGGAGATTAACCTTCAAAGATTCAACATGAATGTTATTGCTGCAGTCAAACCCCATGCTTGTCACCAGTGTAACAAAAGCTTTGGGCGGAGATATAACCTACGCAGGCATGCAGAAGATGTACATGCTGCAGAAGAATCTACAGTGAATCAAGTTGACGATGATCCTGATATTGAAGCTATTCAATCTGAATATGGTGACGTGGATCATTCTGAATCCTATTTTAAAAGGCGTAGATTTGAAGATTCAGAAATAGAAAACTGTGATACTGAATCTACGCAAGATGAAGACGAAGATTTCGAGGAAAATGATTTGGAATCCGAAACTGAGGTAGAAGATGACGAATTATCAGATGAAGATGAGTCTAGTTCTGAATTGGAAGACAATGTCACCTATCTAGACTGGTTGGAAGATGCCAAAGAAGCCACTGAAGAGATGTGGAATGAAAAATACGAAAAGTACGTCAACTGTGGTGTGGGTGAAGATCAAGCCAGGGAAAAAGCCAATCGAAAGACTCTTTGGGTGGTTAAACGAATCTTCTTCAACAAGTACAAGGATTTTCTGTCAAGTTACCTACATCTAAAGGATAGTGATACTCATCAAGATATTGTGGAAGATCTCGAAGAAAAAGTAGATAAGGGTCTAGAAGTAAACAAAGCCCTGAACAGAGTAATGCCTAAACACCAGGCCAAATTTGGTGGACTGTTCCAACAAGATGAAGAGGAACTTGAATAGCGAGGAAGACAGTTATGATTAATGACCAATAGTTTCAGAAAGACTG
The DNA here is from genome assembly GCA_037893225.1 of Hippasteria phrygiana. Lineage (NCBI taxonomy): Eukaryota > Metazoa > Echinodermata > Asteroidea > Valvatida > Goniasteridae > Hippasteria > Hippasteria phrygiana. The sequence goes on from JAZGUH010000384.1 coordinate 5,716, forward strand.
TTGTATTTTTATAATTTTACTTCTTTATGCTGAACGCTAATCACATTAGTGTATATTTTACAAATTTACTTTTCATTTGTACATTGTTTTTATTTTACTTTTAGTTTTCGCTTTTTGGTAATCTGCTTTGATTAAATCGAATTTTACGTTTTGTTTTAATTTGTACGTGCACTTTTCGCACACTTTTTACTTTTAAAACCCTTTACATGGCTCACTTCGAACTTCCCAGTCCAATAAAAGAAGTAAATTTAGGAGAAACAGTCTTTGCCTCATTCATAACGTAGTCCGAAAACATTGTGTTGCTACTGTGTCGGTATTTAGGTGTTTCCAGATGCCATTTCATTTGTTGGCTAATCAGACCACTCCATCGCAACATGAACCGTGACGTCATATTTACGGCATTCGCCTTTCCAAAAGGATGCGTGTCGGGACACGTTGAATGAGCAATGACCGAATTCGGACACTGCCTCGGTGCAAGCAACGAATCCATGTGTTACGCCAGATTAAGAAACAATAGCCCCGTGCCCACCTTCTATACTGTTGGTCCTGAAAATATATTGGGAACTTTGTGTCCTAAATACCAATCTGTGTTTAAACAATACGCCAATTATGCAATTTCATTGGCACATCATGCCGTGCACTCTGTCTATTTATTCGTTTCTGTGTCTTCTTTTATTTAATGCCGATTTATTTATTTCCGTAGTTTGCCTTATTGTTATAGCCATTTAGGTTCTTGTATTATTGGGCCATGTGATATGACGTAAGCCAAATCAAGTACATGTATAGGTATTAGTGTACAGTATACCCTTATTACCGTACCCTAGTATAGTAGCGATACCAATATAAAAGTAATAAAAATATACAAGTACACTAGAAGAAAAGTATAAAATCAAGAGTATCCAAAACTAGAGAGAAAAACAGGTTTAAATTTATTTGTGTACATTTTGTCTGAAACTTTTGTTACGCTGAACAATTTTACTTTGTAGGCCCTATTCAAATAATTATTTTTAAGTTGTTGATTTTTAATTTACATTAATTAGTCGTTCAGTTTAGAGTTTTACGCCGTTTTATATTATGTTTTCAAGAGTTTTGTACGTTTGCTTTTGATTTTGTTTTAGTTTTTACGATTTAATCGTAATTGTACAGTTTTTAGGCTGAACGCGATTCACTTTACCGTATATTTTGCATACTTGCTTTTCATTTGTACATTTTTGTTTTGATTTTACTTTTAGTTTTCGCTTTTTGGTAATTTACTTTGATAATTTCCAATTTTCCGTTTTAATTGTTCCGTGAACATTTTGTACGCTTACTTTTGAAACCCGTTACCGTGGCATTGCTTACTTCGTATAGTGTGTACTTCCCAGTCCCATACAAAATGTAAAATTAGCAGCAACAATCTTTGCCTGTCAGAACGTTGTCCGAAAATATCGTGTTTATACGAGTTTCATAGATGAGGCCTACTTTGGCTGGTATAGCTCTTACGCAATGTTGTTTACATATACGAAAGCGTGTACATATAACCGTCGACCCTCAAGCCCGTTAAACCATAGAGCAAGGTCATATAGGCCAGCTCATTAGAGTTAACTATTGCCTACTGAACATAGGTGACCGAATCAATGACCTGAAAGTCAGTTGAAAAATGTCCACGTTGTCCCTACTTTTTTCAGTGGACTTGTTTATAACTAAACAAAGAAACTAATATGATCTCTGACACTCCTCCACGAAAGAGTGGGGCCTGAAGGGGTGAATTTATTTTCTGTCGTAATGTTCGTCCATTTCAAAGTAAATGTCTCCAATTATGGAATTGACGATTAAGGGAATCCTCAATATGTTCCAAGTTTGTAAAAAAATATATATAAAATAAATATATACGTTTGAACAAACATTGAATATATTCGAGTTTTATTGCAAATAAGGGAAACAGACTCCGTGTATGAACCAAGTGTGAAGCCATGCCTGTTGGCTTGTGTACAGGTACCAAGGTCAACTTAGCATCTCTGCCGTGTGAATGTTTGTACAATTAGACTAAACTAAATGCAGTTACGTTTTTGTAATGGTGTAATCTTTTCAATTTGCGGGGATCCATTCCGGCCTGTGTGTATACACGCGTGTATACAGGTTTTGTGGTTAAAAGATAATCGATCTGACCAAACACTGTCTTTAATGGCTTTTATCTGGGGATTAAACTTCAAGACCAATTGTTCCATTCATCAGATCGGCCTGCACGTACAGCATGTTCGGTGCGGACAGGGCCTAGCGCAATACGGCCGCACATGTACATTTTTCGTCCAAATAGTGAGCTACGCGGACATTTTGTGTTTTCTCATACCCCATACCCACCAGCGTACACGCGATGGCATGGCCTTGCGTACAATTTTACTTGGATATGAGGAATATCGGTGCGACCAATTTGTGGGCTGACCATCACTCCGGTCCTGGTCATAATAGGACATATGGATTATTACGAGCTCTCTGGAATTTACTGTGAATATCTCTGCAGTATCGGACAATACCGTGCGATTATGTTGCTGACCGGTGAGTTTTCCTTTTAAGACAAAACGTATGTTTTCAACCACCACAAACATTATGACCATGGAGGATTCCCCATGTTATGACCGACACAAACTAGTGCTTGTCTGTAGTACTGCGTGTCTGTACACGTCAAACCCGTCCGTGCGATTGCACAATAGACTACGAGTCATTCACAACAAATCGTGCGGGCTGTTCCATTGTACGTGCGGGTGTTCCTATTGCTAAGTGACATTTTATTTTTCAAGGGTGATTCTTCACTTTAACACACAAACATCTAAAATTTAAATAACTTAGAAACTTATTCTTTAAATACGATTCCATAAAATTGTCTGTTGCCTAATCATTGTCTCGAATTCGCTTACGCAAGCCAACAACCCCTCCTACATGAATGGGATCGATCCAACTTGCTCAAACTGGCTCCTCAAATCGGCTCCTCAAATCTAGCCACACCCCCTCCACAATCCCCATAGGACGTGCACACAAGGGGGCGGGGCATACCGACTATACAGACCCTATGCACTACTCTTCGCCACGATAATACTGGCTGCTTCCGTATAATGAAACCGAAAATAATGAAATTTTCCCGTTTGTTTGTAATACTAATAGACGTATGGCTGAGTGGCCAATTTTATCGGTCGTGAGTGGCACTCTCTTGCAACGATTGCACACGGTGCCCGGGCAGTAAATCGTGTTGATATCGGTCCTTGTGCAAATATCAAAAGTCTTTAATTAACCATCGGTCTGAGCTCGCACAGCATAATATACGGATCTGGATAAACATATTGAACCATTAACATTTTGCAGCATATCACAGACAGCGGCGGCGATTTCTCGTCAAGGTTGGGAGGGGGGGGGGGGGGGGGGGGGGAACGGAGGAAAAAAGCGCACAACCAATAACAACTTCGATGCGCTAGTTGTGCAATGGCGTCACCCTTATTGTATTTGTTTAATTTGTTTTATTGTTATCAACCACGTACGAAGTACTATGGGGATGCTATAAATAGGTAAACTTTATTCTTACCTCTTGGATTTAGTTAAAACCTGCCGAATGCATTCCGTCTGGTTTCCGTTCTGTCGACGAATACCATAAAACTTTATAGTGTACATTATGCCCTGTTCATAGGATAGCTTACCAGACCAGTCGTTCACCAATAAAGAAATACGAACAACAAATATTGGAGATTACATACCCATCCCTGACCAATATTTTTTCGAAAGAACGCACAATCAGTTCAACTGTGATTGAAGAGATCATGTAATCGGAAATTTTGTATTTGTTGTCTCTTGTGTCTCCTGGGAAATTTTTGAAAATGTGTGCTGATGTTTGTGTGTTTTGGTGCACGCTGGAGCATGTAAAAGTCAATGACCCATGGCAAAATATTGGGAGGGGGACACACTGCCATAGCCGCCCCCCCCCAAAAAAAAAATATTGGGGGGACGTGTCCCCCCCCCCCCCCCCGTACCCCCGGGATCGCCGCCCATGATCACAAATATACCATATACCATTTTACTGCAGATATCCTTTATTTGTAGTTGATGTTGTTGGAAACCTCAAAATTGTCAAAATTAATACAATGATTGCCCGAATCTCATTAAAAAAAAACATTATCATTTTATATCGACACCGTATCCAAACATCATTAAAATTTTCTTTAAATTATTGTAAAAACACCATGATTTTGTGGTCCACCTTTGTCTGAAATGAATTGTCATCAATCAAAGACACCAGAGTGACATACAGAGATACAAATGCTGGTGGTCCAATATTTTTTTCCAGAGAAGGATAAATATTTAAAACCAATCATCGTTATTATTCTACCGGATCCAAAAAATATTACCTTTACTTTTCTTTAATTTGTTTTACATGTTATGACAGATCATTTGATTTTTAGAGGGCATTCATTAAACAAATATTTCAGCATCACTTTCATGCAGTTCCACCTTTTTTTTTGCAATAGAAATTAGAAATTATAGATGAACATTTGTCACTTTTTACATATCCATAATTTAGCCAAGTTTGGGGCTTGGGGCAGTTTAATACTCAAAACAGGCTTTTTTGGGTGACCGTTTTGGACGACCGAGAAGACCCGTCGAAGGTCGAAATTTAACAGCAAAAGATGATCTTCAAAAAGACGATCTTCGTCCGAATCTGGTGAGTTTCCATTATTACCCAATGCATAAATTAAGGACTTGGGGACTATAGGCCTAAATGATTTGATTAAATTGCTGATTATTTATTGGGGGAGGTTATTTAGCCCGCCTGGATCTATAGATCTGAAAATTGGGATAATTTCTCTGGAATCTGTTGAAGATTTATCCTCAGATCTGGGCTTAGGAAAACCGTATACAATAATATTTCGTAAAACCTCCAACAGGTCTGGGTATAATAGGCTTTAGCTAAACTTAAAATTTAAGCCAAACAACAATACTGACTGAATTATTACTCACCGCCCTTAACGTACAAAACTAAACTCATATTATTTATAATTATATTATCCACTATACATAATGACTGCATTGTATTTTGCAATCAAAAGCTGCATAAGACACAGCAATCCATCAATAATTGATCTGTGTACAATGTGCTCAAAATAATACAAACATAATTACGAACGCAGTTGTTATCACGATTATGGAAATGAGAAAAGCATTGAACATTGGACTTAAACAGTCGTATATCAATTTGAGATCAACAATCAGTCAGCTAGAAACTGATATCAAACATTGCTGACTGCATCACCTACACAGAGGGTAACTCCACTATTCTCTGAATATATAAATAAACACTATTTTATGAAAGACACGTGACCACCAATCACCTCATCAACTTCTAACGTAATAATATGCAGTAATTAATTTGATCACTGCAAGATAAAATACATTATTCGCCACAGACACACGGTTTGGTCCCAAACTCTTTTTAATCAGCTGCAGGTTGCCATGGTGTGCAGAAATTGTAAACACGATCGTTGCCGGTCTACGTCTAGTCTAGCGGCAGCCAGCCGCCCCATCCCCCCTTGCTGGCATATAGCCAAAGGCAATGTTCAGACGTGTTTGATATGTTACTGTGCCAGGGATCGGGAATGAAGAAAATGATACAAAATGTAATAAGTCAAGTTCACGCGGTACACGGGGCGGGAAAAGCCACTTCGGCTTAGCTTTTTTAAACCGCTGCATCTGAAATAAACCCATCGCCTCCCCTTCGCCTCCATACTGTAAAAGACGATAGATAAAACATGGCAGGAATTTGCTGGGAGCGACGGTCAGTGCTTTAATTCAACCGAAATTAACAAGTTGCAAGTGTAAATAGTTATTAAGTAAGACTTGGAATTTGTGCGTTAAAAGAAAACCAAAATTAACAAGTTCAAGTTTAATCTTTAGAAACAGTACGTCAAGCGCCCGCTCGTGCGGTGAAAAAAAACGGCGTGTATTTTAAAATTTGTTAGGTAATTTAGGCAAATAGATCCAAGTCACGTGACAAATATAAAACACCGTGGCTAGCGCCCAACTGCTAGTATCCAACCGGTGAAAATCCTCGGTGAAAGGGTGGCAAGCATGCCAAGGAATTTTGGGCCCAGTGATGCCAAGCGTGGCAAGTATTTGGGGGCAAGCGTGCCCAGTTTGGGGGCAAGCGTGCCCCGTTTTTGGGCAAGCGTGCCCAGTTCGTTGGGGGCAGACGTACCCCGTTTCTTACAAGGGCGGATCCAGAACACAATATTTTTTTTGGAGGGGGCCAAACATTTTTTGTTTGCAATTTTTTTGGGAGGGGCCCAAAACAATTTTTTGGCTGAGTTTTGTGGGTGGGTGTACGAAGTGGCTGCCTTTTTGCGACGTGAGTTTAAAAAAAAGTTATTATTTTTTTGTTTGGGGGGGGGGGGGGAGGCATGGCCCCCTTCCCCCACCCCCCTCCCTGGATCCGCCCTTGGTTTCTTATGGCAAGCGTGCCAACATTGTTATGGTAAAAATCATTGGTTAATCATATGAAAAATTGTATTGACTTTTGGAGGATGCAGGACTGATAGGGGTTTAATATTAGAAATAAACTAGCGGATCGAAAAACTATGCCAAATGTCAAACGAGCATGTCAAACGAGCTTGTGCTACTTGCTTTTGGCTGGTCGTCTGTTTTTACCTATATAGCAAGACTTTTTGTCTGAGGCAAATTTTGTGCTTAGCAGTTCAATGAAATTGGTCTCTGTTTTAAAGACAATGTCATGGTACACTGACTTTCAAGAAGTGTGCCTTAGTATAAATTGAATAGGTGCAGTGACACTCTAGAACGAAAACCAGGATACTGGCCGACGGTTTTCCTAAATTTGAAAAATATATTTTAATGTTGAAAGTTGGCAGTCTGCTTTATCCAACAGTCGGTTGATTCATGCATTGATTTATACAATTAGAGCTGGGACAACACAATGTTTTTAGACTCGATTTAATTAGTTGAGAGCCTATAAAATCTGCAGATGTTGACTGTTACATTAATGTTTGTTTTTCAGGATATTGAACAGCGACATGCACAGCAGCACTGATGTGGGTAGTCTGGTGCATAGACGTTCCGCTGTTCGCCGTACAGCCAGTACTTCCCATCCTTCTCTTTCCACTTGTATTCCACCTGGGCGATTGGGATCCCGACCAGTTTATGCCTCTGGGAAATTCATGGCAAAACCAGCAAGGAGTGGTGAAACAGTTTGTAAGAAACATGATATCCAAATTAATAAATAAGGGTATTTTTTTTATTATTTTTTTTGGAAAAGATAAACCAAACCCTCCGTTATTGGTCAAAGATGAAATAATAAATCGTCGGTGATCATGATTTTAGACGGATGCACGAAAATACACATATATAATTGCATCCTGTTTATTCAACCAGAATAAAAAACAAAATGTCGGTGTCTGTACCTGCAGTATCAGGCGTTCCGTTTTCACATTTGCATGTTTTGCGACAAGCTTCTCTGATTGGCTGTTTACTTCTGCGGTTGGGAAGTTACTCAAGGGCGCCACCTATCGGAATAAAGAAAAATCGTGAAAGGTTTAAAAAAAGAAAAGGGGGAGGGGGAATCGACGCACTAGATATCTCAAGTAATTTTGTTCTGAACAGCCGTTGTCTTTAATAGGGTCATGGCTTGACCATGGATCCTTGTATACGGATTGCCCCCAAAAGATTTTATTTACAAAATTTAGCGCGAACTTTCCCACAATGCATGTGTTGCATATACCTTCGTCGTACACTTGGTCTATATTATTAATTCCTTGTGACCTAGGTCAGTCGGGAATTTGCGTCGAACTCTGCACGCCTAGTTTCCATATCACAAAACTGAGGCTTAATTAATGACAAAGGACAGCATAGGGCCTATTGTGCACTGTTTTAAACAGCCTAACATACTGAGGTAATGAGTAACCCTCTCGAAAATGATGATGTAAGCTTTACAGAATACTGATATCATGGGCCAATTTCACGAAGCTGTTTTTGAAAAAATGTGCTTAGCATGAAAAGTCTTCCTTGGTAAAACATTTTTGTATACCAACCAAATTTCCATGAGGATGTATATTGCTTGGCATGAGTATCACATGGAGTTTTGACTGGTAACCTGTTTTTACTATTGTAAGATTTTTTTCCTGCTAAACAATTTTTGGCCCCTAAAATGTGTTGTGGAGTGCCCCCCCCCCCCCCCCCCCATGCATCCTATGCAGACAACTCAAGTGTTCGGCAGCATTATACCTACCATTTGTCCTTCCTCTTCGAAAAGTGTAATCCCCTCAACTCCTCGCAGCAGTTTCCTTGGCAACCGCTTATCAGCATGATGTAAATACTCGTCATTCTTGACCTTACTGTTATGAGAGACAGGGAAACGGAGAATGTCTATTTTGGCCTAATGGCGATTATGCCAAATGTATGGGAGTAAGAGGTCCCCACCGGCATAACAACTTAAAAAGCACAGAATAATTTAATTGACAAATTCTTTTTAATTTATAATGGCACTTGCTTAATTGTTTTAGGCCCAGAAAAAATATTGTCGGTCTCTAGTCAGCGCGCGCGTCGATTTTGATCATGCGCGTCAATTTTTCCCCAAATTTTCCGCGGTAGGCACATACATGTAGGCAAATGAGGGGCACCAAGCAGATGTGGAGGGCACAAGGCACATGGATGACACCAATGCATGGGGAGAGCATCTAGGCAAATGAGGGGCACCAAGGAATGGGGAGGGCACCAAAGCAAATGATGGAGGGCACCAAGGCATATGAGGACACAAAAAAGCAAAATTGTACACACCTTGTCTGTACAATGCAAGCTTTAAAAAAATTATAAAAAGCACATAAAGCAAAACAAACAAACAAACAAACAAACAAACAAACAAAACCGCATCGCCGCATCAATTCCGGAACTTTGGTCTGACCAGAGACCGACTATATTTTGTTTGGCCTGATATCCCATTAGGTTTCCTCATCATACGGTATAGGTTCCAATTCTTAGCTATAGGCCTATTGGTTCTATAAAAAATAAAACTGAATGACACCGTACAACAGGTAGATTTTTTTTATAGAATTCACCCAATACAAGGCTTCAGCAGCTCCAGGTAAATCAGCTACCATCAAAAACGACAGGGTTGCTAACCGTACCGCGATGTTTTTTAACTGTATACCACATGGGAGCTGTAAGACAGGTTCTCGTAATTGTTAGGTTTTTATGACCGTGGAAAATATCCGTACATTTCGCAAAAATTAGAAGGGCATAAGGACGAAACATGGGTCAAAAGGTCAAATTCAGGTTTTGGGGGTAATCGAAAGAGTATTGGAGTATCTTCATTTTGATATACATTTCGTATCAAGGGGCTACGTCATTCTGACGTAATTAACCAAATGAAAAGGACATAAGGGGATTTTGCATTTTTTGTTTCCGGCAAAAGGGCATTAGCGTGTAATACCAATTTAACAATACATGCTAAAAGTGCGTTCACCTCTGCACTTCAGTGGGGCGTAAGCGCGCTTAGAGCAAATTTTGTTCCCGGCAAAAGGGCATTAGCATTTCACATGCCGCTTAAGCGCACGTTTAAGCCAGAATGACTTCCCGGCAAAAGGGCATTAGCATAAAGATGTAAATAACTTTAAAAATTAAGCAATATTTGTATTAAAAAATGCACAGCATTATTGGAAATATCAAAAAAAATTATCCGACAAAAAAATCAACCTTTTGCGAGTTTCAATTAAGAAAATTCCAACACATAAACCTTAAAGTCAATTTTCCCGGAAAGTGTAATTACGCTTCAATGCGTTCTATATGCCCTTCTGCCGGGCACACCACGAAATTTAGAGGCCCAAAATCATATCATGACAGACACCAAATCTGAAAATAACACTTACAACGTTGAGGTTACTTCTATGTAGAACTGGAGCTGTTTGTAGGCCTCGCATACAGAGCAAGATATTAGGGAATGACCATTACATCGGAAGCACCTGTTTAAATAGAGGAAGGGACGGATATGAAATGATAAATTGGGAAAAGGGGAGGGGAATTGTAAGAAGGTATACAAATTATATAGTGTTTACTGCCTGGAGAAAATTAATCAGAAGAACAATGGGGGAACTCACCATCTGTCCCATAAAAAAATACTCTTTTTGGTTTGTACTTTGCAACAAAACCACGAAGCCACACCCGAAGTTTTCCTGGAAAATGTTGGCAATTTATTTGTCGATTTTCTGACGAGTTTTTATCAAAACTTAGTCAAGAGGTTTTGAAACAAAGGCAATTGATGTACCACTGTATAAACGCCTGTAAGGCCTTGTCACACGAGGAAAGACATTTCATCCGACAGTGTATTGACATTCGCAAAAACATTACGTGAAAATTGAAATGTTAATGATGATTTTTCTTAAGGGGAATGGGAGACTTTTGAGACGCTGGAGGGCAGCGGACATACGGGCCCTTTTTATTCGTAGTTCTGAGCATGCGCATGTAGTTCTGAGCATGCGCACGACTGGTGAGAACGATGGAAAAGGACCGGTATGTCTGCTACCACCAGCGCCAGTCTCAAAGTCTCCCACTGCATGGCTACGCGTTCGCACGTCCCCTCCGCATCTCCCTTCCGCGGGTGGATCCGTGGAGAAACTTCTAAAGCAAATAAGTTACCTTTGCCGTCCCTTTCCACGGCAGTATTGGCACTCTTTGCTGCCGCGCTGACCCTTGGCTTTGCAGTACCTGCATTTCGTCTGTGGAATTCACAAAAGAAAATCCTTCTGCCTTACATCAGCACAGAATGAATAAAGACGAAAATATGAAGCAGAGAGCAAACAACATCTGAAGTACATTTTTTTATTTAATGTCAAATTAACTATTAAATGTCAAATTTGTATCAACTTACCCTGCCTCTTCCCTTACATCGGTAACACTGATTGAAACCTCTTCCGCTACATGCGTAACACGTCTGGAAATTTATAAATTTTAAAATTAAATTCCTCATATTGCACGAATGGATTACAAATTCATTTGAACCCTTAAGCCTTGGAGGTATGCAGAATGTCTCAATGCACGTCAGATTAAATAAACCTGTGATATGAAGTTAACACCAAATGGTATCTATATTAAGCCATCTGTCCAAACCACATGGTGTTAGTTTAACACCAGTGTTCGCAGTGTAAGATCTAACAATTACCTTTTCACCTTCTGTTGAATGTAATTCATTTGCGTCATTATTATGAAGATACAGTCATTTTACAGCGTTATTTTTTCAGTTGATTTTTTTTATAAAGAGGACACCCACAACATTAAAACGACAGTAACGGTAGGGCCTACTTTTGGCTTCAGAGCATAAGACCAAACATCTGACACTGTGTAAAAAACCCATTAATTGTCGGTAGCCATTTTCAAAGTACGTATCAATATAACGAACACGTATGCAGAATTAGAAGCCATTATGAAACATTTTTAGTAATGTTTTGTGTTGTTGGTTCTTTATAGTTCGTTTTATTTCGTTCATCTGACCGTATAACAATTTATTATAATTTTACAGGGTTGTGGGGAAAAAGGTTAAGCATTCTGAACGTTCCCGCTATTCAAACACAACATGGTATAAGACATGCATTCCATTTAATTTGATGTAGTTAACTGTAATGCAAGCGTCTGCGCAAGCTTTTTGTGCTTTCTAAAAGAAAATATACAGGGAGTTTCACAAAAAAACGTTACTGAGAAGAAATTAGAAATTTTACCAAAATGATTGAATTTGTAGATTTTAGGCTGAAGTCATCTTTGGTGGGATAATCTCTGGTGTACAGTAAAATAAAGTTCATTGAAAGACAGTCATGCTTGACCGAGCAGAGATCAGTTAAACAAAACAGCATAAAGGTGCACTTGCACCAGGTTTAGGCAGAGCAGTAGCTTTGGGTGGAGATGTGGAATGGCCACCAAGGTCCCCTGATATGACAGTGTGTGATTTCTTTCTATGGGGGACACCTTAAATCCCAAGTCTAAAAACACACCACTACGTTACTTGGATGATCTCCGCCATTAGGATAGAACTCGAATTTGATAATCTCCGAACCAATCTTGCAATGATCCGACGAGCAGTAGCAGCTATGGCATCTCGGGCCCGACTTTGTGTCATGAGAGATGGAGGCCACGTTGAGGGTCATGGCCCATGAACTCTGACAATGTAGTAAAAGTGGTTTTGCTCACTTTACTCCATGTACGTAGAACACGTGTACACCAGGAAACCATTGAGCAGATGGATTGAATTGTCTTTGCTAAAATTGGTGCAAGTGCACTTTTATGCTGTTTTGTTTATAAACAGGTCCCTGCTCGGTCAAGCATGACTGTCTTTCAATGAACTTTATTTTACTGTACACCAGAGATTATCCCACCAAAGATGACTTATCCACAGATTCACTAATTTTGGTAAAATTTCTAATTTCTTCTCAGTAACGTTTTTTTGTGAAACACCCTGTATATAAAAAAATACAGAAATTGAAGGGAGGAAATACACCCGTGTAGATCTAAATTTCCAAAGTGAACAAAGAAAACTGGAAGGAACGGGATTATAACTTGCGACCTCCGGAATACCGCACCGGCGATCTACCAAATGACCCATCTTGGACCATCTTAGCGGTTTCCCAAATTGGCAGTTTCCGGGGGGCGTCTAGATCTACTGAATTTAAGAATCGATTTGGTGGTTTTTATTGTTGGCAGTAGCAATCTTGAAGAAAAAAAATGGGGCATGTTTGAAAATTCTTCCTATTTTTGAAAAGGCATGACGCTATAACTTTTATAAAAATATTTTTGCTGCAGGCGCAGACGTGCTGGATGAATGTGTTTGATGTGCTGGACTGGTTCTCTGTCCCCCTTACTGTTCTGACTCCGAATAATATGGGAAGGGAACCAGTCTTCTATGTCCGTACCTCAATGGTTGAGCTGTGAGGTACCTTAACAGTCTGGACTCCAGGCTTGTATCTCTCGGATGCTTCGTTGACAACGTTCCAGAATGCGGGAGGGGCGCCCTCTTGCGGCCCGTCAACAGCTTGACCTTAAAATTCGAAAACCTACACATATGAATTTGTTAACCCCACTTTTGTTCACTTAATTTCACAGTTTAAATCTCGCGCGTAGAGTATACCACAGAGGTCTAGGGTTATTAAATTGGATTAACGCTGGCCCTGTGTAGCTGTGCGTTCGGCCCTGAAATGTGGCCCGGCACACTCCATTCACAAAATGGGTAAAACAAAACATGTTTGCACGAGGGCATGCATAAACACAGGCACTGGTTTATAGCTGCAAGTAGGAAACAAAGATATAGTTAAGTTTAGTAATTGTTTAATTTTCTAAACATCACATAATCTCAATTATTTTGGAAAAGACATACGTATGTGGGTGTACATGCATATATATACTCCCCACATACAAAATGGTACGGCCCAATAAACAAGTGTACGTTCTTTGCATCACATAATTTCTGTAGCTGCCTTGAATGAACAGTATTCAGTTCCAAATTTACATTATTTCAAAATGAAATTAACTCCTGAAAAGAACACAGTTTTAATCCCAGATAACTGATTCACTAATGGATAGTTTTTAAATGTCTTAGTTACAGTAAAATCGAAGAAAATCTGTATTGTAAAACGGGTGATGAGCAGAGTCCAAGATCATGTAACGCGTGGTAAGCAATGGTAGATCCATGTAAGTCTCGAACAATGCCTTATCGATCGAAAGTTGTCATTGGCCACATTTTTCTTTGTGAAAAGTACTTAGGTTTTTTTCAACCAATCATAACAGGTTTTACATGTAAGGAAAGAGGAGGATCTAAGCTATTCGATTCCGTTTAACCCCGTACGATTCGATACTCCAGTAAGGAGTTACAGTCAAAAGAGTCGACGCGAGGGCGCTCAATCGGTGCGTTTACACAGAAAAATGATGAAAAGTTCACATTTTCAAAGCCGAAAGTACGTGGATTTTTTTCAAGATAAAATATATGTATATATATCACGAGAACGACAAAGAGTTAAATCGTATAGAACCGTTTAACCCGGTGAAAAAGACCGCATGGTTATCAAACTATGACTCGAAACGTCGAAAAAAGGGTCATTTTACGCGGATTTTCGCCCGGAAATGGGCCCCGCACAGAGGTTTGAGCTTAAAGGGACACATTGCCTTCAAATGTCATGAAATTTTGCTGTTTTGAAATGTTCCTTATCTTTTATAAGAGTTGTTCATGCAAAAAAACACGTATAATGTGTTGTAATTAGTGAGTAGTGATTACAAAACAAAAAATTGGCCTCTGACTCCTGACATCTGACCCGCAAATTTTATTTCCACCGTCTAAATAATGCGCAAAATACGCTGTGAGAGTCTTTAGGCTGGCGCCGCAGCCAGTGGCCTTGTAAACCTATCAGATGATCGCCAGGTACCATATTCTCTAACTCGCGACACATATCGCCAGCATAAATCGCCAGTGCTGCGCGCCGTGCCACAGTACATCAAAATGGATTAACAGAACGTACTTAAATTTAACCAGCTGCGACTGGAAATACGACTGAACCCAGTCCGCCATTTTGTGGAGTCAAACATTTGGTTCTACAAAATGGCGGACCGTTATTTGTCACGAAATTAAACAAAAACCACGCAATTTGAAGGGATAGTTATATGAATCTTTATATTCTACTTTTAAAAAAGCTTCCCAACCATATCCATTTCAGTTTTATAGCCCAAATCGCAAAATCCAAAGCAATGTGTCCCTTTAAGTGAACACAACAAATTCATATGTTTTAACCTTGATTCTGAAACTGAAATTTTCCTTATTTAATTTTTGCAATTATTGTTGCAATTATTGCAAACATCAACTGTGTGAAGAAAATTGTAATCTACTGTAGTTCTATATTTCATTTTAGTTTCAATTGTTCTTCTGCGTATGCCTACCTTTGTAAGGGATATGCTTTCGCTGGCTGGTACGACTTTCCACAAACGTCTCTAGTGTGTACTGGAAAAAGACAAATCAAAGTGATTGTAAAACACATTTCATTTTTCTTTATTCCCGAATTCTCCTCTCCTATCCTCTCTGTACAAGACAAAGTTTATAAGACTAAATTTACAATCGAAGTGATTGTGAAAATTTTTTTCAGCGTTTAATTTTCTATTTGGCAATTTTTTTTAGCAAGAAGTAGGCGTGGTCGAACGGTTACGGCGACAGACTTAGTCTGGTTCCCAAACCAACATATTCTGACTATTTCTGATGAATATATTAGGCCGTGTCCGAAATGGGCGTCTAAAGCTACAGCTACGGCTACGTCACGCGTAGTTGTAATGGACGAACACCTAGACAATAGCCCTAGACAAGCGATTCGGACGCAGCCTTAGGTCCGGTAGTCACCAATGTCACGTGACGAAAACGGGCAGAATTAAACATGTTGTTTGTGAAAAGTTGCACTCCTTTTGTCAACGGCTAGCCCTTACTAGTCCAGTTTGTACTGTAAGAAGACAGTTTATAAGAAAAACTTATAATCAAAGTGATTGTAAAACTGAGATGAATTAAACTGCTGCAAACTCTGACAGCTTAGACCTGAAATACAAATCCACAAAATTAGCCGACCTAACGTTTCAAACTTAAGCAAGTTCTTTCTCAAAGGCAAATGACAGTGGTACAAGAAACAAACGTGTAAGAGACACATAATTGTAAAGCTGGAAAAAAAACACATTTCTCAGCATTTCGTTTTCTTTATTCCCGAATTAGCTCCTTCTGCAGCGAGTAGTCGTGGCAAAGCGGTTAAGGCGACAGGCTAGAATTGTTTACTATATATTTAGGGACCTAAAGAAAAACATTGTTGTTGCCTTAAGAGTTTGAACAAAGTAGTCCTGGTATTTGTTACCCAAACAGGCAAAAAATTGACATGATCCCAACTTTATTTAAACTGCCTGTCGTGATACCACAGTGCGTTATAATGTTCCGTCCCCACCTATAGCTGCGTGAATGCAACGAGGTGAACACGATGTGACATTATTTCTGCGTATAATAGCTCCATTTTATGCAGTACACGTGTTTGCTAAGCTAAACAAAAAACTCGCTTGGCAAAAACAGTCTACTGCCATTGCCATGTGATGTGTACTGCTTGTATCTGATTATCAGCTGATATTTGCTTAGCACATAAAGATGCTAAGCGATTCCCAGGGGAAGAGTTTTGCTTTGCCAAAATGTAGCACGATGAATTATTGGCTTGTTGACTGGCTCTCGGCTTATTTGTGCTTTCCAAGCGAATTTGCTTAGCAATATTTACCACATCAGCACCTCTGTGAAAGCAGACTATAGCTTCCGCATTTCTAACATGTTACAGAATGGAAATAAATACTTACGTGAGCTGCGGCTGAATACTCTATGTTCTGTACATCCAACTCCTTTGCAGGTCTGTCGCCATAGCAACATCGGTGTGACGTCATATCAACCAAGGAACTTTTGGCTTCCTCTTGGGAAATCTCCAATGTTCCACTGATATATATATATATATATAAGAACGACGTCATCCAAAAAATAACGTCTTTTTAGCGTCGATGCGTCTTCAAAGACAATGTCTTCAATTGTCTCAGAATTTTCAAAGTGAACACTGGTAGAAGCGGGACTTATCTTGCCCTATATATGTTGGCGGTCTCCCAAATTGTCAGTGTCTTTTTTCCCCGGAGGGTTTCACTGGTCAAAAGTGTGTACTGATAGAACGACAGAGACCAACATGAATCACCGTGTAAATCCGTTACTCTTTTTCGACGTAACAATAAACTTCCATAAGAACGTGAGTTGCAGAGAATTTTATGGCTTTTCGGAATTGAAGTTAATTCAAAGCTGCTATTAAAATAAAACGATTTAAAAATTCATTAGAAGACAAAGTCGGAATTGAAGTTAATTCAAAGCTTCTATGTTCGTGTCAAAATAGAACGATTTAAAAATTAATTAGAAGAACAAGTCAGATTTGAATGAATAACACGGACAGTAGGCCTATTATTTTTTAGCAATCCAGGATGTATTTTGGTTTAATTTACTTTCAGATATTCTAAGTTTCATAATATTTATTCCCAACCCCCTATGCTTTCTGAAAAGGAATGTGTTTTTCTTTTCCACTGCATTGAAATGCTCTATTTTTACTTACGATTTGAATTCCCGTCGAGCATTGTGTTGTATTTGCATTTTGGGTCGCTCAGCGGGCTTACCTTGACGTGCAAAAACAAAATTTGAACAATGTCAGTAAATGCTGATTCAACACTTTCTTTCTAAAACAAACAACTACATGTACATTCCTCTTCAGAAAAATATAAAGTCCTTTTATACACTGCACCAAATTGGATAGAAAAAACTCACTCTTTCGAATCAACTTTGTCATCAATTTGAAAATGTTTAATAGCTTCGAAGCAAACTAAAACATACAATTACAGAAACAGTTTTTGAATTGATAGAGTTTATTTTACTCCAGTCAGCATACCATCTGTTGTTAGCATAAGATGGTATTTATCGTCCCGTATTATGATGTTATTAATGTTAATTAAAGTGATAGAGGCGACAGACTAAAAATCTGTTGGGGATTTTCTGCGCAGGTTCGAATCCTGTCGACTACGAAATGTCCTATTTTTTTCATTAGTCTGAAGAAAATTCACAGTAATTGTGCAACATTACAATACATTAGTAATTGAATTTACTGATATGTAACACAATATGAATCAAATATCGGGGCCGAACGGTTAAGGCGACAGACTTGAAATCCGTTTAGTTTTCCCCGCGCAGGTTCGAATCCTGCCGACTCCTGAAAGTATATTTTTTCCCTTAGTGAGAAGAAAATTAACAGTAATTTTGCAACATTACAATAATACCTGAATTTACCAATATGTAATACAATTGAAAACAAGTATATATAGTCGTGGCCGATCCGTTAAGGCGATAGACTAGAAATCTGTTGGGGTTTACCCGCGCAGGTTTGAATCCTGCCGACTGCGAAAAGTATATTTTTTTCCTTAGTGAGAAGAAAATTTACAGTAATTGTGCAACATTACAATAATAATTGAATTTACTGATATGTAATACAATCTAAGGCAAGTAGTCGTGGCCGAGCGGTTAAGGCGACAGACTAGAAATCTGTAGGGATTTCCCCGCGCAGGTTCGAATCCTGCCGAATACGAAAGTTTCTTTTTGTTTCCTTAGTCAGAGAAAATTAACAGTAATTGTGCAACATTACAATAATAACAACAGCATTTACTGACATGTAATACAATTGAAAGTCGTGGCCGATCCGTTAAGGCGACAGACTAGAAATCTGTTGGTGGTTTACTCGCGCAGGTTCGAATCCTGCCGACTACGAAAAGTACATATTTTTTTCCCTTAGTGAGAAGAAAACTAACAGTAATTGTGCAACATTACAATAATATGTGAATTTACTGATATGTAATACAATTGCAAGCAAGTAGTCGTGGCCGAGCGGTTAAGGCGACAGACTCGAAATCTGTTGGGGTTTCCCCGCGCAGGTTCGAATCCTGCCGACTACGAAAGTTTCTTTTTTCCCCTTAGTCAGAGAAAATTAACTGTAATTGTGCAACATTACAATAATAACAACTCAATATACTAAGCATGTAATACAATTGAAAGCAGGTAGTCGTGGCCGATCCGCGACAGACTAGAAATCTGTTGGGGGTTTATTCGCGCAGGTTCGAATCCTGCCGACTACGAAAAGTACATTTTTGTTTTCCTTAGTGAGAAGAAAATTAACAGTAATTGTGCAACATTACAATAATAGTTGAATTTACTGATATGTAATACAACTGCAAGCAAGTAGTTGCCTTAACCGCTCGGCCACGACTACTTGCTTGCAGTTGTATTACATATCAGTAAATTCACAGCTATTATGGTGAACGATGGGTTGTCTGTAAAGTAAGTGGTGAGCGCATTCGAGCGGATATGGGCGCTCTATAAGATCCCTTATTTATATTTTTAAGTCAGATAAACAATTCGTCACCAACACCACGAACTGACACTCACTAGCGCGTGAGTGCCCGCACGCACACGTATTTTACAGAACCGAGTAATTTTCGTTTTCACGAACTGACACCTAAGTACAGCAGCGCGCGCTAACCACATTTCAATTTTCACAAACTGAAACCATTCTTAATTTCACGAGTTTAGAGGTTTTCAGTTCAATGTTTCTGTAACCCCACAAGTATACAGATGGAGTAGATTCGTGTCAAAGCTTTTAAACCGTTTTTCTTGGAATGGTATTTTCGCTACATGCTTGCGTGTCAATTCGTGAAAACGAAAATTCTTCTCTAGCAAGTCAGTGCCCAATGTGCGCGCGCACACCTGGGTGGGTGTCAGTTTGTGAGACCGAAATTTACTCAGTACGCGGTTTCACTAACTGACACCCAGGTGCGCGTGAGTGTCAGTTTATTATTTATTTAAATGAAAAGAAGTCAATATGGGGAAATTACAGCGATGTATTTTAACAACGCTTATCAGGATTCGAACCTGTTCGGGGTGACCCCCCAACAGATTTCTAGTCTGTCGTCTTACGCAGTCGGCCATGAATAGACAACTATAGAAAAATAGGCAAATCATGATTAGGGAATTTCTTAAAACATTTTATCTTTGTGTGGAGGTCATTTTAAGATGTTCCTGAAATGAATTTATTCTTACAACCTGCCTGTCACTGAAGAAAACTGCCATATTGAAACATTTCGAAGAAAAAACAAAATATTTGCAAAACAAAATTGAAAACAAATTTTAGCTAATTTGGCATTGTTAACATTTGTAAACAGCTAAAGGCTAAAGGCTAATCAGTGCTAATTATTGCACTCTTCAATGGTCCCTGCATACACAAATCTTTGGATTGTTTTATTGCTTTGTAATATAAAATAGAAATCTTTATGATAAAGTGTAACATTTACAGCACCATTACATTCTGATCAATACTTCAATCGAAACAAATCGTTTTAATATCTCATCTTTCTTTCTATATTTTCCTGTCTTTATATTAAATTAAAATGTCAAACAGCGAATAAATAAGTTTTCAAAATTGGGAATCAGAAAAAAAATTGCAATAACGAACGCTACAAATGCCTGCAGGAACACACAAATGCACTCGGTTACATTTAAGAGAGGAAAGTATAAAACACATATACGCAAAACGCGTCAGGGTCCAATTTCATAATTATAGGTTTCTTAACGCATAATTTCTGCTAACGGAACCTCCGTCCATTATTTCATAGAGGACGTATACTTTAAAAGCCCTTGCGTAAGGATGACGCCAAATGGCGCCAAAAAAGTTGCCACCAGGCCGGATGACGTCCGTCACGCCATTTTGTGCATTTTCAATCCATTGTTGGATTATTGTGTATGTTACACTTGGATGCACAAGCCTCTTGTGTCCGTTTCGCTTGGCTGCACAGGCCGCCCCAGCACCCCGACACCTCACTATGATAACCGTACTCAATAGGGTTAATTAATTAATTAATTAATTAATTAATTAATTAATTAATTAAATAAATAATTAAGCAGTAGAGTACAGTAGAGTATGAAGTCTGGAATTCGGATAAAACGTAATAGCATGTATAGGCCTATATACGGCACACACGCAACCATTATAAACTGTGATTCTTAACACCCCGAAGTTACACATTCGCGCCACAGTAGAAATAAATAATTGCAAAGTGTCTTGCTCAAAGACACAAATAATATAACGCACGTCACGATTGAAGCTAGCATCCATGAGTCCGTTCACATTCCTGATTTTTTTCAACATTGGCAATCTGAGGTAAAATAGTACAATTTTAAGCGCATTGCACACCGCGAGTATCACACTTAGCCATAAGGCGCTCGTCTTTATTGCTTAATGCTCCTGCACAATTATAATGCTTTCTATTGCACACCTTAATTGTCTAAAGAAAACAGAACAAAACTCGCAAATGTACAAAATAGAACATCAATATTTCACGAGCTAATTTTAAACCCGATTGCGTATGTATTAAATTCGATTTGCTTGCGTATGTATTAATTATATTAACGTGTATAGGCCTATATAGAAAATCACACCTGATGAAATAATGCAATAGGTCGTATTATTTTTTTCAGCAAATGCACGATACCCACGCAACTTTTGGAGAACAAACAGAGGTTTATTCACAGTTTCCCGTCTGTCCCATATCTTGCTTCAAATGCGAATTGCGGCTGTCCGAATTACTAAGGGCAGCCATTTTGACGGCTGATCAACCCCTCGGCAAAAGTCGCAGCCGTAGCCGTAGCCGTAGCGGTAGCCGTAGCCGTAGCCGTAGCCGTAGCTATAGCCGCAAATTTGGGCATGACCTAATTATGTGCTTGATTGTGTGCACGGTGTTAGGGAGGGGCAAGGGTGGCACAGTGGGAGGGAGAATACCTTTAACTCCTCCTATGCCTAACCAAGAGAAAAAGTACAGTTGGGTAAAATAGAAACCAGACTCGTTCTCCAGACACTTTTCACTGCATTATGAAAAACTTTGACCCGATTTCGGACAGAAGCTCTCCAACCCTCACACCATACTGTGTGTGTGCACTTACCCGTGTACACAGAGCACAGCTCTACAGTTGGTAGGACGCAACCATTTTGGATAGTAGGAGTACGTACATTGATCTCCATTGTAAAGGAGATCAATGGTAATTACACACAGTAACATAAATTATATTACATTTTATAAAATACAATACTGTGAAATATAATGCTGAAATTCATTTAGATCTTGCTTGATAAAAACACCATAAATATTGCATTTTAACCAAGTGCTATAGGTCTCTGAAGTAACGGTTGACAAAAGACTTGAGTAATGCTGTTCAATAAAGAAAACATATTGGCAAAATGACAAGCTCGTGTTTCGCTTTTGCCCAAAGCGTGCGTGGCACTGAATAGTCTGGAAACCAATGAAACCAGACTATACTATGATTTGCATAAACGTTGGGGGTCATGCTTTGGGATGAAAGGAAATCAACAATTGGATCGGAAAAAAGCCCAGTTTTCCTCTCGACCAATCAAAACGACTCTTTTATCGTTGGAAAGAGAATTGTCTGCAGTTTATCTGAACATGCTATATGGCACGCTTTTGCCGTTCGATTTAATGATGAGCGGACCCCGGGAAAACTGTCGGAAATCGTGCTGACAGGAACTTTCGTTTTTGAGCATTCTTACTGATTTTACAATCGAAAAACGCCCTATTTCCCGGGATCCCCCAAACAAGAAAACCATCGAACAGATGTTTTATACTTCCAATGGTGAGCGATATGGTAAGGTACATAGCAACACTTTTCACTAACAGAGGAAAGTTTGAAGAGGGTGAGTTTGTTGCCGTGAATTTCCCGTGTTAATCACCGTGTCGTGTGAGCGAGCAATGTCCGCAAGTTTTTCACATGCGTTCCCCTCTGTTTCTAAATTATTTCGACTTTTGTGGAAACAGGAAACAAAAGAGGACAAAAGGAATAAAATGTCTCCACACGGGAATTCTAAAAAGTAGGATCCCTCTACAAGAAATTGTGTCAACACAATCTATAGAAAACAAATTAAGTACAGGAGCAAATGAAAGAACAAAGCTACGTCTCCACATAATGGATGTACATTTTTTGATGGGTTCCCTCTCGGTGGGGAAGATATAATGTTTTCCCACTTTGTGTGTTTTTTGTTTCCATTTTAGGCTATGTACCGGTATTTGACACTATTTGAGAGGGGCCGTTTTCTTCTCCTTTTTAAGTATATGCAGACATCGCCTTATAGAGCCTTGTCCCAACTTACTTTCCTTGATGCCTGTCCTCTCGTGTCCTGGGATTGTTGGTAAAGCTTGGTTCATCTTGTAAACTGGTTCCCGCACTTTTTCGTTATCTTCTACGTCGGTGTTCGGGGCGTCGGGCCAATGGTAGCTTGGCGAATCCGTCTCCCCAGGGGGCGCTCTCCATGCTGTTAAAGAAAAATCATTTCCCAATTGGAGGTTCCTGTTATGGGTGGGTGGATTGGGGGCGGGTTACAAGAGGTATTGTGTTCCTTTTTGAAAAGCCCGCAAGTAGAAGTAAACAATGGAAAACAAAGAACGCCACTTCAAATGTTTAAAATGTGTTGTTTGCGGCCATGTACAAACCCCCTTATTCGACCCCAGGGTCCGCCCCTTTCATACACGTGGGCACCGTATATCTTGACTGAGGTTTAATGTAGAAGCATTCTTTGAATTTCAATTATTTTGAACATTTAAATTTCGGAATTAGCAAATTAAGTAGAGTTAAAATTGTAATTGCAAATGATGTACAGAATATATCTGTGGTAAAATCAGTGTATGGTGATTTAAATTACTTTAAATTAATAAGAATGAGATTATAAAATGTTTCTGCTAAACAATTTGGTCGGAACTTTTTAGCCGTCTCACCTCAATGTACATGAGTAGCAAAAGTGGAGCATTTCCATCATTTGATCGGACTGTAATATGCACATTTCCAGAATATTTTTAGACGAAAAGTTATAGATTAGACATGAATATATAATGCTTGCGAGTCGCGGATATGCAAGTTTTGTCTCTAACTCACGTATGGATTGGTCCATTCCCGGTCTTGACAATCCGCCGGATGCAAGGAGTGTATTCTGCGCAGAATCGTTGTAAGTGGGCGGGGCGTGTGATGAAGATGACTGGACTGGAGGAAGTCGAACTGGTTTACTGTAGCTTGAGGTAAGGCCAGTTGCAGATCCTGACATAAATGGAAGTAACAAATTTCTCCCAGAATTAGAAATAATTGACGTTAACGTACCCGTTTTTTCTTTTGTTGGCCCGTTTTTAATTAATATTTTCCTGGTCGGTGATTGTTTTGTTACCATGGTTACGCTCGACAAAAGTTCGATGTTTGAAGCACGTTTGAAGTATAATTGCGGCACTTTTGTCGTTCGTCTGTCGAACCTCAATCAACTGGACAGACACGGTAGACACTCATACATTTAAATATGCCCTACCTGAGGATTCCACAGGAGGCAGTGAAGAGGAAGGACCGGCCGCCGCCATCTTGTAAATATATAGCCACCGAACCCTAAAAATCCTCAGCTTGGCGAGAACGGCGTACGACTGGATGAATCGGGACACATTATATCACAAAATCCACTAATATCCCAGCTCCATTGTGCCTAACTGAGGGTCGAGTAATACTCACGCTCAAAAACTTAACATATCACATCATGCATGGCGCGGGTCGTGTTTGTCCTGTGCTTTAGGCTCGTGCGTTTTGTAAAGCTCACCATGACAACGGCCACCTGTTATCACAACATTGTGAAATCATTGATCAAAGCGCCGCGCGTGCAGGACTTTGACACAAACAGCGTAATTGTTTGCTGAATGCAACCATGGAGGTAGGAACCATGGTTCTTCCTCCATGATGCAACTGACGGAACTGAACAGAAAGTTCACGTACAGAATGTTAATGTACATTCTCCTACTTTTGGTATGGCTTTGCGAAGCATGGGTACGTACATATTGGGACCCAGGGGTCGCCAAAAGTAGGACAGCTAGTAGGCCTACTTGAATTTAAAAAAAATAATATAAAAAAAATAGGAAAGTAATTATATAAGGAAACACGTGAACAACCCCCTCCCCCTCCCCGTCGGTTATTCCATGGAGGTAGATGGTTATTCAAACTACATTTTGGCGAAGCTGAAAATAGAGTACCGAAGTGATGACGTCAATGCAATGTTTGGAACCAGAATACTTTTGTTATTTTGTGTCAACGTGTTTGCATGACTGGCTGCAGAGCCCGTATACGCTACACTGCACATACACACCTAGCTGCCCACGTTTTTTTAACCCACTCTCGGTGGTTTGGTACACGATCTCAAACTGAGGACCTTTACCAATCGCGGACCTTTTGTTCCGTTATAAAATGCGTTTTTTGTTTCCTTCCTCGATACACACCATAAACACGCACAGAACTCTGACACTGAACTACAATTCCTTTTCATTATTTGTTCCCCCTCTTATCCCTCCACAAATCCACTCCATCCACTCCATACAAATATTCTATCCACAAAAATCATGACACGATTAACGGCTTATTTTACATCATCAATCAAAAACAATTCCTATTGTTCCAAATAAATATTGTAGTTATGTACACATGTATGTAAAATCATGAATTCAAACGTTACATTTTAAAATTAAATTCAACAATTCGGTTGTGCAGCGTATATGCGTATCAAATATCAACTTCATTACATACAATAAAACAAAGGTAAACAACCTAATAAACATATATCAACTATTTCAAAGATAATTCTGTAAGCAGGTAAAATTGAACAAAGCTTAAAAAACAACAGTTAACTATCATGAACAAAAATTCAGTTTGCGTTACTAGAATTCTGTGGTGCACTGAAAATATATTCAGAACATACAAGTCACACGTGATTACATGTATTGCATAGCATTATGACATATCCACTCATCTAAAATCTCATTACAGTGGGCAACCAAGATGGGGGGGGGGGGGGGGGGGGGGGGGACACGACGACGACGACGACGGGGGGACACGTCCCGCCGCTGATTTCAACAAAAGTTTGGACTGCCAGTGCTCTGAGTGGGCAGGGTGTGGGGAAGGGTTCTTCACTCAAAGTTCTTTCTCAAGGGCCTTTGTGAAAAAAACCTACTTTAGTCGAAACGTTATGCCAGGTAATTTTGCCGATTTGTATATTTCAGGTCAATCCAGTCAGTTTGCAGTTTGCAGCAGTTTAATTCATTTTCAAATTCAGTTATGATGATTTTAAAACATTTGAATATTTTTGGGAGTTTTTGGAGATTTTAACAAACGACAATTTTGTTTTGACACATGTGGAAATTGCCCAATGAAATGTAAGCAAAAGATTATTACCCTGCAAAACTACAGCATGTTGAGGGAATCAAGATTTTCGTAGATTTCGTATTTTTAAAAAATTAATACAGGCAAGAAAGAGTGCATCAGGATAAAATCCAGCTAAAAACTGATTGCAGAGGGAAGTTTTTCATTTTAACACAAACTACAGGATAGATATTGAGAAGTTAAAACAAATTTTCTGATAGTTTCAGAAGTGGACAAATAATTGAAATAAAAAAGACATTGGCTCCACTTTTGTGAGCCAAGAATTGACAATTCTAGCTGAAAATTCTGCACTTGACATAGCACTTTCACAGATTACTTTGCATAACCACCGAGTCTGAATATTCTGGGGGGAAACCCATGAAATTAGGCAGGGACTGAAAACCCAATCCACAGGTTTGCCCCAGGAGGGATTGGAACCTGGGCCACAAAGGTGAGAGGTCAGGAAAGCGGAGGACGGTGCCAACCCAACTCCAGAAAGCAAAACCACATTTGCTCTTAATCTCAGCTAGTCAACCTCCACTGTTATCTTCAATGTCCTTGCGATTAATGCTGCATTCATCATTGCATGTAATATATCAACCAAACATGTCTGGACTGTCATCATTTCTCTCAGCACGTTGGTTGCTGGAAGAACGCACAAGCCTGCACAGTGTAGCTTTGTGTTTCAACTGTGCCGCGTAATGATGATTGATCTCCGCTCTTGATATCGATTATTGGCAATCTCGGATCATGTCCGAGCATCGTTCGTTCTCTAGGGCTAGCGACCCACTGTCGGTCTCTGGACTGTCTTGTGAAACATCCTGTTGGCAATCTCGACAACCAGGGAGAAGACACGAAGAGGAAAATCACTGCAAATCGAAATGAAAAAATAAATCAAGCATTCCCCTTGTAGTCAGAGGACAAGAAAGATTTCTTTGTATTTTCTTTCTCATCTTGTCCTTGAATGTATATAGAGTTCGTGTATATGCATGTAGACCTCTTGTACTGCACAAAATTAAAGAAAAACTCAGGTGCTTATGTACTTATCCGTTGCAAAGAAGGTTTTTCTTTTTATGCATTTATTTGTTCCCCTCTTTTTAGGCATTTATGAATGGGAACAAAAGTGTGATGACCCAATCTTTACCTGTCAATAATGACTTTAGAAGTTTGTGGCTGCTTTTTGTGGACCCTGGCTTCGATCTGATGGTAAAAATTTGGTCATCGCACTTTCATCCCCTGAAGGAAATGATACAAATGCAAGATGGATCTAGCCTTAACTCACAACCAATGTTGAAGTCGAGTCCTGGTCCGAGTCAATATCAGCATAAAAGTAGAATTACTTTCAGCCAAGACTAGATTCTGGACTCCAGCATACTTTTTGAATGTCTTACTGGTCTTAGGAGCATGTCTAGACTAGGCCGAGTCTGGACTCATCGAGTCCAGGCATAATTCCAAGACTATTATTTCTTTAAAACATACTTTGGAATCTAGAATCAAGTGTACGCTTGGGCCAGGGCTCTAGTCAAGTCCAGATTTGAACTCAGTTTTTGAGTTTTGAACTCCTGGACTTGATGAGTCCATTTTTTCTCTGTTTTGGTATCAGAATCAGATCCGGACTCGACTGCAAGACTACTCACCATGGCTGTGTTGGAGTGACCGCCTCATTGCCACTGATGATAAACAGAGGGAAGAGAATTGAAAACAGGCATCCGCGTATGATGTACGATGCTGGCAAGGATGTTAGCAGAGCTAGCGGCAGACCAAACCCAAAGAAGTACGGCCAGTTGAACTCAATGTTGGCAAGGCGTTGGTGGACTTTCCACCCTAAACAGACAAATTTGACCGTAAGTGAGCTGTATTGTACAAGCAACCTATAAGCCAGTTCGGTATTCCAACTGCAGATGTGCACAACAAGATTTGACAATTTTTCTCTCTGGAAAAATGTGGCAGATAATTAAATGCACACAATTCTATGGGGGACGTGGTAACCAAATCTGCATTCTGTGCAATTTTTCGTGCAATCGAAAAGACGATGGAAACTTTTGTTCTAACAAAAGTTTGGACACACAAGACACCTAAAAACACTTCGCTGTCCTTTGTTGACAGTCTCCTTGTCGACAACTCAATGCCATATTTTAGCAACATTTTAAGAATTGAGTGTATTAGTTCAGTTCAATGACAGAAACTCACTCACCCATGTTGAACCATTTGTATTCAAATGAGTACAGCGAGTAGAGAAGACATAGATGCATGAGACTCAGGAATTGGCCAACACCAACTATCGGAACAAGACTCACTACCATACTCTACAAAGAAACAAGCAAATCTTCCAACATAATGATTTGTATACATTTAAAAATAGTCACCGCACAGCAAATCAGTATATAAACTTATTGTGCTTTTTTTCTGACCGAGCATCTGCCGTCTCACAAGGTTGATCACAGCCAAACGGCGATCTAGAGCTCAACAATTTGATGACTCTGCTAGTGAAGCATAAGTGCAGAATCAGTGCTATATACACCAGAAATTCTCTGCTTCCAGTAAGCACGTTTCCTGGATAAGAAAGAAATGTCTGCTTGTGCCAGAGCTGTAATTAAAACAATCACAAGTCATTTATGATTCAGTTCACAAAGGTCACAAGCTACAGGGGATGTATGAGAACAAAGGAATGGCCTTTGTCGTACTTTATTTGACAGGCTTGTACTACAATTGTGACAGTGTGTGTGGAATTTGGTATTAAGCACACAATACTACGCATTTGGTACATGTATTAAGTAACCTCTTTTCTTACTGAATTAACTCTTCCGCTGCGGCGCGCCGCTCACAGCAGCTCGAAAAAAGCCTATTCCTGCCGGCAAGCCGCTCAGAGCGGCTCCTTGTAAACATTCTGTAAAACAATTACGTCACAGCCCCCATTATAATACCGTAGTGAAAGAGTTAAAGCAAATTTACTGTGTCAGAATAGTGACAGTAAGTGTGAAATTTAGTATTATGTAGAACCCAAAATTACCCCTCCCCACCTAAGGAGCATAGTCTGTGAGGTAAAAACCCGTGTCTTAACTTGGGTACAAGTAAACCCCCTGCTAAGATTACCCTGCTGAAAATTTTCCAATATCACAGTATACTTTACAAACTTGTTCATCTACAGCTACATGTACCATGATCATCACGAATGTGAATTTGACCTTACCTGAATGAGAAAGAGAGCTTGAATGATGAGACTGAACAGCATATCTGCGATGAGTTCACTCAGGTTAGGCAGTTGTGGACGGCCGCGAGACTTGTGATATGCAGCATCTGCTATATCCTATGTAAAAACCAATGCACGGAAAAGTGAGAACCGGGCGCTTCAGCTTGGAAGTGGTGATCACAAAATGCATGTGCACAAACCATGCCATAGGCGGTAGAAGAGGGTGGCATGGGTGGCTTGTGCGTAAAGCTCTCGCCTCTCACCAATGTGGCCCGGGTTTGATTCCCGGCTCGGACCATATGTGAGTAGAGTTGTGCGTTGGTTCTCCCCTGTGCCACGAGGGTTTTTCTCCGGGTCCTCCGGCTTTCCTCCCTCCAGAAAAATCAAACACTTTCGATCTCTGGCTGTGCTCCGTGGTCATATGTGGGTCGATGTGGCCGGCTGCCAGAGGCGCCTTTATGTGCCAGCGACTCGACCACGTTGTAGCCGCGTCCTTCGCAATTCAGCATCCCAGCTGCGAGTAAGGATGATTAGCCTCCCAAATTATAAAATTATATTATATATAAAGAGGGGGGAGGGGAGAGCTCTTATGGTCTTAAGGCCCTCTAATATGTGACCCCTCCTTGTCTTTTTTAACCCTAACCCTCCAAGGCATTTTGGCTAGAACCCTGCCAGACGCATCAGATTGCATACTTTGTCACATTGACTTGTGTGGCGAGTGCAGCAAAGTGGAGCTGTCAGCACAGATGCACTGTGCTGCGTCGGGCAGGGTTAGGGTTAAAGTGCTGCTGTAATTAACCCTTTCCTGACCAACAGATATATTCGACATGTTTCAACAACCTGTAGTGCTTGTAGTTTTCGCTGTTCATGCATGATCTTTATACCACAAGAAAGAGCTTGTTTAGATCTTTCTAATGGTGCTATCAAATTCATGTGTCACCATTATGTATATTTATATTTTGAGAAAACTATCCCTACTTTCCTTGTACAGTTGCATGTATGGAGTGCCATTTGTTTATGTAACAACAAGTTTCCGGTTTGATAAAGTGGGCCAGAAGAGAAAACAGCCATAACTTTGCCATTTCAGCAGTTACAACTTTCATTTTTACACCATATGAAAGTCATTTTCATGGAACAAACTTTACACATCATTTTCCTTTTCAATCAACTCTTGAGGGTTAAATCTACATCTGTACCTTAACCCCCAACATTCAGAAGCCTCCCCTACCTATAGGACATATCTATTCCATATCCAGCCTGATGAGGTCAGGGGCCAATTTCATAGAGCTGTTAAGCACACAAATTTGCTTAGCATGAAAATGTCTTGCTTTAATAGTAAAAACAGGTTACCAGCCAAAAGTCCATGTAATTTTCATGCTAAGCAAACAACAGCTGAATGCCAGTCAAAAGCAATATTCCACACATGGAAATCTGGTTGGTTATCCAGTTTTTATCAAGAAAGCATTTGCATGCTAAGCAAATTGTTGTGCTTAACAGCCTTATGAAATTGGCCCCTGATTGTTACACTCAGCTGGTTTTCTGTTAACATATAGTCGGGGGTTAGGGTTACCGTCTAGCCTTACAGAAGGGAGCTTACTTGAAACCACAGACTGCTGACTGCTTTACTCAGAACAAATAATGGCAGGACCCACAGTGCGCTGAATGTATAGGACATCATTGGCCCCATCCATGCCCACACTGTGCTGTTGGACATCGATTGACCAGAAATACCTGGAAACAGTGACAATATCAACATTAAAACACGTTGTTCATATTGTATACAGGACAGATTTTTGCCTTTTCCCGATGTAGTGTATGAGGCACTGAAAGATCGGTGCTTTCCGAGAGCCTGTGGAAATGAATTCACAGTTTACTCAGGCGGGACGTGAATCCCGACCTCCTGCTAACTAGTGCAGACTTGTTAAACCACTCGACCACCAAACTTTCCAGGGGTCGTCTGGCTGATTCAAATCCAATGTAGCAGCTGGTACTATATAATCAGTGAGATGACGGAATTTGCATCAGGGATGAAGTAAATTGCAAGATACTTATTTTTTGCCCTTTCTCAAGCATGAAGTACTTTAGACACTGCGTCTGGCAAGGGCAAAAATCTCTCTTGTAATTTACTTCATCCCCGACACATTCAATCTTCTCACAGGTTCATCATATACTCGTTTCTATTTTTTTTTATTTTATGCAAGTCGCTCATAACAAGGCCAAAGTCCACTCCAGGTGTGGGCTACAGAGGAAAGTGTGGAAGAACCAGCCCCTTTAATACACTGAAACAAGACAAGATAATCTGATCTCTTCACAGTATGAATAGGGTCGGGATGGGTAACTAGTCCACTGCAAGGCATTAAAAATGCCTCTACCCATATTAAGCGTAGAAGTGCTATAGCATTAGCAGGACTGGGCTCGAACCCACAACTTGCAGAATTACCCGATGCTCCAAACCACTAGGCAACGGCACTTTCATGAAAAGACAATTAACGAATTGATTATAATTTCTTTTAACTTTTTAGACCTTGAACTGGTATTTTTCCCAGAGAGCTATAGATGAATTTCACATTAGCCCCGTCTGCGCACTTCCGGGTTGAAAGGGAGAATGTCACTGCTAAACAAAAACAGTGCTATTCAACAATTTCATTCATGCATGAATAAATCACGGCATAAATGGCAGCACAGCGCACGATCAGCATAATAAGTTGTTTACCTGGCAGTGAGATCCTCGCTTTCAAACCAGGATGTGCGCAGATCTGTGTTATTTTCGTCAATTCAGGATTCCTCCATTAAATTTACTTGAGCACTAGCTCACCACATAGAGTCAAGCCTGCTGGGTGTATTCATATTTGTGTACAAACCTATTGAAAGCCCAAGGTTTTGTCTGTGAGTGTAGTGATTTTCTTGCATTTTGAAAGGAGAGGTGAGTTAATCTCACCAACGGTGGAAGTTACCCGGGTCTATATGTTGGAAAATTGCGATAATTTCTTTGGTAGCTATTGAATTTTTGTCCTCTATTTATATCTGGACCCAGGAAAACCGTAAGGGTGGTAGGGCTGGCAACCTAAAATGTGGCCAACCCCACCACCTCTGTTGTAGCTCTTTACCTAGAGTAAATGACGTCAATAACGACCAAGGTTGAGAGAGGAAAACACACAAACTTAATACGCATTCATAACCCACACTGTACACTCTGGAACAAAATAAATTCTCTTCCTGGAAACAGTTCTGGATGTTTACAGAATCAATCTGGGGAGAAATCTCTAATGAAAGCAAATAGTAAAATTCACAATTCTGCGCATTATTATTTCAAAGACTGATAAAGAAGTTTGCATGTATATGGGTCATTCTATAAATTTGGGGTCCAAAAGTGTGACATTTTTAGTGTCCCTGTGACATAGTGACATGTATGAGATTTTGCAATTCAGGACACATTCTTGAATGCCTTCTATCTCCAAGAGTGATTACATAAAAAAAAGCAAAGTACCTGCCAAACAAGTACAAAATAGTGTGAAGTCAATTTTAATGATACTTGATGGGAAATTACAGAGGCCAGGTGTAACAGGGACACCAAAAAAATCTCACTTTTGGAACAAAAATTTATGGAATGATCCATTATGTATGTGTATGAGCTCTGTGCTAATGGGGTTAAAACATATTCTATTTATTGCATATTAAGATGAAAAAAAGTGATGAGCAGAAAACATCTTAATGTAGGAAGAAGGGGCAAGACACAAGGAGAACTCACTCACCAATAATGCTTTGGGTGATGTAC
Organism: Hippasteria phrygiana; assembly: GCA_037893225.1. NCBI lineage: Eukaryota > Metazoa > Echinodermata > Asteroidea > Valvatida > Goniasteridae > Hippasteria > Hippasteria phrygiana. Next base: position 38,524 of record JAZGUH010000384.1, read on the forward strand.
TGTAACATCGGTAGTAACAAATTGTTGAATGTAACGATGCTAAGCCAGAATATACCACCGTTCAACAGACAGCACTGCAGTATTCGATGCATAACTCTGGGTTCACTGTCGGCAAATGAATCATTATAATTAATCTTGTGTTACCGCTTCACTCTAATGATGGACAGGACATATAATTGCGGTATCCAGGGTAGTTCTTTCCGTGGCCTTTCTCTTTTGGTGACCTTGCTTGGTTTGAATTCAGGCAGGAACACAGCATCTACACACACCACATGTGACACTTAACCTCTAAATACGGACAACGGCCACAGTGGCAGTTTGAAAAAGAACACCTATGCAGATGTCAATTATATGCGCATTCCTGTGCATACTCATTCCATTCATGTTTCAACTATATTGCTCTAGATTGGAAGCGTAATGCTTTCATTCACACAAAAGAGGGGCTCCATGTGCCTTGAAGAGGACTATTCAGTGTGGTGCCTACTGTTTTTTCTCCCATGACCTGAATGAGATATTTCCTTCATATGTTTTCCCTTGACTAGTTCTTGGCTAGGGTTAGGATATAGAGCTTGAATTTGTATACAAATAACCACTAGACCACTGGGCTTTGTAGTACAAGTCATCCACTAGACCAGAGTCAATCAAATTAACTGTACAGGTGTGCTGTTAACCCATTGAATACGGATGGCGGCTATAGCTGCGGTTTAAAAAAGACCACCTGGCCGGTTGTTGTCTATACACACATTCCTGCACGTATTCCATTCATTACTTTAGCCTAATTTGGTTAGGTTTGGCTGCACAAACCCATATGGCATACCAGCACCCCATTAACCCTAACCCTGCCAGACGCAGCACAGTGCATCTGTGGTGACAGCTTGACCTTGCTGCACTCTGCACACAAGTCAATGCGACAACGTATGCAATCTGATGCGTCTGGCAGGGTTTCTAGCCAAAATACCCTGGAGGGTTAGGGTTAATAACAGCCAGACAGAATGGGTCAACTACATTATATAATTGCAGTCCCGACTTATAACTAATTAAAAGTTTGTCAAGTGAATGGGAAGGAAAACAGGTAGATTAGGATACAAATGACCATTGCTTGCGCAATGCAAGTAAAAAATAACCAAATGCAAGTTATTCTCAATGGAGTCCATCAAATATATTCAAAATATGCAACAGATCAACAGGCAGGAATTTTCTGTACCCCTTTAGCATTTTTTTAAAGAATATGTTTGGGAAACGACCCCTCCCCAAAAACAAAACCCAGAAAAAAAGCTTGCAGCCTCCAAACTGGAAGGGAGTGGGGATGTTCAACATTATTTCTTTTCACTTGGACCAAGCTAGTCCGACGCTCAAAAGCAATTCTTAAATTTCCGAGAATCACACGGCACCTGTCTTTTTTCTCTCGGACGGGAATCGGCCTTCTCTGCGACTCTCGGATTTTCTCCTCCCTTTTCTTCTTCCTCTCCTCAGCTAGAGCACTGATCTCCGCATCCACTCGGAAGATGAAGAGCGCCCCCAGTATGGCATCGCGCATCCCACAGCAGACGTCGCCAAGAATCAACTTTATAGAGTCTGTCATGATGTCTTGCAGGAATACTATAGAAAGGAGATAAACACAAATCTGATCATTGGTAATGCGAGAATGCATCGCATGTAATGCAGATGATCTGACAACCTTGTACCATTTGCCTTCCTCCATGGTTGCACTTGGAGCCAATCACTTCACAGGGCTGTTGAGATTAATCATGAATAATCAATAGCCCTGTAACAGCCCTGTGAAGTGATTGGCTCATGCCTGACCTTTGTACTGGGTCATGTTGCTTCTTGTGATTCATATTGCTTCAGTCTGGAACAGGGATTTTTTCCACTTTTTTTACCTAAAATTGGGACAGATTCGACCAATCCTTTGCTTGGTGCACACAAGGTGAGGATGTAAAGTAAGCAACAGACAGATATCCAACGGCTGTTTGCTGAAATATTGACAGCGATCAGCAAACAGCTGTTGTATATCGAGCCCCGAGGCGCGGGCAGTGCCGCTGGCCGATAATCGATCAGAAAACATTGTTCATGTTCAAAAATCCGCTCCATTACTTTGTACACAGCTGGTTTGTGCATGCACCGAAGTTGCACAAAAAATTCACTTTTTTTCGGGTTTAACTTGAGCATATTCTCATTTTGAGGGGATCACAAGCTGCATGAATTACTAGTCTGCCGGTAAGGTGAGTGTTTGGTTAATATATTCAGGGAAACGGAAGATATCGGATCATATCGGCAAAAAAAACAACACACTGCTGAAAACCCAATACGAGTGTTTCCAGCTCTAAATGGCGAATCTCACATGTCATGAGCCTGAGCTGGAATTTTCAAACTAACTGTTACTCTCAGACATGTCAGAATACAAGTTACTGATGAATGCAACTGCTCTGGAATTAAAACAGCTAATTTTTAGCCAATCAGAAGAGGATTTTTGCAACCATGACAACCAACATGTGACCAATGCGACCAATCACGTCCGTTCTGTGCTTGTTCCAAGTTCTACTTCTAATGCCAGTAAGGCCTGTTCCCATAAACACTGACTGATAAAACCTCTTCGACACTCTCAAAGTTTGAGAATGTCGAAGAGGTTTATTTTGATTCGATGTTCAATCAATAATCCATTTCGAACAAGAAGAATCGGGAAAGAGTACAATATCCGGCCATCACTTTGGACCTCGTGCAGAAAGTCTATGGGCCATGACAGAAAAAGTTAAAGTATTTTCAAAGGAAAAGTAAAAACAAATTCCCTCCTAAAATGTTTCTTTATCAGATTTACACTTCTTGGTAGTTTTTAACTTTAAGTCATATTTAGGGAAAATAAGTGATGGCCGGATATGGAACTCTTTCCAAGAATCGATCAGCAATGAACTACTGAACAAACCATGGAAATAATATATATAGAGATCATAATAAAATGTAACTTCTAATAATACCCGTACCGTACACGTACGTACTTCGTGAAAGCAGCCGACACTAAACGTTAGCACAATGAGTAATGCGATGGTGTGTGACAATCAAAACACCAAAACGGCAAATGCCACATGAACGGTTCCCAGACTGGGCAAATTACGTTCCTCGCACATTTAAGACGACGGGTTGGTACCATACTATATTTTTGCAAGAATAGAGCGAATCAATAGAGGGCGCTTTTTTCGCGGCCGACATGAGACAGGAACTTTCGCACAGTTTGTGTTTTGGCAGTTTCGACATGGCCCTGGCTCAAGATGGCGATGATGAGACGGGTCCTCTTTGCTGCTGTGAATATTTGAAGGATAACGGAGAAAAGGGCCATCTGCTGGCGCTTTGTTGTGACTGTCAAGAGGTTGATCAAACGTGCGATAGGTAACTTAAAACTTAGTGCAGAACTTTACTTCCAGAACTAAGGCCGGGTATAAATAGGCTTAGGCCTAGCCCAGTATTACCCCTAGAACTATGGGGTTCCGACAGGAACCCCATAGGAAGACGCCGATTTTTCCCATAGGCTAGTACAGCAAGAATAAGAACGTCATTCCCATGCAACACGTTTCTACATTTTTCGCCGTGAATTACTTCATGGCTGCTCCCAAAAATAATAATATGCCGCATTTTACATCCTCACCTTGCTTGCGCCAAGTCAATTTTCGCCTGAAATGGGTCCAATTTGCGGGAAAAAAATGACAAAAATCTGCAGTCGTTCCGAAGCGATCACACACGCACACCATCGAGGAAGCCGCACACACGAAGCTCCTGTTTTGCGGGGGGGCCGTAGGTCGGTCAAGTCATGATTATTCATCGAAAATTCGAAGCGCGGTACGGGCAGGCAACTGCCGCGTGTCCGTTATATACCGTCTGCATGCATTGCCTGTCGTCGGACACGCGGCAGTTGCCTGCCGTCGTACCGCGCTTCAAATTTTCGATGAATAATCATGACTTGACCGACCCACGGCCCCCCCGCAAAACAGGAGCTTCGTGTGTGCGGCTTCCTCGATGTGTGATCGCTTCGGAACGACTGCAGATTTTTGTCATTTTTTCCCGCAAATTGGACCCGTTTCAGGCGAAAATTGACTTGGCGCAAGCAAGGTGAGGATGTAAATGCGGCATATTATTATTTTTGGGGGCAGCCATGAAGTAATTCACGGCGAAAAATGTAGAAACGTGTTGCATGGGAATGACGTTCTTATTCTTGCTGTACTAGCCTATGGGAAAAATCGGCGTCTTCCTATGGGGTTCCTGTCGGAACCCCATAGTTCTAGGGGTAGCCCAGTATATGGACTCCCTTCGCGTTGCGAGGGAGTCCAGAATATGAAGCTACTGGAAGTAGTCGAAAAAAATTAGAAACAAAATTACAATATTTTTACCTCACTGTAGACACTAATTCCACGCCCATTATACTCTTTGTGTCTTTATCTATCCGTCCGTGAGGTTCACGAATTCCTTATGCTTCGCTGGCCGACAAAAACCACTTCTCCCAAAAACCACTTCGCCCAAAAACCACTTCGCCCAAAAACCACTTCGCCCAAAAACCACTTCGCCCAAAAACCACTTCGCCCAAAAACCACTTCGCCCAAAAACCACTTCGCCCATCATGCCCGATCCGTATGCCCCATTTTCATTTCATTAGTTCGTTGGTTACATACATCATCCCTCACTTGGAAAATATATCAATTTTAAAAATCGTATAATTTGAATGACCAATTGATGAAAATATATAATTGCCCATAAACGAATATATAAGAAAAGAAAAGCATGGTCACAAAAAGGATGTCACAAAACTCAATATAAGAACGCAAATAAAGTCTTGAATGCACCATGGAGAAATAAGACATCAAAACGAAATAGCTAATGTCTCAAAACGAAAATTAGGAACAAAATCTTGTGGGTGCTCAGTTAAAAATTGAAACTGAATGCCCAGCCAAACGTCACGGTATTGCGATCATATCCGCAAAATGCGCATTGCGTTATCCGTTTCGCGTGATCCATTGCTTTCCGTGTAATTCCATTTTTACGTATAACGCAATACGGACACATGGATTCCGGGCCTAATTTGATCAGTCACGGTTGTGAAAAAACCACGCGAATTTGATTGATTAAATAACGAAAACAGCAAATTGGCCGCCAGGAAAACCTATATTACAAACACGACTAAATGGCATTAAAATACACGCATACAAGTACATTAGTTACCCACACAAATATATTAAATCTGCATATATACAATAAAGAAGGTTTTAACTTATTCCAGTATACATGTATATTGCTTTCGTACGGGAAGGGCGGGAAAAAAAACCGCGAAAAAGAACCATAGTAAGTTGGGCAAAACACAAAGTCATTTTGTACTTCGAAAAACACGGATAGGCCCTATCCTTTTTTGGCTTAAAACTCTTCCAGGGCAGTGCATGGCGGTGACATTTTTCTCAAAAAGTCTCAGTAACATCATGGAGGAAGGAACACAAAGTGTTAGTGTTCAGTTAGAACTGATAAATAGTAAAATACACTGATTGATTGATTGATTTTATTCGGTTACCATATAAACAAATATAAATATAAATATATGTATATATATGTACAAAAATTACTACAATACATTAAAAACATGGTAATACCAGGGATAGCCCATGAAAGTTTTTCAACTTATTTCCAATGGGGTCCCCTATTGGTAAGTGGTTTATGGGCGAAGTGGTTTTTGGGCGAAGTGGTTTTTGGGCGAAGTGGCGTTTGGGCGAAGTGGCGTTTGGGCGAAGTGGCGTTTGGGCGAAGTGGCGTTTGGGCGAAGTGGCGTTTGGGCGAAGTGGTTGAGGGCGAAGTGGTTGAGGGCGAAGTGGTTGAGGGCGATGTGGTTTTTGGGTGAAGTGACCGACAACCGGCAGATAATGAGATAGGTAATTGTCATTTTTGTTCATAATCCCTAACTCTCTTGTCACAAATTTTTTTCGCCCAGACATTTCATATGCATTATCTTTATATGCCTATGTACATGTAGGCAATTCCTTTAACACAGTGGCTATTTTTACGGCAGCCGTAACGCGACTTTTAAATGCTATAGTTACGACTTACGGCATGAACACGATGCGAACGTAGGCCCTACGATCAGATTTACAACTGCTCATCCTGCCAGAGCGCTTCTGTAGCTCGATTGGTACGGCGTTGGTTTTGATAGCTGGGGACCCTGGATCGAATCCATGTCGCGCTGTCCGATTTGTTTTTAAAACAAAAATTCAAAAAGATTTTTTAAGTTTTAGGTTTTTAATTAGGGCCTAATTAAAATGGTTAGGCCCTAGGCCTATTTTTATTTAAGTAGATTTAATTTTCTACCCTTTGGCTTTGATTTCAGTGGTTTTGGAGAATTTTTTTTTAAAAGGGAAATAAATTCCGAGAACCATTTGGTTGATAGTCTGGTTCCAACGCAAACATTGTGACGTTGAATACCATACGTCGGGGAACTAAGCAGTTCCGTAACGATGACTGCCGTAACAATAGCCACTGCATTCCTTTAAATGTCACTCGAAAAGGTGAAATTTTGGCGATTGTGTAGTGTAGGGCCCTGTTCCCTATTAGTATTTATGGGAACAAAAATCCACTTTTAGGTTATTGGAATTGCCAAACTAGGCCTAGTTAGCAACATGCTGTAGTCTGATAAAGGGCAGGGTTTTAGTTTTTGAGGGAAATTTTAGGGTGAAGCGACGATGAAGACACAAAACGCAATGCACAGTAAACATGCAAAACCATGGTGATTCGTATGGCAAATGCCGTAAAGCGCATCAGAAAATTGCATTTTTTACCGCAATAAACTGTTAAAAATGAGAAAAAATAGCCTTGAGTCTAAATTGATCAAAACTAAAGAGGGACTCTACATTCAGAATAGCAAATGTTACGAAAATTTTGCTTTCCAAGATCACAGGAATGTCCACATTTGCATGGTTTTTGTCGACTGAGGGCGCCTTAACTCTCTTGACAAACCACAGCGTGAGTGCGGCTTTCATATCAACACGTGAGGCAAAAAGAAAACAAAATACCTCGTAATTTTTTTCATGAAACAGTTGTCTGAATATTTGTTTCGGGTTTCGTGCAGCCACGCTGCCGGTATGCTTTCACTAACCTGAAACAAATATTCAGACGACTGTTTCCTGTAAAAACAATCCAAAATTGTTTTTCTTTGCCTCACGCATTGATATGAAAGCCACGCTGTGGTTGGTCAAGAGCTTTAAGGCATCCTTGGTTGTCAAAAAATGATGCGAAACTGCAGAGTGGTGATTCCTGTGGTCTTGGTATTAGCGAAATTTTCGTAAAAGTTCACCTTTTAAGTGACATTTCAAGGAATTGAACCTAGCCTGTGTGTACATAGGCATATCAAGATAATGCATATGAAATGTTGGGGCAGAAAATTGATCATGAAAAAAAAAAGACAATTATCTACCACAGCAGTTTATTGGTCTAAGGTTTGTGAAATCCTTACAGTTCTGAAAGTAGCAGTTGCGGGGATCACTCAATGAGGATACGACTTTTTAACTTATAATTCGTCAAACAATCCACAAGGGAAACTGACTAGGTGAATTTGAATACATTTTCAAAGTGAACAAAGAAACTGGCAGGAGCGGGATTCGAACCTGCGACCTCCGGGTTACCGTACCGGTGCTCTACCAACTGAGCTATCTTGCCCTATGTTGGCGGTCTCCCAAATTGTCAGTATCTTTGTTCGGGTGGGTGCTAGTCAGAAGTCATAAACCCAGAATGCCGTATTTAATTAAATGAAAGTCGATGGCAGCCATCTGCCTTGGACCCTATAGAATCTAAGCAAATACTGTACAAAAAGTGTCTATTAATTACATAGCAAATGTCTCACCCTAAAAGTCCCCCAAAATGACCAGTTGCATCACTGGTCCTTGGTAGCAAGAAAGGGAAAAACATGGCCAAAAATGGCAATGATGGAGAAATGGCATCATCAATATGTACTGCCTGCACTGTTGCTCTGCCATTTGGGGCCATAGTGCAACTTTAACCCTAACTACCCCAAGCCTTGCACACTTCAACATGTCCAACAGCAGGTTTTGTCAAGTTTTGATGGGTACTGCAGGGCCTTGGCACCATTACTTTGCATAGAGCTATGAAGACCCAATTTGTCTGAAGTCCAAAGAATGTGCCATAGGTTTACTGCACAGTGTTGGATTTTGATGACAGGTTGAGGAAGCCTCCTAGTAAAAATGCCTAGGGGGTTAGGGTTAAGCTCATTTTGTGGTGGCAGGTCACATACATATATCTCGTCATTTGCCATTGCTCTGGTTCATGCACGTTATTGTCTTTCCACACAAAATTGTGTGCATGAACCATAGGGGAGATGGGGGTTAGTTGGAACAATTTGCACAAAAACGTCTATAAAACACAAACAGATTTTATTCAAGAAACAATAACTATACCAGTTTATGCATAAATGTGTGTTACAAATGTAGCCTATACAATTCTTATACTTGTTGATGGTTACTTGAATAATCCACCTTGAACACGGCTGTGTCATGTGTTCCAACTTACCCCCACCTATGGGGTAAGTTGGAACATGGTATCCGGTTACTTAGAAAGTATACTATAATGACTTAAAAACTACATTTATTATTTGAGTTCAAGTAAAATATTTTTTCAAACCACTATAGGCCATGCACCCAGCATGTAAACAAATAATAAATATGCATGAAGTTGCAACAGTTCGAACTTGCCTTCGATTGACCAGCACTTCTCGCACAGCTCGCTCCATAACGTCTGGTGGGGTCTTGCCATGTGTAGTTTGCGTTTATAGTTCCGCGGCATCTTGATTGCTGAAGAGGAACAAAAAGAAAAATCTGTAAGGGTTGTGCAAAAGGAATTTGAGTAAAACACAGGAATAGCCAACATTCTATGTTTCTCTCATTGAAATGTTGTAGGCGTACAACAGATGAATAAGTCTAGGTGCAAAATAAAATGAGCACTAGGCCTACAGTTATAATAGGAATAGCCAACATTCTATGCTTTGCTCATTTAAATATTGTTACAACAGATCTACATGTAGGTCTACATTAATTATTTGCAGTACATGTCGGCCTACAGCTAACTTTATGGTGCACAAAAAGTTTTAAAATAGATTAGAACCTTCATCCAAAAGGCACTTCCTTCATACTTGAAAATAGAGTAGAACTTTTATTCAAAGGGCACTTCATTCATATATAATCATTATGTTGGGGGTTTGTTGGAACATGTTTCAACTAGCCCCCATCGAAATTTTCCAACGAGCCCCAGTGGCCCGTGTGACATTTGTAAGCTTACTACGCAAAACAGGGACTAGAATAACACATCTTTTTAACCTTATTTTGTAGCTTAGTACTAGAGCCTAAAATACTCAAAAACTAGTCACTATTATTTATAAACATCAGTAAGATAGTACACATTTTTTGAATGGTAAAAAATTTACTCAGAAGGGGAAAAACAAACTTATCTTTTCCACTTGAGTAGTATTGGGGCACTGGTGCTGCAGGCAATATGGTGGATGGCTGTTGCTAAGGGACACCTCTAGAGGGCAGCATTTCATAAAATTAATTCTAGCTGTAGAAGAAAATCTCAATGTTTCAACTTACCCCGTGTTCCAACTAACCCCCCATCTCCCCTACATACATGTATGTGCTACACTTCAATACTTTATAGACGATGTGCCCTCTGATGTCACGTTTTAACATCTATATTGGAATGTGCCCGGCGATATGAGCATGCATCGTGTTTTGCATAACATTTGGTTTAGGAGTGCCATTGCAGGTCAGATCACCTTTGAATGATGTGACCTTTGATGTCACTCCTTAACCCCTTGAACCCGGGCATACCGGGTATTTCATGGGGGCGTCAGGGTGCCAGGCCGGGTTATGCAGCCAAGTGAAACAGAAACAAGAGGCTTGTGCAGCCAAGCATAACGTACACAATACCCCAATAATGGATTGAAAATGCAGAAATTGGCGTGTATAGACATCAACCGGCCAGGTGGCAATTTTCAATCCGCACATATTTGGGTCAACCGTACGCAAGAAGTTAACCCTTTGCGTACGGATGACGCCATATGGCGTCAAAACAAAAGTGCCACCAGGCCGGATGACGCCATTTGCCGCCGTTTGTGCAGTTTCAATCCATTGTTGGATTATTGTTTATGTTACGCTTGAATGCACAAACACATTGTAGCGGTTCGCTTGGCTGCCAAAACCGCTGCGACCCCCCGACGTCTCCCGTAAAAAAACATACTCAAGGGGTTAACCAAATTCCTTTTGTTTAGATGTAAACAAAGGGCACATGGTCTATACTTGTTTTTATTATTGACATTCTTAACAGATTCCTGAAGCGTAGGGAGATTGAGAAAAGCAGTCTGGTAAAGATCATTCAAGTTGCGTGCGATCGAGTGCGCATCCCAACATGCTTTGGGGCCGGAGCAAGAAGACTCGATCAACTCATGGATACTACAGCAATACCACCCATCGCCATGGTTCCTCTCTGGATTTACATCGCCTCGTACCACTTAATCATAACCATAGTGTCATTTCTCGTCGTGCCTGTAGCAGTTCTGCTTTACTACCGTCTGGTATTGCGTCACCGTCATAGAACACAGTTCTTCATGAGTTGGGGTCTCGCGTCCGTTTTCCTCATCTATGGAGCTTTTTACTTCTATGTCAGTTCCCACATCGCAGTCACTCAGTTCACAGCGGTGACTGTTTTGTTTATGTTCACTCTCATGGCATTTTTTGCCTCCAAACATGGACCGGGTGTTGTGGAGAAAAAGCCTGGTGCGTCCGCTACAAAACATATGTTTAGAGTTTTGCCCGAATCGACTGTCATTTCAGAAAATGCAAGCAGTGTGCAACGAAGGACACACTCCTCTGGTGAAGGGGATCCGAATGTCGTGGAAAACGGGTGCCTTCATCAAGAAACGTCAGTCGTTGAGATGGACAGTCTGATTGGTGCAGAGCTTCAGGTGTGCAGTGAAGCGGCCAATCAGGAAGCAGAAGACTGGTGTGATGTTTGCAAGGTGATGCGACCAGAGAGAGCAGGGCATTGCAGGATTTGCAGCCACTGTGTGCACAGATTGGATCATCATTGCGTCTGGTGAGAAATCCCAGTCATTTTCCTGTTAACAAATTTTCACTCACCGACACAGCCATGCCATTTGTTGCCCTAACATCGTTTGCGAGTTCTTCGACAACTGTGCACACAGGGTCGGGGGGCTTCACAAAGGTATTTAGGGTTTGGCTACATTTACGTGTAGGTACAGGTTTGGGACTACATTTTGGTTCAGGATACATTTAGGTACAGGGTTGGAGCTACATTTAGGGCTACATTAATGTACAGGGTTGGGGCTGCATTAATGTACAGGGTTGGGGCTGCATTAAGGGTTCGGGATACATTTAGGTGCAGGGTTTGAGGCTACATTTAGGGTTCGGGGTACATTGAGGTACAGGGTTGTGGCTACATTTAGGGTTCGGCATACATTTGTGTACATTGAGGTACAGGGTTGGGGCTACATTTAGGGTTCGGGATACATTGAGGTACAGGGTTGGGGCTACATTTAGGGTTCGGCATACATTTGTGTACATTGAGGTACAGGGTTGGGGCTACATTTAGGGTTCGGGATACATTGAGGTACAGGGTTGGGGCTACATTTAGGGTTCGGGGTACATTGAGGTACAGGGTTGGGGCTACATTTAGGGTTCGGGGTACATTGAGGTACAGGGTTGGGGCTACATTTAGGGTTCGGGATACATTGAGGTACAGGGTTGGGGCTACATTTAGGGTTCGGGGTACATTTAGGTGCAGGGTTTGAGGCTACATTTAGGGTTCGGGGTACATTGAGGTACAGGGTTGTGGCTACATTTAGGGTTCGGCATACATTTGTGTACATTGAGGTACAGGGTTGGGGCTACATTTAGGGTTCGGGATACATTGAGGTACAGGGTTGGGGCTACATTTAGGGTTCGGGGTACATTGAGGTACAGGGTTGTGGCTACATTTAGGGTTCGGCATACATTTGTGTACATTGAGGTACAGGGTTGGGGCTACATTTAGGGTTCGGGATACATTGAGGTACAGGGTTGGGGCTACATTTAGGGTTCGGGGTACATTGAGGTACAGGGTTGGGGCTACATTTAGGGTTCGGCATACATTTGTGTACATTTAGGTACAGGGTTGGGGCTGCATTTTTTTTTTTTTATCCTTACCTCTAGGGTCATGTTCCTTTGCTTGTAGCAATTCTAGTGCAGAGCTAAAAAATAATCCTGCTAGCATGAACTGTGTATGATATCAATTCAAAGTTTCAGGCAGTTCTTCGATTTGATATAAAAAATATTGGGAGGGGGAGCTCACATTTGTTGTTGTATTCTACAAAATAGAAAAATTTCCCTGAAAATCTTTCAGTCGGGTAAATAATTTGTAGGGTGGGTGGGGGGCAGGGACAGAGAGAAAGAGACTCTATCTCCCCATTGGGTGCACCACTGTTACCAAGCCTATACCTGTCCAATTGACAGGCAAAAATAATTTGAGACGGGATTTGAGATGTATGAAATCCCATTTTTGTACATTAACCCCAACAGTCTAAAGCCTCCTACATTGTACATACACTAATATACAGTATTTTCAATATGATTTTTCACATCACCTGGGGAGTTAGGGTTAATAAAATCTTAGTATCTCCACTCAAAGTAGTTGGTAAAGTAGTCACAGTACTACTTTGGCTGTATTACAAGTTAAGTAGTTGTTCATTCTCTGTTCAGAGTGGATGGGCAGATATTTAATCCTAGCTGAAACCACATCTATCCTTTATTTTGCAGGATTGACAGCTGTGTCGGTGCTGGCAACCATCGTTCTTTCTTACTAGCGGCACTCTTCTTTGTGATTGGAGGTCTGTGGGGCGGATATCTCTCATTGGATCACCTCTGCTCCATTCAGCTGAATCAGCTGCCAGATTGTTCAGAGGTTTACACGAACAGAAGGTACAGGGTTCGTTCATGTCTCTTAACCCCTTGCCGCCGGGGCACTAGGCCGGGTTATGCAGCCAAGCGAAACGGAAACAAGAGGCTTGTGCAGCCAAGCATAACGTACACAATACCCCAATAATGGATTGAAAATGCAAAAATTTGCCTCTATTTGTGTCAATCGACCAGGTGGCAATTTTAATCTGCACGTATTTGTGTCAACCGGTGGCAAGGGGTTAATACAGGCTCCTCCCCCCTCCCCACCCCCGACTTCTGCAATATTATAGAAGGCTCCTGTGAGCCTGCTCCTGCTGGTCCTTTGAATGTTTCGCGATCGTAAAATTATGGGTTTTTCCAAAGGGTCACGTAGATCCGTTGTGGGTACAGAACATGCCAAATGAGGCTTGTGAAGCTGTGAACGTGCACTGTATATATCTCCGAGGACAAGAGGAGAAAGGAAACACAAAGAAACCTTTCAGTCCTCGAACGTAGAGTCTCTTGTTGAAATCGGTCCTCGAACGTAAGGATACGTCTATGCGGGTTGGTTATATTAAAGGAACAATAGGAAACACAAAGCATTGTCCTCGGACGTATTGGGGAAGTACGACTGTGTGAACATGGGCGAGTATCAACTACTCCTGAAAGGCCGCAAAAGTCCTTTTATCCTGATTTTCTTCTCCAAAGTCCTACTTCTGTCCGTTTTGGTTTTTTTGAGGGGGGGGGTGGGTTTGCAAATTTTGATCCTACTATTCTCCTACACACCTACACCCTGAGCTTTGTACATTGAGGTAATGATCTAATGTATTCATTATCATTTTTCTATTTTGATTTCTATGAACCTCTCACTCACTGTCGCCTTAAAATGTCTGACTTCTCAATAGGACCGCAGTTATTTTTGTCTCCGTCATCTACACAGTCCTTGCTGTTAGCAGCGTCCTTATACTTCTTCTGCAGCAGTTCCATCTCATCACGCACAACTGGACGTACCGGGAACGCAAGTTGGCGGCCCGGTCACACCGACGGGGAGAGGCCCTGGCGGAACGGGACGCGGGATTCATCTCAAACTGGCGGGATTTCATTCTCATGAGGATCGAGGACAAACCACACGATCAGGCTACCAAGCTGACTGTTGTATGACAAGATTGCTGTCAAGTACATGTCGTACTGTCATCTTTCTTTGCTTGTTACATTCTTAAATGTAGTGTACAACATTTGCTTTTGCTGTAATTTTCAGAAATAAAGGGATTTGGGATTTAGTATTTTATAGCAAATACTGTAATAACACCGACCTGTTTAAAGTTTTGTGTGCATAGATGCTGGGAAATCAAAGAGAAAAAAAAATCATGTTATTTAATTTTGTCACACTAGTCTGGTTTCCCTGACCCTACTTCAGACAAAACAGGGAATTATCAGTTCGGGGAACTTGACTATTCCAAATTATTGTCTGCCGACTATCACTGGAAATTGATAAAAAATTCCACTTTTCTTGGAATTGACTGCACACCAGGTGCCATGATTTCACAGAGACCGAAACCAAGGCCGAGACCGAGACCAAAAATGAAAAATAAATAAAATTATGGTGTTTATTAAAGCCGATTACCCTGATGGGGTGTTGTGCCCTGCTTTCGATCAAAAGGTTCAAAAACGCGTGGATGATTATTTGTGTGCGCTAACTCGTACGAAAGGTGAACATCGGGATCATCTCATAAATTTATATATATATGAAGTCGGCTATGAAGAGCCACTATTTTAATTATGCAAGTTATATAAAATTAAGTGTTCAACTATAAAGACTCACAGTGTACACACATAAATTCAAGGATTCCACAAATATGAGTTATTTCATCTCTGGTTATACATGTAGTTGGGGCTTTGAGACCTATGGCACTGTGACAGACTAATTTCTCCAAATATTATTTGCATACAAATAAAACTGACTAGAATTGCTGATTGTCCTAAATGGAAAATGACTCTGGCTTTTCCAAGAAGTTGTGTACATGTATTCAAAACACTGAAGAAAAATCAAATTGAAGCGTGGAATACTGCTTTAAGAATGTTAGTAAAAAGATTATTTAAAAATAACTTGATGGCATCACATGCAGTTTTATTTCAAACAACCCTGACTGGGAGAAATCAGAGATTTTTAAATCCAGTTTTCCTATATATTTTTTTTACCGAATAACAATTATTTGATTTCATCGGAAGTTCCCATCCAGCTATAAACAGTCACGCCAACAAAAAGTGATTAGTGAGGTGCCGCATGGAATGCCCTCCCAATGACTGGGTATACATGTAGTTTGCAGGATTCAGTGACCACTGGGTTTTTACAAAAACTCACTCCAGAGCTGTAATGTGGGGGAAAATAGTGAAATACATGGGCGATGCACATCCGCGGGTACCAGTAGTCCAGTACTCCGAATAAACAAGCCGCATATACTGGTCTCCTTTCCAGCTTCAATCTAATTCTTCTCCATGAAAACTTGCACTTACAATGTAGTTTATGTTTGGAATGAAGACTAGATGTGGCGCATCGCACGTACATGTATTCTTGCTGTTGTCTCGATGGGTAAAACCCGAGACCGTGGCATCCGAGACCTAAAAAAAGGTCTCGAGACCTACAACACTGCTCGAGACTATTACAGTCGAACACCTTTATAACCAAGGTCCTTGGGACTTTACAATTTACCTTACCTTGTATTATCAGTAACGGAAAACAAAGACAAACAAAGACTTAGGACCTATTTTTTTCCTTGTTATAAAATAAGCAGTATGTTGTATTAAAAGTGCTCGACTGTATTTACTTACAGTCAAGGTATTTCATATTTATTCAGTAGTTTAGTTTTTTTATGTTTGCAAATGTTGTATGTACTTACATGAAGTACATATTTCTTTGTATCTTACTATAAATTTTCACCTCCTCTATAGCAAATCTAAGGTTATTTCAACCTTTTGGTTTTAATGCTAATAAAATGTCCATATTCATGAAGCACTAATAAAGTGCTTATTCAAGTAAAGCAGTCGCGAACTTGCAAGCACTATGACCACTCCAAGGGCGGTCTGGTTTTGTTTGCTTAGTAACTTATCAGATACATGTATAGGGCCAATGATTTTCCGTTTTAGTGGAAACGGAATTGGCCTCTTTCATTGTGCATTCATTTACATGTATGAAATGTCAAAAGGAAATGAAACAGATTTTTGTACAGTTCTAATGGGCGAAACGGAAATGAAGATTTGTCAAAACGGAAAATCATTGGCTCTACATGTATAAACTGCTGTCTTCAGCTCTATTGTAAAGTAATGTACAGCTGGTTGGACAATGTTAAAACAAGCCACAGACAATCGGTTTCATTTAAGGCTTCCTGGACTATTTTATTCTGTTCCAAACTGAAAATACAGCAAACACAGGAATTCAATTTTCATAAATTTTACCTTAAGATCATGTCATCCAAAAACCTAACCAGCACACCTACGACCAGTTAAATTCACTCTGCCAATGAAAAAGTTCCCGCCTTGTACTTTTTTTAATAACTCAAGAATACTGTGATCATTTTAAACACTTCAAGGCGGGAAACTTTTTTTATTTTTTGGCCGAGTGTACTAAGAACTTACACTGCCTGAACTCTCTGTTCAAATGGATTTTCCAAGGAAACCTCTCCTTCTGCAATACTAGAGCAATTGGTTATTTCTAATACTGTACACTTGTTGGTTCGTAGATGACATGGTCTTTTTTTTATTTTTTATTAATTAATACGGAATGGACGGTTTATGGACGGTTTACTCAATTTGTTTAAATTGTTTGAACTAAATCCCAAAATATATTATTAAATTTCTTTAGGAAGGCACAACGTTTACCAAATTCTGAGTCAATTAGGACGGAATGAAGAAATTTAATACAAAGCTAAAACTGGAATGAGAATACTTTGTTCTGGAAGATTTTTTTTAAATATTTTACATGTAGCCAGTCTAACACTGCATTAACCTTCAACACATGGACGGCAATTGCTTCACGTTAGTATACAATGCATAAGCATTGAAAATCATTTGTTGTTTGACCCCAGTACACTTTATACTACCTTCATATGTGGGTAATCTTTGTCAGAAAAAAATTGAAATTTGCATGGAGGTATTAACCCCTTGAGTACGGTATTTTACGGGAGACGTCGGGGTGCCGCGGCGGCTCTGGCAGCCAAGCGAACCGCTACAATGTGTTTGTGCAGTCAAGCGTAACCTATACACAATAATCCAACAATGGATTGAAACTGCACAAACAGCGGCCAATGGCGTCATCCGGCCTGGTGGCACTGTTTTTTTTGCGCCAAATTCCGTCATCCATACGCAAGGGGTTAATGCTGCAATAACATTTCAAACAAACAACCAAAAATGCCTGAAAACACTTTTGTTAGGGTCAAAATGTATGAAACATGTATGAGGCTTACGTTTAAGACATTTTAATACCTGAAATATGAGGTCAGATTATGATTTGGATGTTTTTTCAGAAATTGTATATGTCTGATTTTGAAATCCCTGCTTATACTTTCAACTCCTTTGTGCCAACCAAAGGGTTTCAGACATTACTGGCTCACCATGAAAGAAGTATGGCAAAACACCCCGAACTTACTCGAGAGCAAACGTTATTTTAGTACTGTTAATAAACAATATGCATATTACAGAGCCACTGCTATAGATATGACTGCATTGATATAAAGTTCCAGTCTTGATGTAAATCAGGCATGCAACTTTTCTTCGGATCAGCTGATTTCCGCGTTTTTCACTTCACACTTATGCCATTAGAAATTGAAAAACACTGGACAAAGTCCAAGTTGCATGCCTGGTAAATGTAGCCGAACAATTCTGAAAATTATCATTCGTGGGCATTCTACCAGTCAGCTACAGCTACTGCTGCATTTGCATGGGAAAATAACTGTCTTTGAGTCCAGATAAGCATATTACATGTGTGCGACTTCGGGGCCGTCCATAAAGTACATACGCACGAAATGCCTACTATTTTTACCCCCCCCCCCCCCCTCCACGCATACACATTCCATAACTCTTTTTGACTTCCCTATTCTAGCATCATTCAACGTCACAGTACACCTACTGTAGTAGTATGATTCGCATCCAAAGTCTGAAATAAATCACAAAATGTTGACAGAAAAATATGGAAACATTTTTATTAACGGACCTGGAAATGATTGAACAGTGATATATTTTGAACCAAAACAGCAGTCAATGATGACATGAACCAAAAAAGGGGAAAAAATACCCCGATACACTACTTTTTGCAAAGTTTGCTCTTGACGTTTCATTAGTGGTTTATTGAGATAGTGAATAACGCTTTTCACAAAAATATGTTTGAACAAGAGGCAGTTGATATACAAGACATATATCTTTTTTTTTTCTTCTTTTTTTACCTCCAGTAAAGAGCGATTTTGGACAGCACACGGTTGAAATTGATACAAGTACACCTGTACGTTTCTGGTGTACACTGCCGGTTTATAAAGCAGTCTTTTTGTTGCGGTCTAAAAATAGGCCGGAGTAGGCTAGCGGTGGCGCTGGGAAGACTAATTTACTTTTGGTTGGGTGAAGGGTACTGTGTTATAACTGTTTTTTGATGCACAAAAGCTGGTCCTGGTAGTTATTTATATAAGATAGTACATTGATTTCATGACAATTCATTAAAAGCAAATTGTCGGTTGCGTACGGTACGCATTGGCTTGGACCCCCCCTTCATGCGTACATACATTATGGACGGCCCCTTCCTACTCACTTCAATGGATCAAGTCACAACTTATTTCAAACTTTGGAATTCTTTCTTCAAATGTTGGGTCGCGCAACCTATCTCGAGTCTCATACCACTCCCGCAATTTCTGTCATCAAGGCATCGCAGCAGAAGCTTTATTGTAATCAACAATCAAGCCCTGCCCCCTTGATGTATCGACCAATCACAGAGGCATACGTGTGGCGTGTGCGGCTCTGATTGGTCTATTGTCCATCTATTGCTGCCCAGTGTTGCTTGGTGGGTGCTTGGTGTGTGCCGAGGTCTGCTGGATGGGCGGCTGGGTCGGGGGTAGGATGTGACCCCCTTTCCTGGAGAGCAGACTGATCTCTTCTTTCAAGGCTTCTATCTCCTGTGCCTGCAGCTGTTGGCCAACCAATCAAAGTGAAGGTTTTATCTTGGAACTGACTAATCAGGGAGGGAGGCAAGTAGACACACCCCCAACTGTGAGGAGAAACACTAACAGTCTGGCATACATACTATACAATGTAACCGCTTGGGCAACTGAGCTGTGAAGAACAAAATATTACTTGGCCAATTTTCCTGTTAAGCATGAATCAGCTGTGAACCAGTCACAAGCAATATGTGACCGGTTCTGCAAAAAGGGGTATTATGTGAAGCGGGTGGAAAAATCTTCATGTAAGTGATTTTTTAGTTTTTGGTTTGTTGGTTTATATCTATATTTTCAGAATTTATTTTCAGAAACATTAATATTGATGAATAAAGATGAAAAAAAAAATGTTGATAAAAATTACTTCTATCTTATTTCTTTGCACTTTTTGTGTTTAAAGGCCTGTATCTCTAAACGCACTTCCGTTAAATTGGGAAAATAGGAGTATGCAAATGGTAAGATATATCGAGAACACAAAATGCCACAGGGGTCAAACCTACACCAAATTAAAGTCAGGATGTAACCAATTCAACTATGTATATAACTCATTTTTCAAATTTTGCGACATAATAGCCCTTTTTGCAGAGCCGGTCATGATCACATATACATCACATACAATTTTGGCTGGTAACTTGTTTTTGCTAAGCAATTTTATTTTTACGTTGAGCAAAATTATGCTTTAATTAGCAGCGCAGTAATGACAAGAATTGATCCTAACAATGGTAAATGCTGAGCAGGATGCATAAACTAAATACTTGTATCCTTACGACAATAATTTAGATGTTAACAGAAGCATATGAAATGCATGCGGAATAGACATGTAATGACGTTTTGTAATACAAACTGTCTTTCAGTCATACACACAATATGGATGACCTGGCAGCACAAAATGAGAGGAAAGTCGCACTGTGGTTTTCCGAGTTACAAGCAGAAAAATAGCAATTTTTCACCGAAAAGTCAATTTTGGGATTTTTAACAACTGTATATATTTGGAAAAACCAATTCTATCCTATCTCCAAGTTTTTAAACTGAATTTACTCTCGAAATATTTTTTGTGGGATTTCTTTGTGCACAGATCACAAACTTTGAGTTTCATTTTCTCAAAACAAGGGGTCAAGACTCTGACAACTCCAAAAGGTTGTAGCAGGGGCTAGGAATGAGATACCATGACACACAATATTATATATCAAATTAAACCTTTTAACCTGTACTTTCAGGAAATAATATAATCTTGGATTTTCAAATTTTGCTAATTTCCACCTATTTTGTAGGAACTGGTCACCTATAGTTCTAAATGGAAGATACAGAGAGTTACGACTTACCTGAACAAGCTGAATCAATCGCCCTCTTTCTTCCAGATCTGCCTTACGACTACCCTGGTATTCCCCACCCTGTAGAGGAGACAACATAAAGAGCTTTATACTTCAACTCATGGCAAATGGAATTGCTTAATTGCAGACTGTAACTTGAGGCTCACCGAACACTGGTTCCTTGCAGTTGATCCCCCAAAACCTTCAAACTAGAAAACTCTGCTGTTAAAGACATTATGAGCTAGGATATATACTGTCCGTGCTCATTTCTAGTTTAAACCTGCAAAATATATATTTTGTTTGAAACTGCTATTTTTCTAGGAAACACACTTTTGAAAAATCCAGCGACGTTTATTTATCGAATAATTACTTTACACATGTTGAATTATTTGCGGTCCGACAACAGGGCAGATCTGAAGAAAAAATATGCCAAAATTTAGTTATCAAATAATTAGTTTTAATGTAGAATTATTTGCAGCCCAACAATAAGAAGCCAGTTCGGTATTTCAACTGCACACGTGCACAATTCCATTTTATCCCGAATAACCTTTGACCTTTGAGATACCGAATTTGCTTATTCAGTTCCTGCAGGGTGGATCGTTTTGTGCATTAGAGGCGCGACAGCAACCGGGAATAAAAGCTTTTTTTCCGAAGGGTTGCATATGCCCAAAAACTGAAATGTTTTGTTTTATAAAACATACAATTTGAAAAAGTTTCAGAAAAAAAATCCTATTTGTTGAAAAGTACAGACAGTATACCTTTAATAAGATTTCGGGAATATACCCTTTAAATGTAGTATACATCATTTGCTTTTGTTGTAATTTTCAGAAATAAATGGATTTGGGGTTAGTATTTTATACCGTGCCAACAAATACTGTAACACTGACATGTTTAAAGTTTTCTGTGCATAGATGCTGGGAAAACAGAAGAAAAAAACTGTTCTAAATAGTCTGGTTCCCTGACCATACTTTATACAAAACGTAACAATTTATAGAGTCCGGGAATTATCAGGTTGGGAAACTAGACTATTTCCAACGAGTGTCGACCGACAATCGTTGGAAAATGATATAAATTTCCACTTTTCTTGAAAACGACAGCACACCAGGTGCCACATGATTTCACAAGAAGTTTGACACTGCTATTTACTTAATAGTCTAGTACGGTATTTCGTAATAATTCAGTAGTTTTTGCAAATGATATATACTACCTTTAATCAAGAACTTGAAATGACTAACGGCAGGGGTTCTATATTTGATAGCACTGAGCCAGCGAGTTTTATACAATAGCATATGTATCCATGCACAAAGCAAGTTTCATCATGCAACATGGATTAATGTCAATATGCTGCGTTAATTGCGCAGATGTTACACCCATTTACATTTTATGAAATTATTAAAATTCTATAAGCTTATCTGAAAGATATACACCCCACATTGACATTGTACCACAATCTACTTTATACCATGCAACAATACATTTCGAAACATGCCAGCCAGCATTTCATGACCTCATTTGAAATCAGTGGCATATTCAGAAGGTGGGGCTTAGTGGGGAGTGGGAGACTGCCAACATTTTCCAGTTTCTCAATTTTTAAATGTTTTTCAAAAGAAATTAAACATGCAATCACTTTACAAGTGGTAGCAACCCTCTTGCAAGCTTTATTTTCACAATATATTTTTCTAGCAAACAATTTACGGGCGCCTTTTCAATTAAATTGCAATTTTGCCTCACCCTCGATCCTAACTTGGATAAGGCACTGATTTTATTCCTCTTCATGAAGGCGTTAGTTGCAACAGTAGTAATTTACGATATGTAACAAAACAAGCAGGCTTGTTTGAAAGAATATTTTGAATGGCACCAACAAAAATAAAAGCTGGACTGACACAAATGCATGTTCACTTATTTCGAAGGACATACAGTGGAACGCCGCTATAACGAACATTCGGCTATACCGAACACCATTGAATAAAAAAATGCATCAAACGGATTTTTAAAAAAGTACCAGGTATTTGGGCTGTTTGTAATTCCCAAACGGCCGCAGCTTTATGTTGAAGAGTGACAGGTGGCTATTATTTCCCCAAGGAATAGAACGGAAAGCCAAGTGTTGTTTTAGAATTTGGTAAGCTTAGAAAGTATGAACATGTAATTACATGATTCAATGGCCGGCACATGTTCAATTACAATCAAAAGAGGGCGCACTTGAAATGCAATGCAAGAGGGTGCTATTAAAAAGAACGGATGCCATGTTGAAAAATGGGCACGCGGCAGACCAGCGGCTGAAAATCGCTATACCAAACTAAATCTGTGGATCCCGCGATGTTCGTTATAGTGGGGTTCCACTGTATTAGCACAAATGTCAACATTTCCCACCATTTTGTTTAAATTACACTTCTGTCCAATTTGTTGAAGCAGCAGACCGATATTTGCAACAAATATCCAAGTAGAATGACACACTTTGGTTAAGTGGCTTTTCCCGAAAAGAATTACCACACAACCACTACACAAAAAGACACAACTTGCGACAAACCTTACACATACAACATGGTTTGGAATATAACAGAAGATGGGCATAGCAAAATATATATTTTTTATCATTGT
The DNA here is from genome assembly GCA_037893225.1 of Hippasteria phrygiana. NCBI lineage: Eukaryota > Metazoa > Echinodermata > Asteroidea > Valvatida > Goniasteridae > Hippasteria > Hippasteria phrygiana. The sequence continues at coordinate 61,579 of JAZGUH010000384.1, forward strand.
TTTTTTGTTTATTGCTACATGTAGTATCACAAAATCTATTTACCGATTTTGATCCTTGCGTCTGCATGCATTGGAAGAAGTTCAATCAAATTATTAGAAACATTAACAAAGGACAAGAAACATCATAACCATTGCGACCGTGGAATCAAATGTTGGGCATTTAAAACAAATATTTTACTTTTTTAAAAGAGCCTCCGAGTTAAAGAATGTTAAAATTTATAAAGCAAACCAGACAAGTGCTGTGATATGTGCATGTGCCATCAGACCACCTTTTATGGGCCTTTCTAGAGGTCCATCCTAAACAAAAATTTGTGGAGGAGGTATTTACGTATCCAAGCATGTGATTCACGTACCCCATGCCACTTTAATCTTGGTAATGAAGCATTGTGACAGTAACCACCGCACTGTTACACCAGAAGCTGTGGTGGAAACCAGGTGCATTCAAATGTATATGAGCCTGTCAATCCAAGGGCAAACCCTGGGCGGCCTTGGGTCGGATCTCATGTTTAACCCTGCACTATTTCGGGCTTGATTCGAGTTCAACAAGGGGTGATGAACTTATCCCTGCTCATTACACACTACTGGTTTCAATCTACGTGGGAGTATCAACCCGGGAGAGAGTTTCAACCAGAGTTGTAATCAAGTCAATCACAAGTCACCACAAGTCACTTCACAATTCTGGTCTCATCAAGCCATGTAACAAGCTAATCAAACACACTAAAAACAAAAGCATTCCTTTGTCATTGTTCATCCCATGTAGCTTGTGAGCTGACTTGTGATCTGCTTTTGGATATGACTTGTGATTGACTTGATTACAACTCTGGTTTTAACCCAGGGTGAGAAATCTCCACCCTGATCTGGAGCAGGGTTGAACATTGTCAAGTGTGAAACGTTGCTGGTTGTCAAGTGTGAAACGTTGCTGGTTTTCAACTCCACGTCAACTCCAAAAATAGTCTGCTGTGAAAAAAGCCTTTGGATTCTTCTATAAGGTACTGCCTCAAACGTATTCATGAAGTTTTGTGCTTTCTTACTGGTCGAATAACCATGAAGGGGCCATCATTACTATAAACTAGCCAGCTAAAGTAAGAAACATGATCATGTTTACCAAGTTAGTCTGCCTTGCGTCCAGGGCCTTCTCCAAGTTCTTGTTCTCGCCCACGAGCATCGTCAGCTGCTGAAGGCGGAGCGTGTTCTCCTCAATGAGCTCAGTGATGCGGGCTTTCTTGGCCGCAATCTTTCCCTGCAGGAATGCGAGGAAAAACTTAAGATTACACCTCTGCTGTAATTTTAGATTCGAATAGAGAAATTTCCCAATGAATAGCCCCATCTGCGTACTTCTGGGTTGAGTGGAGCTGTGAGAGCTAAAACAAACAGTGCTACTGAACAAAGTGGGCAAATCGGTGCTATTTGTGTCATTTTGGGATTCGTATACAGTAATACAACACATTAATATGGAAACATTTATCTTTTCAAAGTGAACAAAGAAAACTGGCAGGAGCGGGATTCGAACCTGCGACCTCCGGATTACCGTACCGGCGCTCTACAAACTGAGCTATCTTGCCCTATGTTGGCGGTCTCCCAAATTATCAGAAGTCATAGCGCCCACCCAAACAAAGATACCGACAATTTGGGAGACCGCCAACAGAGGGCAAGATAGCTCAGTTGGTAGAGCACCGGTACGGTATTCCAGAGGTCGCAGGTTCGAATCCCGCTCCTGCCAGTTTTCTTTGTGTACTTTAAAAATGTATTCAAATTTACCTAGTCAGTTTCCCTTGCGGATTGTTTGACAATAAAACATTTATCTGTTAAGATAACCATTTGGAAGGTAAGGCTGTTCGATATCCATTTATTTTGATACCGAAATATCGGCAGAAAAATATCGCGATATTCGATATTATCGTGATGACGTCACTTTTTTCATTACCGGAAGAACGGAGGAATAAAAAAAATACATGACGGAAGTCACCACGGCATCATGAGATCGGGGCCACCGGGGGATCGGGCCCGCCGGGATTGAGCGGCAGGATCTGGAGTTTTACGACATTTACCTTCAGTTGGCTACTTTATGGCACTCCAGAAAGACTAGCGTTTGTTTCTATTTCAGCATTGTTGATTAGTAACACAGATGATAATACCATGGACGATCACATGCGAGCTGTCAACAAACGATCGTGTCGTATATTTTGTGAAGACGACATGACGTACATTGCACAATGTACAATGGATGCGCGGCACGTGTTTTAATCTTTTCTCAAGACGCAACGCAGTTCGCTCGCTACACGTAACTACGTGTGCCTTGTACACTGGGGAAAGACGGTGGCATTCAGTGCGGTTGCTTGCACTTGACCAAGGCTAGCAACAAAGCAACGCGCACGCGCAGATGCGCTACAGGGGTTGACCTTATTGCAAACAATTGCCATACCCCTCGATCTCAAGATGAGTTCGCAAGCGTGTAGGTACGTACATTGTACACTGGGAATAAGACGTTGTTTGCACTTGACAACGTACGGCGCGGAGGGTAAATCGCGCGGAAGGTAAATCGCGCGGAGCGGAGATGTCATGTCGGGGTTTAGAAAACGGTCAAAGAAAGACACATTTAGTGCATGTATGTATTTTTTTATTCCTCCATGGTACATCATGATACAATATATACTATTCCTACCGTCCAATAATTGGAAATAACTGGAATTTCGAGCAAAGTAAACTGGACAAATCCACACGTAATGCGGCCAAAAGGAACATATATCGCGATATTCTTCGGTATATCGAAGTCCCCGATATTCCGGTTTTTTTTAAAGGGGCCGATACGATTTTCGATATGAAAAAAATATCGAAATATCGGGAAATATCGTCATATCGAACAGGCTTATTGGAAGGCCTGCGTTTTGATCAAAATATGACACAAAAACAGAAAATGACAAATTGGGGAAACACACCTTTCGTGCCTCTTTGTTCCCTTCGGGCCCATTATCATTTTGTTTCAAAAACTCCCCTTTCCTTTGTTATCTACCTTTCATGTTTCTTATTCACCCACCAATAGGCGCACCTGAAAAGGGGGGGGGGATGTATAGTGAACCTGTGATATTCATTACAGTGGCATTCTACAGTGAGGGAAGCAAGGGAAGGAAATCTATACCATGTACATACTACGACCCAAAAAGCATATTTCTCTACACTCATAACTCACTTCCCACTTAAGCAGCTCATTGGCGTTGGTCAACTCGTTCAACCTCAGCTTCTCCTTGAGTTCCTCCACGGTCCGGTTGACGCCCACCGTCTCCAGTTTCTCCAGGTCGATGATGCGGCCAAACTTCTGCCGCATCATCTCGTTGCACTTCTCTTCCAGCTCTGTAATGCGGGACTCCATCAGCTTGCGATCTTTGATGAGCTGCACGTGCTGCTGACGGTGCTCTCTGTACCAAAAAGAACAAAAAACACCACAAAATCATGAGGTTATTTTCTCTTAAAAAACTTAATGGCCTTTTCATGCAAGGGTTTTATCATTAACCCTAACGTCCTAGGCATTACTTTATAAAGAACTGAGTACTACAGAATACTACTTATTATTTTGTAGCACTGAGTCTCTCTGTGACTGATGAATGGGTGTGTAATGACAGCAGTCTAGATACTGGCAACTACAAAATACTACTTCTATGTAATACAGTCAAGTTACTGGGTAAATTATATTTGTGTCAATGAATTGAATGGCTAAGATAAAAAATGTATCATCTCTGAAAACCAGTAATTCATAGTGTGTTTCCGCTTCACATGATAAACATTTTACCTCGAAACCGAGCAACCTTGGTACTACATATTACTACGTACAGTACACTATTTGGGGTGAAGTACCAAATACTAAAAATTACTACAGGCATTGCACACAAGTAGGTGAGAGTACTGTATACTACATTTTACGACCAGTAGTATTGTAGCTGAATAGAGTGGTCCTATTTATCGCGATTGGAGCCCCCCCCCCCCTTGTGTGAATGTAAGCTTTGTTTAAACAAAGCTTCATCTATTCACTACACTCCCATTCCAGAACAATATAGTTGAAAAACTGGGTAAAGTTCCATCTCATGAATAGTTTGGCTGCGGTACCCGCCGCTATATCAGATTTGAACCAGCAAACCGACTCCGACAAGCTCGGTGGTCGAGTGTAAGACATCTGCACTAGAAATCAGGAGGTCGTGGGTTCAAGTCCCAACCGAGGGATTTTTTTCAAATAATCTCTCGGGACAACACTAAGTATACAGTGTTTATAAAATACGTCGGTGAAGGGCAAAACCCAATATTGAATGTAAATATAGTTGAAACATGAACAGATTGAGTACATACAGGAAGTACGTGCAGGAATGCACTATAGATGACAACCGGCCAGGTGGTCTTTTTCAAACCGCCTCTATGGCCATTGTCTGTATTCAAGAGGTCAAAGATATACAGTTTGTGCTCTTCAAAAAGAAATTGTAATTTGTTTAGGTAACAATGTTTCAAATTGGTAATAATACGAACACAAAACAATACACTCTGTGGGAATGGAATTATTCTCCGGCTGCAAATAATTCAACATTTATGAAGAAATATTCAATAACTAAACGTGGGTAAATTTTTTTCTGTTGGTTATCTCACACAAAAGTGGCTAACATTGCTAGAAAAATAGCAACGTAAAAAAATGTATATATTTTTCGGGGTGAAACTGGAACAGTGATCACACCCCAATGGCTATACGGCATAATGGGTTTATGATTTCAGACTACCGCCCCCAAACAAAAACAGTGACAATCTGGGAGATCGCCAACATAGGGCAAGATTGGTAGAGCACCATTACAGTGTTCCAGAGGTCGCAGGTTCAAATCCTGCTCCTGCCGATTTTCCTTGTTCACTTTGTAAAATTATTCAGTTAGTTTTCTGAGTGGTTTATTTGACGATATATTTTTATAATAAGGAGTCCTCTCTTAGACATTTTTAACAGGTCACATATACAGACAAACCAATGGGTTCTGACTGACTTGTAATGTCTTCGCTGGGCCGACTTCTCCTCCTTGAGTTCCTTGATGCGGCGTTGCAGCTGGGCCATGCTGACCGTGCTGAAGACCAGAGTCTGGGACAGGTCTTGAGGCACGGCACCGTTCACCATGTACTCCACCTGGTGAAGACGTAGGGTTACCACCACGTCAAGCTCGTTCAGCTTCTGCTGTTTCTCTAGCTGTAAACAAGCACAGACAAAGGGTGTGTGCTACATAGCTACCAACATTTCAAAATTCAAGTCCGCGCAGTTAACTACTACATATGTGACCGGCTCTACAAAAATATATTACAGTTATGCCCCAAATTATTCATACCCATGCTAAATTCGGGGTATTGTGAATCCTAAACTTTGTATTATTTCTACTTTTATGCTAATGATGTGAAACCAAAATATATGTAGATTTGTACATGCCAACTTAAAGTCATTAAGTAAAGCCTAAGTTCCGCCAATCCAGCTTTTTTTTATTAGAGAAAAGCAAACCACCAGATTTTTCATAGGGTATGAATAATTTGGGGCATAACTGTGTGTCGCAAAATTTGAATAATGAGTTATATACATAGTTGAATTTGTCACATCCTAAGCTTTAATTTGGTGTAGGTTTGAACCCCGTTGCATTTTGTGTTCTCAAAATATCTTGACATTTGTATACTCATATTTTAATTCCAATTTAATTAATGGAAGAGATATTTTAAAGAGACCTTTAAACACAAAAAGTGCAGGAATGTGTGTATAGACGACAACCGACCAGGTGGTCTTTTTCAAACCGCGGTTATGGCTGTCGTCCGTATTCAAGAGTTTAATGACTACAAACAGATAAATGACCAAGTATGAGTTGACCTGTGTAGAAGTTGCCATGTCCACGTTTTGACATGTTTCCAGGCCAACCATCCTATACCCACCTGGAACGCTTCCAAGTCTGCCTCGGCCGTCTTCAAGCCGTTGTCAATGATCTTCTGCTTCTTGGTCAATGCGTCCACCTCCTTCTTTAATCCCTCGGCCACTTTCTTCTCCTCTGCCAGGAGTTCCTCAAAGTCCAGACGCTTCTCACGAAGGGCGCAGGTGTTATCAAACAAGGCCTGTCAAGGGAGAAAGTAACAATAATGAAGATTTATAAAAATGTACATATATTCACCAATGAGGGCACTCAAGATGCTGTTAACTACGCATCCTGCAGCCGATTTCACGAAACCTTGCGCAATTGCGTAACTCTACTTACGCCACAATTAATTGCGAAAGTTGTGCAACATCTGTGACATTATTAAAATCGATTTCACGAAAGTTACGCAGTGCGTAAGTCGCTGACTTGCGCCACAAATTATGGCGTAACTTACGCACTCGTTTTAGGTGGCTTAAGTTGTCTGCACAAACACCGAAATGATAACTTAGCTAGCTGAGGGTGAGCATAGTAGAGCCGTTAGTTGCTCAAATCTTTTATTAAATTCACTAGATTATTCCAGAGAGTAATGAAATGATCATCCGCTCTAGTTTTACCTGTGAGATATTTCCGAAAGTTGCCATCAATTTTTCTTTCGGAGCGAAGTTTCAAAAATGAAAACTTTCAAAATGGCGCCCCACAGTTCAATTTGACGACTGTTCCATGTAATTTTTATTGTTGTACCCAAACAGTCGTCGTAAAAGCGGCATTCAGCCTCATCCGCGATGTATCGCAAGGATGTAGCGCAGCAGCGCAACATTTTTATAGCACAAGTCCTACGCCATGGCGTAAGTTACGCTGGACCTACCTGATCACATCCTGGTGGGCAGACGCTGTCATCAAGACCTTCCTCCTCGCTGTCCTCCTCATCACTCGACCAATCAGATTCATCATCGGAGGATTCCTCACTCTCTTCATCAGAGCCTGGGGAAAACAGACCACGAGACAGTGACTTATGCCTGCTTTGGATGGTTGGTTTGTACGGCAAAAAGAAAAATCGATAATTCACATTAAAGTGTAGTGTACATGATTGGTTATTGTTGCAATTTTCAGAGAAGGGCGGATTTGGGGGGTTAGTATTTCTATAGGAAATATTGTTCCACTGACCTGTTCAAAGTTTTGCATTGTTGGATGGCGAAAAAACGAGAGAAAAACGGCGCTTGTTTTCAACCGTCGGGCGGATGATAGCCTTTTAGTCAAGGTGCGCGTGGCTTTATGGACGTGTGACGCGCCCAAATGCCAGCATGTCTGGGGCGCGCCACTTGTTTGGGTAGCCACGTGCGCCTTGACTAAAGGCAACAGGGCAGTTTTCTAATGATTTCCAGCTGGAAATCGTTGGAAAACGATATAAATTTCCACTTTTCTTGACAACGACAGCACACCTGGTGCCATCAATTCACAGGATGATTGAGACTATTAACTTACAGTTTAGTAAGGTATTTCCTAATAAATTAGTAAAAAAAATTGGAGGATTATCAATCATGTACACTACCTTTAACATACAAATCCAAACTTTGTAATCACTCTCTAGAACTGCTACAAAAGAACCCAAAATTTACAGTAACTTGGAAATAAGTCTGTCCGACATGGTCCCGTTTACTTTACCCTCTTCTGTCTGGGCTTTCTTCTTGGCTCGCTTGATCTTCTTCTTGAAGACCTTGGTCAGGAACTCGGCAAACTTGTTGTTCTCACCCAGCGAGGCCTGGAAGTTGGCATACAGGGCCTTCTCTTTCTCTATCAGCCGGTCGATGTCTTTGCGTTTGGCATCCAGCTTCTGCTGGCATTCTGCGACCTGCCGGGTTTCAGGAAGGAAAAAGAATTGTCGGCAAAACTTAGGACTCATATAACAGGTTCTGCTGGAGATATAAATTGTCTATCCCTTGCTGCACCACAACGAACTACAAAGAATGTGCAATTTTTTATGGGTAAAAATAACTAAATATTGTGATATTATTATTTGTTTTTGCTTTATAAATTATTATTATAAATCAAATAGAATCTTGCTTTGGATCCTACCTTCAGTTGACTATCGAACTTCTCTTTAATTTTAGCCTCCACCTTGGCAGCCAAGACGTTCTCCCGCTTCTCAAACTCTTTCAGTAGCTGAAGCTCTTCAAACAGCGTCACTCGCCTGCAAATCGTTTCATCAAAATTATTGTACTTGCTGTATCGTATCATGATGTGCCAACAATTGATGTTACATTCAGGAAAACTATTTGTCAACCACTAGTTAATTTTCAATGGTAATCAGTGCACAAAATGGAATCTTGGTACCAGGCAAAAATCAATCAGTAATTGACAAATGGTTGCTGCTTGCACTTGACCTAGAGTACAGCAGTACACCGCTCACCTTAGATCAGCGTTCTTCAAGTCCGCGTCTAGGTTCAGCTTCTCGTGCCGCAGCATGCGCAGCTCGGCGTCAAAGTTGAGGATGAGCTCGTAGATGCGGCTGATCAGCTCGCCCTGGCGGTGGTGCAGGCTGATCTCCTCCATGGCTAGAAGCTGCTGCTCCAAGGGGGAAAGGTTGACCTTGGCGTCAGGGTTAGAGGCGGCCCGGGACTTGGCCGAGATCAGTGAGGACTGGCGGTAGGAGAGAGGAGTGGATGGTCCCTTCTCCTTCTGTGGTCCAGTGAGGAAGAAAAAACTTATTACTGATAGTGCAAGTTAACATCTTGAATATGGACGACAGCCATAGCCGCAGTTTGGGAAAGACCCCCTGGCCAGTTGACATCTATAGGCACATTCCTGCACTTACTCAATCCATTTATTTTTAAAAACGACATTGTTCTTGAATAAAAGTGTAATGAATAGATGTAGCTTTTTTAAACAAAACTTTCATTCACACGGAAGAGGGGTCTCCGAGTGCAATCTTCCGAGTGCAATAAATAGGGCCACTCTATTTAGTGTGGTACCTATTGCTTGTGTTTACGCTTGGCTGCACAGTCCCGATCCAAGTATACCAGCAGCCCATCAAAAACAGCCTGACGCATGTGGTTAACCGCAATATCCAAGCAGACTTGCTGAGTATATGCTACTTCCGGGCACATCACATAGACAGATATGACCTTATTGTTACTGGCCTGTACTGGTCTGACAAAGGTGGCCATTACTTGTGCGATTCCTCATACCATCCTTTGGTCAACCCCACAGTGTTGTAACCAAGTCAAGTCGAGTCACAAGTCAAATATTCACAAGTCAAGTCAAGTCCCAAGTCAATTTTTTCCAAGTCAAGTCAAGTCCCAAGTCAATTTTTTTCCAAGTCAAGTCAAGTCCCGAGTCAATTTTTTTCAAGTCAAGTACCAAGTCTCAAGTCAATTGTTGCACATAGCAAATTCAAATTCCAATGACAAATGACTACGCATAGGCTGGCATTCATGCACTGTACAAAATCAACCTGGCATGCCGTCTTGACGATTCTCCATGCAATCGTCCAGTGCTGCAGCCCCACATACGTACATGTACTGGTCACCCAGCTCACTATGCGCCGTAGGCTTGGCATTTTTTTTCAACTATGTGCATACGCCCAAAAGTTGTGTTTGTTTTAACAAAAGTTTCAATGTCAGCAAGTCAAATTTATTCAAGTCAAGTCGAGTCACAAGTCATGTTCTTTCGAATCAAGTCAAGTCCCAAGTAATTTTTTTAGAAAGTCAATTAGTCAAGTCAAGTCTCAAGTAAAAAAAATTGCGACTCGAGTCTGAGTCAGCAAGTCAAGTCAACAAGACTGCAACCCCAAGTTGGGGTGACTGAAAACAATCAATGCTTGCAGTCATAATAAAGCATAGATTACTGTACAGTCATGGAAGGTCCCAACATATATGGCCCCGCTTCACTCTGCAAATTAGAGTTTGGTCGGATTCTTCTATAGGAGCTATGTGTGCAGCCTTTTATTACACCAAGTGTAATGTACTGGGAGGATACTATTCCTTTTTGTTTTAGCCATAGTGACCATGACCTTTGACCTGTACCCCACAGACTTAAAAGGCTTCTCGAGCAGAGTTGTAAAAAGTCAATCACAAGTCAGATCACAAGTCAATCACAAGTCAGCTCACAAGCTACATGGGATGAACAATGACAAAGGAATGCCGTTGTTATACAGTGTGTTTGAATAGCTTGTTACATGGCTTTGAGACCAGAATTGTGATGGACTTGTGATTGATTTGATTACACCTCTGTTTCCGAGGTTCAACTAGCAAGCTGTCAAGCTTTAAGACACTAAATACGATTAAGCCCTTGTGTCCAGCTGTTACTGCTGAGGGGTTGGTATGCCAAGAACAGTATGTGCAGCCAAGCGTAAACGCAACGCAAACGATAGGCACTCTATTCATCGCACTTGGAGCACCCCTTTTGTGTGAACAAAAGTTTTGTTTGAAAAAGCTCCTCCTGTTCATGACACTCCCATTCAAGAACAATATAGTTGAAACATGAATGGATTGAGTATGCACACTAGGAATAGACGCAACCGGTCAGGTGGTCCTTTTCAATCCGCGGCAATGGCCGTCAGCCGTGACACTCGAGTTAGCATGACAGTTCTTTTGCTTCAGCCCTATTTACCTTAACCTTTGACCTTTAACCCCAAATTAAAAAGGCTTCTTTTGTTCAACAGATTTGTTAAAGAGCATGGCCATTACATCTTTAAAGCAACGTGGAGGTAAATATTAGACACCGTTAGCCTGACCTGGTCAGCTCCACCTCCGCCTAAGCCACCACCAAATCCTCCAAAGCCGAAGCCTCCAGTGTCCCCACCGGTCTTCTCAAGGATAGCCCTCTCTGCCATTTGGGCTTTGAACTGCATCAGGGTCTCCCGAGTATACTCAAGTTTCCTGGGGGGGGAACGACAAATGGTTTTCTTCAAAAGTAAATGCTGCGTGCTTCTACCCTAGTAGAGTCTTTATCAAATGAAGTTGTGCAGATTATTTTGAGAATGACACATATGTTTAATATAAAAAAAACAACTATTGCTTAAAGTTGAGTAGAAAACTTAAAGTACGGAGTTTTTCACATAAGGTCAACATTTTCGTGCAAAAGGTATTAATCTCATTATTTATTTATTTCATTTATTTAAAAAAATTTATTCAGTGATAGCCAACAGCAGTTAACATCCACTTTACAGGTATCGTAACATAAAAATACAAAAAATCAAAGTGTTATAAACATACTGCTTAAAATTTATCGACTAATGAATACAGTTGTCACTCAAAGATAAAAAGACATCGTAAAACATCAGGAAATAATGGAAATATGCAATCAGACAAAAACAAGCAACAACTCAGACAACTTGACCTCAACAAACAGACAGCTGGACAGAAAGCCCCGCGGACCAACAGAGAACACACAGGGGCCAATTTCACGGAGCTGCTAAGCACCAAAAAGTCTTGCTTAGTTAAAACAGGTTATACCAGCCGAAAGGCCATGGGATTTTCATGCTAAGCAAACAACAGCTGAATACCAGTCACAAGCAATATACATCTTATGGCCTTTTAGCTGGTAACCTGTTTTTACTAAGCAAGACTTTTTAGTGCTAATCAGGAAAAATGTTCATGCTTAGTTAATCCATGAAATTGACCCAAGATCTCTGAATACCCCAGTGTACAGACTGCCCTACACTCAAATGACAGTTTGACAAACAAAAAACAAAAAACAAAAACTAACTTGTGAATTCATTTAAATTCAGTTTCTTTGAGACTAGCTTTGTCACACAAATTATTCTGCAGTAAAATCTTAAGGAAATAAGTTCAGGAAGAGTTGTTTATTTTTCTCATATAAAATCAGGGGGGCATTCGTCTCATGCAAACAGTGAAAATGCTGTAATGTTTACAACCAATTTCTGACTGCACCGGATATTCTTCAAAATGATATGCACATTAAGTCTCATTAGCTCAGGGATCATTAGAGGTCAGCGGGTGGTCATTAGAGGTCAGCGGGTGGTCATTAGAGGTCAGCAGGGGTCATTAGAGGTTGGCAGGATGCGATGCTTACTTCTCTGGAGTCTCACAGGGGTGCAGGGTGGGACACTCAGGGAGGGGCTTCCTCTGGTCTTCCTCCAGAACCTTCTGGATGTCACTCAGCTCCATCAGGTACTGCTGGATCTCCTTGATCAGGTTGATCTTCTTGTCACGGAGGGCAACTACACGGGAGTTGAAATCCGACTTGTACTTGTGGATCTGTTCAACGGATAAAGCTTTAGGCTTGAAACTTTTGATTCTTGGAGTAGTCCCGTGGAAATGCCGTGGCCTGGTGGTTTGGCACATTGAATTCAAGGTCTGTGGGTAATTCTGCAGGTTGTGGGTTCGTGCCTAGTCCTGGGCTATAGCACTTCTACGCTTAATATGGGTAGAGGCATTATTAATGCCTTGCAGTGGACTAGTTACCCATCCCGATTCTATTCATATTGTGAAGAGATTAGCTTGTCTTGTTTGAGTGTGAGGGGCTGGTTCTTCCAAATATTCCTCTGTAGCCCACACCTTGAGTGGCCCTTGGATTTGCATAAAAAAGTCTAGCTTCTAGCTCCGAAAGTCAAGCAAATACTATAGAGGGCAGGCTACTGATCTGACCAACAGGTTTGTTAGGATTTGAAATTACGGTCTAGATCATTTTGGTTTCCCAGAAAATGCCGAGCATACCTCATGGACGCATTTGACTGTTAAGACACAATACTGGGACCCATACTGTGGGCCCATTCAAGAGTACAGTCTTGCAATAATACTGCATGCGTACTGTGGCAAATATGAAACTTAAGGACATTTTTCTTGCTTTCAGGAATTTGCTCAGAAAAACTACAAAAAGTCCGACAATTTTGCATATCTGATACTTATAGAAAACTTTTTTTTTTTTTAAGATAATTGTTTCTTAACTTAAGAAAGAAAACTGCAAATATGTTTTCAGATATAAGAAAATATTTTAACCTTTAATTTGATTGAAGAATATTCTTCTAGCAACAAAAAAAAGTGTCCTTTTCCTTAATTTGAGAACATGTAAGAAAAAAAAGAAAACATTCTTATTCTAAGTTTCTTAAGTCAAGAAATTGCGAAAAACTTCTGATTAAGGGTTTCTTAAACCAAGAAACAGATATAAGAAACATTTTCTGCTATACTTCCTCGAAAAAAAAATGTTTTAAGGTTTTTTATCAAGTGTACAGACCGGTTCGAATTCCTCTACATGTGCATTTACCTTTTCTTCCAGGATGACCAGCTGATTGCTTTTCTTGAGTGCGTTCATGCGCAGGTGCTCAGGCACGCTGTAGTCCTTGGCCGTCTTGAGCTTGAAGTCTCCCATGTGGTCATGGGCATCCATGATGGCTGCTACGTCCGCTGGGTCCTCGTAGTCCTCGGGAGGCTTGCTAGAGAGAAGCCCGTCCCACTGAGGATACAATAAATGCAGGCAGAAATATTGAAAATAGCTTGCAAGGCTATACAAAAATATTATGTTAATAAAGTGATGTACAACATTTGCAAACATCAAAAAACAACTAAATTATTATGAAATACCTTACTTGACAAGGTATAGTCTCAAGCATGGTACCTGGTGTGTTGTCCTTGTTCAAGAAAAGTGGGATTTTTGTGTCAATTTTCAACGACGGTCGGCTGACCGTCGGGTGGGGGAAAAACAGACTTTTTTTTTCAAATACTGCCCCCAATTTACCAACTTTAGTCAGTCTACATTTTGTTTGGCAAGTGGTTACACATCTGTGAATGGGTGCAAGCCAGCTGGTCTGGTTCCCGACGAGATCATTCCCCAATGTCTATAAATTGCTCTCTTTGTTTTCCCAAAAATCGCATCGATGCACACAAAACTTTAAACACATCAGTGTTAAAATATTTACTATACAATACTAACCCCTAAAATCCATTCATTTCTGATAATTACAGCAAAAGCAAATGTTTACTACGTTTAAATATTGAAATTCACTGCCTTGCAGTGTGCACAGGGCTTATAAACAGGCTGGTCAATTAAGACCACCCCTTGACCTCTCATGGCTGTGACTATGGTCTGACAAAACTCCATTAAGTTCCATAGCATGCCATAAAACCCCTGCTGCTTACCAAGGTTGAGTTTTGACGAGGAAAAAACACACAGAGCATCGAAACAACAGATCGATTCATCATTTTCTTTCAAAAAAATGTAGTGTGTGTTTCTTGTTGTCAATACCACCGGAAAGATATTTTTCTAATGATGTTGTCAATTTTTAACACTACATTTTAAGAAAACAATTTTTAAAAATTCCCCGTACAATCTTGTTTACGGAGTGCCATTTGTGACTGGCTCTACAAAAATGGGTATTATGTTACAAAATTTGGAAAAAATGTTTGTCACATCCTAAGCTTTAAACTTGGCATTTTGTGTTCTCGAGAAATCTTGACATTTGTATACCCATATTTTCCAATTTAATGGAAGTGCGGGATAGACCTTTAAACACAAAAAGTGCAAAGAAATGAGGTAGACATAATTTTTATCAACATTTATTTGTTCATCTTTATTCATCAATATTAGAGTTTCTGAAAATAAATTATGAAAATATAGATATAATAGAAGCCAACAAACCAAAAACAAAAACAATCACTTATGTGAAGATTTTTTCGCCCGCTTCACATAGAACTGCCCTGTGTATGTTTTCACATAGTGCAACATAATACCCCTTTTTTGTAGAGCGGGTCACATTTGTTCATGCGATGCAGAGGTTTCCTATTTAATAAAGTATGTCAGAAGAGAAGATAGCCATACCTTTGCTATTTTATCAGATGTACATTTTAACCCCTTGAGTACGGTATTTTACGGGAGACGTCAGGGTGCCGCGGCGGCTCTGGCAGCCAAGCGAACCGCTACAATGTGTTTGTGCAGTCAAGCGTAACCTATACACAATAATCCAACAATAGATTGAAACTGCACAAACAGCGGCCAATGGCATCAACCGGCCTGGTGGCACTGTTTAATCCAACAATGGATTGAAACCGGCCTGGTGGCACATTTTTTTTGCGCCAAATTCCGTCATCCGTACGCAAGGGGTTAATACAAGAAGAAGAACTTTCAAGGAAAAAATGTATACACAACTTTTTCCTTTTTAATCAACTCTTGACAGTTATATGTTCAATTGAAAATACAACTGTTCATCAAGTAGCAAGCTGTGTTTTTTTGCGGTATCAATTGCGGTACCAGTATTAACCCTAACCTACCTGAATCCATCAAAATCCTTCCCCTGTTTTGGAGGATTTCGGCGGATTCAGGATAACTCCATATTGAAACCTGTTTCTTTTTTATGGATTGAGGATTGTAAGCCTAGCGGTACTGCAGGATTTTGATGGATTCAGTCACCAAAACCAACTTTTTGTGCATGACAAAACTAGGTGGATTTTGGCAGATTCAGGATACTTTCTAGTAAAGTTACCCAAGGGGTTAGGGTTAAAGCCCAGCTGGTCGATATAATAAGCTGATTCTACACAGGTCAGTGCACACAGAGTTTCGTCACCGCAATATTCATGAGGAGTGTGTGGTCCTCTGGCTTCAAGTGCTTAACAAAGAATCCAACTGAGGCATCATTAATCCCCTGGCTCTCTAGGCCATCTGGGTGGACAGTGGGGAGTTAAAGTCTTCCAAACCGGAGCTCTCAATAAATGTTCTTTGCAGAAGGGAATTCACTAACAGGGTCTTTTGTCCATGGTCTGAGCACTGAAAACTAGAAATCTTTGACAAGCTGACTGGCTTTAATGAGATCCAACCTCATTTTAATTATTCAGTTATTCAAACCACCTGGTTTCCCATTCACCAGCTAGGTTGTAGGTAAGTAATGCGGCGCCGCAAAGCAAACAGCGGTACCGCAATCAATACAGCATCTGGACAATATGAAAAGCTCCCTAAGACAACAAAAATGCCTTTCACCTGTTTCTCTCTGGCCAGTCTTTTCTGCCGAGCTTTCTCTGCCTTCTGCAGCGCCTTGGCCACTTTCTCGCCATGCCGGCCGGTCAGCACAGATGACTTCTTGAGGTCGCGCGTCCCCGCTGCCAGCATGGCCTCCGTCATGCTCTCGCCGAGCCCCGACTGACCGGTCAGCGTGTCTCGGGTCGGGTCGCGCTGTAGATTCTTGTCGGATATTATGGTGGCCCGGCGTAACAGCTCCTGCTTGGTCTCGTGGAACTCCTTGGGGAGTTTGGTTGTCCGGAAGGTGGTCACCTCATGGTCAGTCTGGATGGAGATGACCACGATGCGTTCGCACTCCAGCTCTTCTTTAAACCTGGTGGCAAGGTTTCAAAAAGAAGGGCTTCTGTTTAATAAGTAGCTGCCATTTCAAAATGACACCAGAGCCAGGGACGCTAGAGAGGTTCTTATCCAGAGCCCTGAAATAAAGCAACAGAAGCCTGATTATACACGTTGAGGGCCTATTAGCCCAGCAAAAACCCACAAGTCAGACTTTTGCCTGAAAACTGGCATCTCTGCAAATTTCAATGATTATAAATAGAACCCTACGCACATTTTGGCAATTTTTGAATTCCAGCTTAGGGCACATGTGGAATGCTGTGTCCTCGTGGCAACTGTACCGAACTCAAGATTTTGGTGATACTGTAGATTGTGGGTTTGAGACCGGCTGGGGTCATGGTGCGTGTGTCCTTGAGCAAGGCACTTTGTCACAAGTTGCTTCTCTCCACCCAGGAGTAAACGGGTACCTGTGAGGGCATTGATGGTTATGTGTTTGATTAGCCCATGTGTGCTTAACTTGCAGCCCGGGCTGTATACTCCCCAGGGAGCTGAGAAGGCTTCAGGAATGATTAATAGGCCTGATGAGCAGGGGTAATAACTGTGATATAGTTTACTATTTGAGCATTCTTAAATGCTGATTATTACTATTTTTTCACAGACCTTCAAACACTTTGGAGTACTATGGCCTCGTGATGTAATGTACTGGACACTATGACCGACACTACATATTGTGTGCTTGTGTCCTTGAGCAAGACACTGTGTCACAAATTGCTTCTCTCTACCTCAAAGTAAATGGTACCTGTGAGGGCAGTGGTGGATATATGTTAACTTGCAGGCAGGGCCACTACTCCCCATTAGGTTTCAGGAATGATCGGTGGGCCTGATGAGCAGGGGTAATATTGTAGTGCTTACATCTCCATGATCATGGTGGATATGTGCGCTTTATAAATCTTTATGTGATTATCAATGCTGTCATTGAGATTCACAAGAATATTAAATTCAAGGCAAGGTATATTTTTCTTGCATTGGTGTCAGATAAATGAATAAATACGGATAGAGTTTTGAACAGTGAGTTGTCTCCAGGAGAACATTCGGTGATACTTGTAAGTTTGGACCAACCTGTTCTTGAGCTTTTTCAAGCTGATCTTGTGTTTCTCTGCTTCCCAGGCCAACTCCCTGCTCACCAATCCAATCTTGTCGTCGGTCTGCTTCTCTAATTCCTTTCGGATCCCCGGATCCATCTCAAACTCCTGTAGTGAAACAAGAAGGACCCGTGGTCAGGGAAAATGTCATATCCCTGTTAAGCATTGCGTTTAGGGTCATTATTCTGCGCTAACAGAGAAAACAGTGTCTGCCACACTCCTTCACTCACATAAACAGTGAGCTTCATACATGGCCGTTCTTTTTAAACTGCTAGTGACGTCGAAGTCTGTGGAGCTCTGTGGAGTCATGTCCCTTGATTTTGTTTTTCTATCTTAAATCTTGATAAACTGCTTAAACACAAAAACACATTAAAAAATTGTATTTCTTATTGTGTTCATCACTATTTCAAAATCATTAACAGCATTTTCTCCCGTTTTGAATTTTCTTCTTTTTAAAAAAAGCTTTTAGGCTTAAAGTCTTACACCAGTGACCTTTTTAAAACTATATATATATATTTTTTTTTCCCTTCTTGGGGACGCTTTTTTTGGGGGGGGGGGGGGGATTGGGGGGGGGGGGACATGAAATCCCCCTACAAAAATTCCAGGATCCACCCTTGTATAAGGTTGTATTAATCACCCAGGCTTGAGACACCCCACTCACCTTCCTCTGTATCTGCAGGTGTTCGGGAAGCTCTTGGTTCTGCTCCAGCAGCTTCTTGAACTGACGTCTCAGCTTGGCAATGGTCCGTCGGACGTCCATCTTCTTGTCCTCGGCCTTCCTCATCATCTTGTCGTACTCAGACTTCTGCTTCTCCAACTCGATGCTGTAGTGGTCCCTATTCTCAATGTCCGACACTTTGCGATCTTCATCCTCCTTCTGTACGTATGGATTTGTTCAGAGATTCTCTGATTAGGATCAGGGCCAAATTTCATAGCGCTGCTTAAACGGTAAGCAGAAAAGTTGTGCTAACTTAAGCAGGAAAATTTGCTTAAGCATTAGTGTATTTCAAGGCCAAGTCGTGCTACCGCTTGCGCGTGCATGGAGATTTATATTATTGCGTCACTAATTTAAGCAAATCCTGCTTCCGAAGTTAGCGGGCTCTTCGTTGTACTTACTGCTTACAGTCTCTATGAAATGGGCGAGGGTTCCGTGTGTTAAGCAGCGCTATGAAATTGGGCCCAGGAATAAACTTGTTATTTCCTTGTCAGGAACCTAATTCTATTTTTAAAATGATCCTTTACTGATTTGAAGACATTTATTGCAGACACCATTACTGGGTTCCACTAACTTCGTTTCTGACAAAAGAAGGTTTGAGGGCACAGCCTAGAAAATTTCATTCATAGTCTGATACCAAATCATTTGATTTGGTTTGTCAGAAATTATTTGGCACGATTATCTTAGAACTACACCATGTGGCATGAGTCAAACCCTTCAAGGCGTATTTAATGTCGTTGTCTTTCCAAAAACTGAACTAATTCAGCATTGTTGCCAGTGGCAATGTTCCAATAATAAAATGGCGATATTTTGGCAAGTTTTGGCAAGTTATTTTTTATTTCAAGTTCTTGAAATTTGAACAGTTCAGAGACGAAGACACGGGCATTGGAGTCCAATCCACACCATGAAGTAACACTTGTACAGTCCTACAGCGAAACGTGCACTTTGAGTAGAAGCCATTTAACGTCGGTGACTTTTTAAAAGTTAGTTTCCAAAGCAATGGAAACATTTTAAAATGTGTTATTCTTTCTCACAATTACATTATACTGCATCAGTTGTGCTATTTAACTAATGAGTAATTAAGAAGTCGCAATTTTCTATTTCACAAAGTAAGGTGCTTGTGCACAAAAACATAAGCAAACTCTTGTCAAAAGCTGCTAAAAAGCAGTTTCACATAGTATAAAATCTCAAAAAATATACACATTTAATAAAATGAATGTTACTTTGTGTAATAACGACCATGACAGTGAAAGGTAAAAATTACCTTGGCCGATGGGATCTTAGCCTTAGCCAGAGCCCTAGCCTCCTTAATCTTCTCCTGGCTCATCAGCTCAAATGCGAACAAGTTCCCGTCAGCGCCAGACGTGAAGATGAACCGATCGTCAAAGCTCTTCTTGACACTGGTCACACAGCCGTAGTTATTGTCGTGGACGTTCAAGGACCAGTAGGGACCAAACGTGGACAAGTCAGCCTGACTGGCATCGGGGATACGGGCCTGTGTGGCACTCTCAACGTCCAGCATGCGTATCTCGATCGCACCGTTCTCCATGCCCAGCAGGACTTGTTTGCCATCACCACTGCATAGAAAAACCAGATTATTTACTAAGAAACTGCAAGAAAAAGAGCACTGGCGTCTAAGTTTGTCCAGAAAAGTTATGACAAAATGACAAAATATAACAACATGGAAGTATGAAATTATACATATCCAAGACTTAGTCTTGATGGGTACAACACAAGGAGCTATAATAACCCTAACATTCCCAAATCCTTCAATTTTAATATGATTTTGCACCCTGGGGATAAACTACTAAACTTGCAGTATTGATAGTGAAGCTTGCTCAGTGGGTGCGTCCATGTTTGTACACAAACCAAAAGAAATTATAATAAAAATAGACACTGACAATTGGGAGATAGCTCCATTGGTAGAGCGCCGGTACGGTATTCCAGAGGTCGCAGGTTCATATCCCACTCCTGCCAGTTTTGTTTTTTTCACTTTGAAAATTCATTCAAATTACCTATTCAGTTTATATCCTTGTGGTTTATTTGACAATATTATAACTTATGAAAGCTTAAAAAGTTAGTATGGCTATTGACATATCTAAGTTTGTACTGATTTTTATAGTTAAAGAACTCAACATTGTTGATCTCAAGTAAGGTCAAGATTAAGTAACATAAACAAAATGTACGTTCATAACCTTAAGTATGCAAACAAAGCAATGCCCTTTGATCTGTAGGTTAATCCTAACAGTCCTGAATCCTCCAATTTTAATATGATTTTCCACACATCCTAGGGAGTTAGGGTTAACAAACACAAATGGGAGACACATGCAGAACGACAAAGCAATGGCTTTTTCAGATAATTTCATTTGTTCCTCATCAATCGTGGCCACACTTCAGGTGGCTTCTTGATAAGTGACCAATGAAATTACAATATCCAAGACAAGATTTACAAAAATGATATGACGTGAAAGATTAATAATCATCCAATGCCAAATATGATTATAATGGTTTAATGGGCACTTTTTCACATCAAGATAATTAAACGGTACCCAGTTACACTGCATTCATGACACCCCATGTCAAAACCTGGCATTTCCTGCCAAAAATAAAATTGTGTATATTGACCCATCATTTAAGGAAGTACAAGAGCTTTAAAAACAGTCCTTACCGGCGTCTACAGGTGAAGAATCACTTAAGTTGTGGAATATTTAAGATGGGTGATAGGGGGAAAACACATTACTGCTTTGATCATTGCTTAAACGCCATTAACCCCTAACCCACCTCAATCCTCCAAAATCCTCCTTGCAGTTTTGGAGGATTTTGGAGGATTGAGGATGAATGGTATTTTTATTAAAAGAGGATTTTTGAGGATTGAGGATGAATGGTGTTTCAAGCAAGGAGGATTTTGGAGGATTGAGGATGAATGGTATTTTTTTTAAAGAGGATTTTGGAGGATTAAGGATGAATGGTGTTTCAAGCAGAGGATTTTGGAGGATTGAGGATGAACGGTGTTTAAAGCACATGAGGATTTTGGAGGATTGAGGATGAATGCATTTTTTGGGGCAGGGTAATCGGAGGATTTTGGAGGATTGAGGATGGTTCCTAGCAAAAAGGGTCTAGGGGGTTAGGGTTAACCCCTTGTTTCCAGCTGTTATTGATGGGGTGCTGGTATGCCAAGTACAGGGCTGTGCAGCCAAGCATAAATGCAAACAAATAGAGTGGTGATTGTTATTACACTCGGAGCCCCCTTTTGTGTGAATGAAAGCTTTGTTTGAAAAAGCTCCTTCTATTCATTACACTCCCATTCAAGAACAATCAAGTTGAAACATGAATGGATTGAATACATGCAGGAATGTGCATATAGACGACAACCGGCCAGGTGGTCTTTTTTCAAGCCGTGGCTATGACCGTCATCCACATTTCAAGCGGTTAAATGCTGGAACAGCCTGGTTTTGGCGAGGGCCATCACATTTGGTTCAGGGTATCTACTCACGTGAACTGCATGGTCCTAATGGGTACGTCGTCGCTATCGGTGACAGGGAAGGCCCTGACGGCTTCGTTGATGGCCTCCTCATGGCCCTGCTTGATCATATCCACTTTCTCGTTCCCATCTCGGAACTTACACTCGTACAAGTAGCCGGCATCAAAGGCACCCTGTCAATGAAAAGGAACCAGTTAGCATTGAGTAAGACGTCATGCAGCCAATTCCACCGAGCACAAAATAAGGCTAAGCACTACAAAATTGATTCAAGTAAAAACAGGTTACCAGCCAAAATTGCATGTGATGAATACACAAGGGACTGGTCCTCTGCAGATTTTGGCTAAGAAGGGAAATTTTTTAAGCGCTTTGTTTTTTGCAAAGCAGCTTCTTGGAATTGGAAAATGGTCTACAGCTTTTTCTGACAGAGTCTCCAAATTTGAGTTTTGCTTGTAAAAACATCAATTTTATTTTATTTTATTTTAAACAATTTCTGAAAAGATTTCGTAAAAGATACAAAATCCGCGACAAAAAGGAATTACTGCACAAAATTCCACAGGGTTGTCTGTTAATTGCGACAGAAACTTTGGTATTTTAAAATGAGATGTTTTAAGCTGCTAAAATTTGATACAAGTCAATGTCTGCATATATACTTCTTGTTTTTGGTGAATTGTGTGAATTGCGTCATACCATTGAAACCCAGAACTTATCCGGGTCGTCAGGTGAGTAGACACCGTACAGGATGGGGCTGGGCTCCTCTGGGATAAAAAGGGGCGGAGGCTCCTCCTCTTCCTCATCTTCTGTATCACAAAAAAAAACATAAAATTAATCAATAAGAAAAGCTGTTTCAAAACTAGTTGGTTTCAAATGGTTGGTATAATGGTCATTGATAACTGTGCCACCGGGCATTACATGGGAGAACCCGGAGTGCCAGATCGGCTTGTGCAGCCAAGCAAAATGGAAACAAGAGGCGTGTGCAGCCAAGCATAACGTACACAATACCCCACTAATGGATTGAAAATGCAGAGATTGGCACACGTAACACGTCAACCGGCCAGGTGGCAATTTTCAATCCGCACATATTTGGGTCAACCGGTGGCAAGGGGTTAAAAGTAATATATACACAACATTTGCTTTTGCTGTAATTTTCAGAAATGGGTGGATGTGGGGGTTAGTATTTGATAGCAAATATTATTGCAATGACCCGATTAAAGTTTTATGTTCATAGATACTGGAAAAACCTAGAACAAAATGCTGTTTTTGTGGTTCCCTGACCCTAATTAACATTAAACGGAGCCATTTATAGACATCGGAGAATTATCAGGTCAGGGAACCAGACTAGCTGGCAAGCGGATGTATAACTAATTGTTAACAACATGTGAAATAAATAAATTTGGTAAACTGGGGGCAGTATTTGAAGAAAAAACATTAGTTTTGTTTCAACAATGGTCAGCTGACCATAATTGGAAATTAATACAAAATCCCACTTTTCTTGAAAATGACAGCATAGCAGGTGCCATGACTTCACAGGATGCTTGAGACTATTATTTACTAACTCTCAAGTTAAGGTGCTTGATAATAATTTGGTAGTTTTGTTTTTTGATATTTGCAAATGTTGTATGTTACCTTTAACGCATGAAAATCAGTGCAAATGCACATAATGCAAAATAGCCGTACATAATTTCAAGTAATCTATAGGTTTGTGCACAAACATATATATATGCACCCAGCAGGCTTAACTACATGTGGCGAGTTGGTGCTCTAGTAATTTAATATAGCCCTATCGGTAGAAGTCCAAAGATTCTGACCTTTCTTTTCTTCCTCTTCTTCATCCTCCAAGCCCCGCTCTCGTCGGATGCGACGTTTCCTCTCCAGCTCCATCTGTCTGGCTTCCTCTTCTTCCCTCTTTCGTTCTTCCTCCTCCTCACGCTGCCGACCAAAATTGGAAGCATCAGTACATGGTCAGAAACTACCAATGTCTTTGGACACCGACAAGAAAAAAGCGATCCACTGATGGGGAGTCAGGTCTCCTCCCACCCTTGTGAACCAGGTTCGAATCCAGCCTGAGCCAACATGTGGATTGGGTTTTCAGTCCCTAGGATTTTCCTCCTACTTTTAAAAATGAACATTTCTTTGTCACCTTCTCTCTAGATTTCTTCAGTTTTTTCAAGTTACAGTGCTGTATGTCCCACTTTTGAGAAATCACTAGTTTCATTACGATGGTGCCAAATCAACATACAAGTCTAACTAGACCATTCACACATTAACCATTCACACATTAACCCTAACCCTCCAGGGTATTTTGGCTAGAAACCCTGCCAGACGCATCAGATTGCATACTTTGTCACATTGACTTGTGTGCAGAGTGCAGCAAAGTGAAGCTGTCACCACAGATGCACTGTGCTGCATCTGGCAGGGTTCTAGGGTTAAGTCATTTTCCCCAGTTTTGGGCTCAAGCAGAACTAAAAACTACTTTTTTGGCTTTGGACTTCGACCCAGATTTGACTACAACACTGAGTAAGGGAACAGCATCCACAATGCAGAATGCAGCAGTCTTTAGCACAGAAAAACCCCAAACTTTAACCTAGGAAGCCGACTGATTATGAGCACTTACTCGGAGTCTTGACTTGATGCTCTTGAAGGTCGTTTGTCTTGTCTTTAGGCCGGTGATCTTGAAGGTGGTTGAGGTGTCATAGGTGCCCGGTTCAGGAGCCTCAACCTCCATCACTTCACCATTTGCACAGAATACCAGAACAGTATTCTTGTCCTGACAAAAAAATCACACAAAAATGTTTTTAAAAAAGACCCGACAAGCTCTTATGACCAGACACCTTGGCTGAAATCACTTTGTCAAACCACAAGGAAACTAATAAACCACAAGGTAATTGACTTGGTAATTTAAATCAATTTTCAGAGTGAAAAAGTGAAGAAGCAGAAACGGGGATCTGAACCTGCGACCTCCGGAATACCGTACCAGTACTCTACCAACTGAGCTATCTTGCCGTATGTTGGAAGTCTCCAAAATTGTCAGAATCTTCTTCTTATAAAGACTACTGCTAGCAGCTCTGATCTAACTTTTCATTAAGCCTGGACAGCACAGTTATAAATACGGCCATTAGCTTAAATTTCGCATGGAAAATAATCTTTACTTGTATGTTCTATACAATCCCAAAGTCGACCCAACCATATAAAATAATACAGGAAAACTGACAGTTTTTATCTTAGGCCAAGTAAGCAAATAATTACGTTTAGTGTCCCTGCTGGCTTCATAGGCTGAATGCTTTTGAAAAAAATCTGTTGATCTACTGCCTGTTTAACCCATCGAATACAGATGACAGCTATAGCCTCGGTTTGAAAAAGACCACCTGGCCGGTTGTTGTCTATACACACATTTTCTTCAAATGTGACCCGCTCCAGAAAAAGGTGATATAAGTCGCGCTATGCATTTACGTGTAATGGCCCTTTCAACCCAAGAGGGTGACATTTTTCATAAAAATTCATTTTTTTGTTTTTTGTCTTTCATGATATCTTAAATATCTAAAGTTTCAGGTTTGGTGCACAACAATGTTGATTTCAGTGAATAAAGTGAAAAAATAACCTTTTTAGAGTGCATTGTTCCATTGCATTGTATTAGAACTACATATTTCACAGCCTGTTTTCTCTGTTGTGCAATTTGAACCCCATAGAACTAATTCATATGCAAAAGTGCGATATCTCCAGAACGGAAAGGGCTTTGGAGCTCTATCATGTACCAAATGAAAGCTTACATTGCAGGCTTTCCAAACATACTTAAAACTCAATTTTCATATTTTGCGACATAATATACCTTTTTTCAGAGCGGGTCACATATTCCATCCATTGTTCAGTTATTGTGGGCATTACGTTTGACTACACAAGCATTATTGGGCCGCACAGGCCCATCTGGCATACCAGAACCCCATTATAACAGACGGGCAGAAAAGGTTTAAGCAATTCGGTAGACTCACTATCACTATCTTGACAAGGTTTGATACTAGAAAGGTCTAGACAACATACTGTGGGCACAGCCAGAGTTGTAGTCCAGTCCCTGCAAGTCCTTTCACAAGTCCTTTCACAAGTCCTTTCGCAAGTCCAGTCAGAAGTCCTTTCATAAAGCCAGTCACAAGTAAAGGAATGCCTTTGTCAAAGCTCATTTTAATAGCTTGTGATTGGAATTAGGACTGGAGGGCTTGTGGTGGGCTTGTGATGGACTTGCAGGGCCTTGCAGGGACTTGTGATGGGCTCGAATACATCTCTGGGCACAGCATGTACATTTTTCAACAGTGACTCACAAAGTCAACTGAAGAAAGAAGGGAAAAAAGGCCTCCTGTTTTCTAACAAAAAACAAAAAAACATGGAACAAATTTGGAACTGTTGTTCTGCGAAGAAGCCAAGGTTTTGTTATACTTACAAAGTAGCCAGGCGACCACGTAATGTGGGTGACCGATCCAGGGGTATCGATGAAGCCAATGGGAGTGAATGTATTGCTGATGTTCATGAAAAACAAGGTGTGGTCAGCGCCCTGTGAATGACAATCAAAACAAAGAAATAATTAACTCTGTACATTCGAAAAAATATCCATCATTCACTTTTGTGAGAAGTATACAAACTTCTTTTTTTTACTGTTCAGAAATTTGTATCACGAAATATTCAATAAGCATGTACAAGCGCATTAATTAAATCAATCTGGGCAATTCTGCAGGTAAAATTACTAATTTTAAAGTTTATCAAATCACCATTTCATTTGATGTCCAGAGTGGCTAAATGCATGCTTACATGTAGCAAGGAACCAAAATCCGTTGAGGAATATATTTATTGATAGAATTTTATTTGGAAATTAAGGTAAACAAATCCATGATTTCCTGATGTAATTCCGTTATCAACACATTTTTGGCCTTGGATCTTTCCACATGTAGGAAGTTTCATTTTATTAAAATGTTGATATGATAGCAGGGGTATAACCAGACCATATAAAAGTGTTTGTAATCAGATAGACCATAAGACTGTAAAAATACAGCCCAAATTCTTCTGAAATTTTGTTACCATTACCACGGAACTGACCATCTGATTGTCTTTATGGTTACCATTTTCAGAAGAACTAAAATGAACACTGTCTCTGAAACAAGAAAAAATTATGGCCAAAATCCTGTCCGGGGAGAATAAAAATATTCCCAGCTGTTTAAAGATATGTTGTCCGTGCTCTTTTCAAGTTTTACCTCGTAAAATAATAAGCCATTTTCCTAGCAAAAGAAAGAAATTCTTCACTTCCTAATGAGACATTGGATGAAAAAAAAACACCCGTTTAGTTATCGAATAATTACTGAAGGAATGTCAAATTATTTGTGACCTGACAATAATTTGGGCATATATTTCTGTACATTATACGCAAAAGCAATCACGAATTAAAGCCTTAGGGTTGCAGATACCCAAAATAAAAAAAAAATGTTTTTTGGGGGTTTAAATTAAACATGTCAAAGAAAACATTTAGTAGGAAGAAAATTGTTGAAGAGCACGGGCAGTATATCTTTAAAGTTTAGGAAACCGGATATAAACACAAGCCAATGCTTGCTCGAGTTATCTGAAAAGAAATAAGCCTACCGCTGTTGTGAGTATCTCTCCCTTGGAGTCCATGGCCATGGCCGTGACGGCCGAAGTGTGGGGCTTGAAGGCCTGCTTGAGAGCCAGGGTGGCGGGCTGGTGGTGAGCTGTCCTCTTCCCATCTTGGCTGTCACGGCGCTTGATGGTCAGGGCACGTACAACACCATCAGAGAAACCAGCAAGGATTGTGCTTCCCTTGGGGTCAACCTACAAAACAAAGTTCAAACGTGAGATTGAAAAACTTGGGATCTCCAACTATCGAGACAGGGACAGAATCAAATATTCATGATCCGAGACCATTAGATCGACACCTGGTAGTTTTAAGACCACGCCTCACACTGAGAACTCATGATCCGAGACGATAAGATCGACACATGGTACTTTAAGACCAAGGCCGAGACTGAGACCTCATGATCCGAGATCATAAGATCAACAACTGGTAGCTTAAGACCAAGACCCACACTGAGACCTCACGATCCGAGACCTTAAGATCGACACCTGGTAGTTTAAGACCAAGACCAAGACCAAGACTGAGACCTCATGATCCGAGACCATAACAACAACAACTGGTAGTTTAAGATCAAGACCCACACTGAGACCTCACGATCCAAGACCTTAAGATCGACACCTGGTAGTTTAAGACCAAGACCATGGCTAAGGCCTCATGATCCGAAACCATACGACTGACACCTGGTAGTTTAAGACAAAGACCAAGACTGAGACCTCATGATCCGAGACCATAACATCAACAACTGGTAGTTTAAGACCAAGACCCACACTGTGAGCTCATGATCCGAGACCTTAAGATCGACACCTGGTAGTTTAAGACCAAGACCAAGGCCTCATGATCCAAGACCAAAGCAAAAGAGGAAGCCAGGGTTTGAGAAATGGCCTAAGATTCATCAGAAATAGTCAGAATCTTTTGGTCTGGGAACCAGACTAGACTCTGGCCAGTCGTTCATTTAGTCAGTCGCGCATTCCATCAATGTCGTGTGCATGCTGCAAGTAGTACAGTATGTCTAAGTATCTGTGGATTTCATACTTACTTTGGCTCCTCGTGTCACTCACTACTTTGGCGATTTTGATTTTGATTTTGAAAGTGCTCAGTCAAATGAAAGCCATTCAGACAAATTCAGTTAATTTGGCATGGTTAGAATGATAAGATTATCTCGAGCGATTCAAGCAAACGTACAAATGATTGCTCTGGATTTGGTAAATCATCAATCGCCATCCTTGGATGAAGAGTCAACCAGCAGTGACCAAAGCATCCGGCATTAGCGTACGGGAGCCAGCGTTCTTCCACTTGCCACATCAGCCGGAGGAACGCATTATAAGTTGGCTGAATATTTTGCAGTTACAACTTCAATTACTTTTCCATATTTTGTTCGATCACTATTGTCACAAAGAAATTATTTTGTTTGTCAGTTTTTTAAATATTTATAGGCTATTTTATTACCATGTGCAGTCATAGACCTTGAGAGAAATTACAGGAAAGACAGGTTGTGGGTGAGAATAATTGTCTTGTACAAGCTGGGCCTATTCGTGATTTTATACCAAAGCTTTGTGTCATGAACATGCATCAGTAGCGTATCCAGCTTTTTGTGCCAGGGAGGGCAAACAACGTCTGAACCCTCTCAAAAACACTATTTCCTTTTGTTTTTAATGACGCCTCAAATGCCGCCAGGGGGGAAAGTTGCCCCCCCCTTTCCCTCACCCCGCTGGATACGCCACTGACATGCATTGTATTACAGTGTCTCTTATCAGCACCTCGGAGCCAACTTGCAGGTTGACATTTCTACAAATATTGGTATTAGATAAAAATGTAAATACTGCAATTATTCGCCCCCTCAACGATAGCTCGTAGCCAATTTCTCCGGTGAGCTTCACGGGAGATTCGGCTAAGGTACTCTACCACCTGCCGCACCAGGATTTGAAGATGCACAGTGTTTCCTTTCTACTGGCAATTCGGCAGACCTGGTGCAGTTGGTGGTAGAATATCTTCACTGAATCTCCCGTGATGCTCACCAACTTCTAATGAAGAAATTTCAGCCGATCTTCCAAGACCTGGAGGAATTGATTCGTCGGGGCCAAGAAGAAGAAGCCAGTAGAAATGAAACACTGTGCATCTTCAAATCCTGGTACGTTGCTGC
This sequence comes from Hippasteria phrygiana, assembly GCA_037893225.1. Taxonomy (NCBI): domain Eukaryota; kingdom Metazoa; phylum Echinodermata; class Asteroidea; order Valvatida; family Goniasteridae; genus Hippasteria; species Hippasteria phrygiana. Next base: position 90,825 of record JAZGUH010000384.1, read on the forward strand.
TTACGCTGCAACCCGGCAGCTCACGCCAAACTTTCTAGTGTAAGCTTTCCCCTGCGGTGTTGAAGGTGTACCAGGAAACTTTGAAAATAACTCTCGAAATCATACTTGGCCCGGTACGGGTAGAATTTGTCTGCATCGGAGATTCCAATTCCAAGGTTTGCAATTTTTTTGAATGCAGTCTTGGGTAAACTGTACTCACCGCCGGGGAAACGATGCCTTATGTTTGAGTCACTAATGAGTTCGTGTCTTAGAATGGTAGATGAATTCTAGGACAGCCTGCCGTATTTCAAACAGGCGTAAGTCGGACTGTATTTTTTCAGGTCGGTTATCAATGAGAAATGTTCACCATGGAGGTTCGGATTCAGACTAGTGGCATAATGCTGGTTGCGTGCGTATGACCAGCTTGACGTGTGCTACCTCACTATCCTGAACCTCATTATACTACTTATAACAATATGCCTGATAAGGGCAAAAAGTCTTGCACAGAGAAAAAATCTAAACCCAAAAAAACTGGAAGAAGTTCAAACTTACAATAGGAGGCACCCACAGCATGGAGGTTGCGCCCGCGTTGAACTTAGTGGAGCAAATTGGTGTCTTAGATGCATAGTCAAATACCCGGACGGTGTCTAGAAAACAGGCAAAAACAAGGTGAACATTGAGTGATGGCATGTTGGTACGTGTACGGTTATAATTCTTGGCAATATTCTTGGTAATTAAAGTGGAGTAGATGAAGTGCTGCAGTTGACGTGTTTGGTAGTTGGGTGTTGCTGACTGGGATAGGTTCAAAAGGCTTGTGATGATGGTCCTGGGATTGAAGGTTCACAGAAAAAAATGCCATAATTGATATATTTTTGTGATTTAGTAATTTGGGACAGAGAAAATAATAGGATGTCACCTAGCCACCACCCATAAAAAGATCACTTCATGGCTGTTGTGTCATCACCAGAATATGACATTGCTTGCCATGGACCCTGAAATCCGGAGCTATTTATGAATACAAATGTAATTTGAAAAGCAGGGTGGGGGAAGTTACCCCCATTGTCCTGTTGACAACAGATGACAAAATCACACTAAGACTGATAAATAATCAGCTCTATATGCGTATTCTGGTGATAATGAAAGAAGTACTGATGAACGTACGATCCAGAGCAGTGGATGCCAGTAGCTGGGACACAGGAGAAGTGTCTATGGAGGTAATCTCCCCTGCATGGAATGAAAACAGCCTCTCCGGATCCCTAGTGGTGTGTGAGAAGGATAGATCCAACTTCCATACTGCGCCATTGGCATCCTGGGGGGAGGGGAAAAATAAAATGGACAAAAGTTTGCAATCTAGATTATTTTGCTCATACTATCTGTGATACATTCATGAACGAGCAGGCCTGGAAGTTCGGGGAAGCAATGGAGACAACTGACTCATCACCGCTGATAATTAAGCAGTAGCCCACTGAAATGACGTATTAATACCGCATGACCAACGGAACCTTCGACAGATGAAAAAAATAATCTGAACTGAACAACTGGGCTATTGCCAAGAGCACACAAAACACATGATGTACAACACAAATCACATATAGCACTGCATTTTCACCATCCTCATGCAAGTTTTTCCTCAACATCGGACACAGCACATCATATCATATTTTCTTTTACAACTTTTGTTTTTTGGGTTGGTGACTTTGATAGAACTTTATTGTTTTCATTTTCAAAGTGAACAAAGAAACTGGCAGGAGCGGGATTCGAACCTGCGACCTCCGGGTTACCGTACCGGCGCTCTACCAACTGAGCTATCTTGCCCTATGTTGGCGATCTCCCAAATTGTCAGTATCTTTGTTTGGGTGGGCGCTAGTCAGAAGTCATCAACCCAGAATGCCGTACAGCCAGGGATCACACCCAATTTTACGATACAACCTGGAAAGCGACATTGTGGGGATCACTCAATGAGGATACGACTTTTTAACTTATAATTCGTCAAACAATCCACAAGGGAAACTGACTAGGTAAATTTGAATACATTTTCAAAGTGAACAAAGAAACTGGCAGGAGCGGGATTCAAACTTTATTGTATTATAATGTAGAACAGGTAAGTGGGTAAATATCAAATGATATTCGACATTTGGGGTGGTGGGGCTGGCAACCTAAAATGTAGGCAACCCCACCATCTCTGTAGTAGCCCTTTACCCAAAGTGGACTTTTTACTTGTATTGGGCAACTTCTATTTAAAAAAAAAATTTACCACATGAAAACACCACTTATTTTCACTGAGCCATAATATAAAAAATGAATGACATTTGTTTTCATCAATCGCATTTTTAAAATATTTCAATATAAAAATACATTTGTCGGCCTTAAAAAGCCATTTTCTAGCTATATGCCTATGCCATAAGCACATATCACTCATGATACCAATATGTTGCATGTGCTTAAAGTTGTCTAAGGGGGATGGGTAATTTTCCAACCGAGATGGGGGGTCTAATATCATCGAGCTGTTTAAGCACAATAATTTGCTTACGCAAAAAAAATCTTGCTTAGTAAAATCAGTTTACTGGCTAAAACTCCATGTGATTGTCATGCTAAGCAAACAACAGCTGAATACCAGTCACAAATGATATATATCACATGGAGTTTTGGTTGGTTACCTGATTTTACTAAGCAAGGTTTGAAATTGGCACCTGATCAATTGTCTGGAAACTTCCCACAGAGAATTTGAATATCCATTGCAAGTGTCCCACTTTGCCGAGGACAAATTTCCTTAATACCGTCTCTGACTCACTAGGGCAGTTCATTTTCGAATAATTTAGTATTCGAATATTGAAAACTGGGTTTGACCGAATATTTGAATATTCGATACTCGCCGATCAAGTTTTTCAGTGCATACCGCACCGTTAAAAAATAATTGCACGTGAAAGCACGCCGGTGTTTTATGTATGGCGATTGATATTATGGACTGTTTAAACGGCATTTTGTTTTGCATGCCCCTGTTGTATCAAGGGTTTTACGGATGGAAACAATGAACCTCCGTCCACAAAAAGTTACGTACGATTGACAAACATGCGGCATTTGACACTGCTAAGCGCTGTAACTTTTCTATTAAAAAAGCATCAGAGTCGTATCTGTGCGTGCATATATATCTTTTCGAATATTCGAACTGGCAAAATGGTATTCGAATATTCGTTTGACAATCGAATATCGAATATTCGGTATATTTGGGACAGCCCTATAACTCACCTGGGCATACCAGATACTCTGGACCTCTGGGTCCACCGACTTGACCATGGAGATCAGATGGACGTCGTTGCCCACTTTCAACTCATTCATGCATTCCATCTCAAAAATGCCCGATTCATTGGCCGTGTCGGCCGTGTCAATGGTCTCAAAATCCCACACCTGGGAAAAAAACGAACGAGGAGTTATGAAAATTAATCCAAATTGAACATGTGGCTTTATGAAAGGCATTCATTACAAAATAGCACCGTTCCTATGGACAGGGGTTAACATTTAGGGGCTCTGCTCTCCTCATTCCTGAAATTTGGAAGTGCCGTGGCCTAGTGGTTTGGAGCACTGAATTCATGGTTTGCGGGTAATTCTGCAAGTTGTGGGTTCGAGCCCAGTCCTGGGCTATAGCACATCTACGCTTAATATGGGTAGAGGCATTATTAATGCCTTGCAGTGGACTAGTTACCCATCCCGACCCTATTCATACTATGAAGAGATCAGATTATTTGGTCTTGTTTCAGTGTGAGGTGCTGGTTCTTCCACACTTTCCTCTGTAGTCCACACCTCGAGTGGCCTTTGACCTTGTGATAGGCGATTTGCATAAAAGAAAATAACATCCCCCAATACCTCACGATGTATTTTCAAGGATCTGTGAGGATAAGGGTTATTGATCGTTCTTACCCTGACAAAGCCATCCGCCCCGATGCTAATCAACTCGCCCTCGTCCATGACAAACTGCTCGATGTTACCATTGTGACAGGGTTTTTTGTTCTTGCGACTGATTTGGACTTTGATTAGTCCTCCTTCCCACAGGAACATGTTACCTGAAACCAACAAGGGAATAACCATTTTGGGGTTTTCTGCTTAAGATATACTCTATTTGCTCAACATCTAGTTATATTTTTTCCCTTCTAAGTATTTTCTTCTATTATGTTTTTATTTTAATGTCATATCTACTTTTTTCTGCTATTTGGGCGTCTACCACCCTCCAAAAAAAGGCTTTTGCTCTCGGTTGCTTTCACACATTAAATGCACACAAAGATACACAATGTGGAAGTGCCGTGGCCTAGTGGTTTGGAGCATTGAATTCGTGGTCTGCGGGTAATTCTGCAGGTTGTGGGTTCGAGCCCAGTCCTGGGCTATAGCACTTCTATGCTTAAAGGGAAAGTCCACAATGAGTTTATAATAACATAATGTTAAAGAACGTTAATTGCAATTGTGACTTACTTTTTATTTCATTTTGATTGGTTTCGGTAATCGTAATAACCGGAGATTTTTTCATAACGCGCCTGCCGTCATGCGAGCCACCCTTTTGCTCTGGAATATCGGTACATCCGGGATACTGTGACGTAAGGGCTGCACTACCAAGCCGGCCGGCCGGGTACCCGGCGGGCCCCGCGGCCTGAGCTGTGCAAGTGCAGTGAACCATTGTCCGTACATGCAACACACACGAGAACGTGGCAGTGTTGTTCCTTGACACACGTCTGTTTTCCATATTCCTGGCGAATTTTTGCCTGACTGCTAAAGCAAAACTCGGTCGTGCTGTAGTACAGCAACATCATGACGATTTGGCAAGCTTTTGGCTGCTCAAATAATTCTCGAAAAGGTCTCAGCTTCTTCCAAATTCCCAAACGACCGGATATTTGTAAGAAATGGCTGAACAATATAAAAACGTGAAGTTCAACTTCGAACCAGATTGCTTCGAGGAAAATCGGCAGGCAGTTCTCCTGGGGTAGGCTATAAATCTTCGAGATGATGCAGTGCCTAACATATTTTCTTTCGGACCAGAACAGACTTTGTGCTCTTCTAAAAAAAATACGAAAAACCACGATAAATTGCAGCACGTCAAGTCGAAGTAAACATCAGCCTTAGTCGCAATAGTCGGGCGGCTTAAAAAACATACGTATTCATATGCAGTAAGCTGCGTCTAGGTGTGATACCAGTGCATACCGCACGTAGCCAACCATGGGTTTCCATTGAGGTGCGGACACTACGTCATAATCTCCCGGATGTCGCGGGAATTTCGAACAGTATGGAAGCGTCCTTTGTACTGCTGAATGGCAAGAAATCGTAAATATAAAGGGCGCATGTGTCGTTCTCCATAACAAAGAAAATCCAACTCTCGGTGCAGTCTGTATGTTAGTGTATGTTCTTTTAGACTAGATAAAATATTATAGAGCCTGGAATTCTCCTTTAATATGGGTAGAGGCATTATTAATGCCTTGCAGTGGACTAGTTACCCATCCCGACCCTATTCATACTGTGAAGAGATCAGATTATCTTGTCTTGTTTCAGTGTGAGGGGCTGGTTCTTCCACACTTTCCTCGAGTGGCCCTTGGCCTTGTGATAGGCGACTTACAAAAAAATAAAAAATAATAATAATTTGAAATTTATCGAAAGAAATTATTTGAAAACTAAATTTGGGTAAGTTTTATTTTCATTTCATGTCTCATTTCAATGAATAACTTTTGTATTGCTAGAAGAAAAAAAAAATACTGCCAAAATGCAATATAATGCACTGCATTATGTGAAAACCACATTGCCCTGAATTTCCCTCCGCCCCAAATTTAATCTCATTGGTTAGTTGCCTAACCTATTTCTAAGGTCTGAGTGTAAACATTTCTGCCATAATGCGTAATGTTTACGAACAAATGAGGACAAAAACTAAAGCATGAACATCCCGACATTCAGACTGGTGCCGCATATAGTGCAGCCTGTACGCAACCAAAGCACCAAGGGCACCACTCTGAATTCCATTGGTCCGACTTTTCCGAACCAAACTGGCATCCCTAAAATTATTTTCATCAACGACTTTCAGGCAAACGGCACATTTTTAAGGCATGGCTGTGTACATTATAATATATTTTACTTTCAAATGATCTTTCCAACGAAAGCAATTTGAGGATGAACCCTTTTTGTAGCCCAATAAGCCAGTTCGGTATCTCAAAGGTCAAAGGTTATTCGGGATAAAATTGCTGACGTAACGCGCATTCATTTAACATGTGCGCGTTGTGCGATCACGTTTTTCGTTCATACGTGCGTTAGGTCACGCGGGTCATTCGGGATAAAATGTCATTGTGCAAATGTGCAGTTGAAATACCGAACTGGCTTATTGGGCAGCCTCTAAAGCGTCATGTCATGCTAATATGCATTTCTGTGAATTAGATATTTCAGTCCCCTATGCCAGATTATTTTGGGTTACATCAAACACCGTCAGATGTTTACAAAACTATAAATCAGTGTGCCGTAATAATCATTTACAAAACATTTTGGAAACAATTAAAAGAACCTACCCCACTCTGCACCGGAGAGGACCTTTCCATCTGGTAGTTCCACGTAGCCGTGGATGTCGGAGATCTCAGTGCGGCCAAACTTTCCCAGCTGGCCCTGCAGCTTGAGTCCGGTGAAGGTGTGAGCCATCTTCCAGAACCTGAAAAATATCCAACATCGTATCGTGTCATTATGTGTACCCTGAACACACAATATGGTGTACGTATTGGCTGCACACACCTTTCAACGGAGGCCGGTAATAACCTTATCTGTAAACTAATGGTCCAGCATGAACACTCATATTTGTGACAGCATCTGACGAAATGAGTCTAATGGAAATTTGTTTACCTGATGGTGTTTTGCTTGCATAAGATATTTTGATCTATCACTGATATATCATCCTGATAAATGTGGACATTATGGGGGGGGGAGCTCTGTCTGGGCTTGAATGGAGATAAAGAAAAGCAGCACAGGTCAGGCTTGAGCACAGGAACACCTTTGTTCAATACTATTAGGAATCTAACACCAGAGGAGTTTTTAATTAACCTATTGCAGTAGAATCTAGTGAACAAAAATTACCTCACAAAATTCAATAAGGTTGTCCAAGGGCATAACATGGTTAACTTTAATGGCAACAGGCCAGTTGGGGAAAGAGGCTCAATTTTTTCTGTGAAGCTTACTACTTTGTTAGGTATCCCCAACGCGATATCCGACCAGGTGAAAACAACCCCCGAATAAATCAAATGGGTTTTGATGGCAACCCAAAAATGACCCAATACCTGATGTGTCCTGTGCCGCTAGATGTCAGAAGACCTTCATTCTCGGGGGAAAAGGTCACCCTGAAGATATCCTGTGAGAAGGCCTTTGACCTCAGGACAATGGTCTCGTTCAGCCAATCCCAGACTGTCAGCATGTAGTCAGGTGCGCAGCCCACAGATGCCAGGAGCGTGCCCGCAGGGTTGAAGTCTGCAAAGGCGTAGGCTGTCTCCGTGCCCTCGCGCAGAATGCGGTAGAGCTTGAGCGAGGGGTACTCGTAGATGTTGATGTTGGGCATCGTGCCCTTCTCGCAGACAGCAAAGTACTTGCTGCTTGGGTGCACCTGTAAGGGTATGCCAGAAAAAACAAACACATTGCTTGGAATGATATGAAAAACAAAATCAATTAATACTTCTTAGTTTATTAGGGGTGGATCTTTTTTGCATCTTTTTTGCAATAGACCAATCCTGCACACATGAGTAACAATACACAGGTCTCTACACACAGTCGTACTTTCCCAATAAGTGCCAGGACAATGCTTTGTGTTTCCTATTGACATATCGCCGTTCATGACCATTATCCAATCGTAGCGTCTGTTGAACATCACATGATATTCCAAATCTTGGAGAAAAAAAAACATTCCAAATACGCGCATTATTCGGCCGCATGTTTGTTGAAACACAGTACGCGATTACACGTCAAATTTAACACAAACGCTCAACCGGTCCCCATCATGTTTTTATACACTAAGTTTGTTTGCAGCACATTGGCAAAGCCCATTTAGCGTAGTTTGTTCTGTTTATATTTCTCATTTTCTTCCGATTCACGAACGGTAAAAATCATGTGAGTGTGATCCGGGGAATCTGCATTATTCAGATAGGCTTTAGGCGTTATAACGAGTGGCTGGAAATTGGGAAAAGCTATTTTCCCACTTTTTGCAATAAGTGGTCGCACGAAAGTCTGCATGCACATGTGGGCAAAGTTGTCTCAGAAATCTGAGACAACTCCTGTATCCGGGTCAGAGAGAGCGTGTATGCAATGATTCCCCGTAATACGCCACTGTGCGTTTCACGCATTGCATCCACATGTTGCACATGTGTAAAGTTGTCTAAGGGGCGTGGCAAACTCACAAACAGTGATAGGTCAATTGTTCCTTTAATATAACCCAACCCCATAGACTAAGCACGTATTTCTACTTGCGAGGACCGATTTCAACAAAAGACTTGACTTGCGAGGACTGAAAGGTTTCTTTGTATTTCCTTTCTCCTCTTGTCCTCGGACGTATATACAGAACCTGTACACAAAGGACAGATTTTTAACGTATAGCCGTGGTTGTGATATTTGTCTATATAATCAGTGGCAGGGCTCAACTGATCGGTCTCTTGCTTCAGAATAGAGCAGGGCTCGAAATTTCCCAAAAAATGTACTTGCGCTTTGCGCAAGTTGGCATTTGAAACAACTTGCGCTAACAATATTTAACTTGCGCTAATTTTTGTAATTCAATGTATGTATGACATATGAAATACAGGCAAAGCTTCGGATGCCGGCCGCTTACTTTTGAAGAAAGAGAGCAGACTTTTCTGCTTCGGTGGTGAACGTTTCATGATGATCGGAAACCCCAAAATGCAAGAAAAAAATGTCACAAAATATCTCACTTCTCCGTCATTTAAAAGCCGATCAGTGCGCGAAACGATGTCAACAACGTTTACGTGTAAAATCCCCACTCCACGCAACGCACGCTCGCACCCGGCGGTTTCAGTTACATTCAACGACTGACTTGTATGAATGGGAGCGAGGTTACACATCGCCCAGCAGCATGTCTGGTCCCCAACGCAAGACATGCATAAAAAGGCAATGATGTACTGTACGTGCAGTCTGCACCGTTCTATGTACATTAACATTGCACGGATTTCGTTCCGATCTGCATGCAGGGATTGTGCGAGCGCTATGATCATAAGTATAGCTGCTGGGCCGCGGGACAGACAGACAGAAAAGCTACAGTAAAACATGTTGTTTTAATCAAATCATACAGGTTATCATTGTGGAATATCAGTAGACAAAAACCGGTACTTTTCCAACTTGCGCAAAACGCAAGCTTGAGTCGAGGATAACTTGCGTTCGGGTATTTTTCACTTGCGTTGCGCAAGCACTACAATGGTAATTTCGAGCCCTGTAGAGAGCAACATTCTGAACTCAAAAGTCCCGAGACAATGTCAAACATAACAGGCTTGGAATAACATATGTTTAAAATATTTTTATTAGCTACTTTTTAACTGCAACATGCATGTTACTTGGCCTAAGGCCAGGAAATACGTGAAATAAAACCAAATCTAATCTTAAAGAGAAAGTTGAGAAAACCGAGAAAACCAGCCGTTACTCACAGTAATAGCACCGATACCACCACCACTGGTACTCCGTATGTACTTCTGTTCCTTGGTTTGGATGTTAAGCAGTTCCACAAGGTTACCGGCTGCAAAGATCAGTGTGTTGGCATCCAGCATGTGGAGATTAGACAGGCGCTTGCAGTCATACCCAAAGGAATGGCTGTTAATATCAGTTAAGGCAAGATTTGTAACCACTGGCTATTATTCCTCACAAAGATATTGCCCAAAAAGGTATTCTTTTTATGGCAGTCACCCAATACAAGGTTAAAAGCCACTCTAGGTAAAGGGCTACATGTACGTACAACTGGGGCCAATTTCATAAAGCTGTTAAGCACAAAAATTTGCTTAGCATGCAAATGCTTCCTTGATAAAAACTGGATTACCAACCAGATTTCCATGTGTAGAATATTGCTTTTGACTGGTATTCAGCTGTTGTTTGCTTAGCGCGAAAATTGCATGGATTTTTGGCTGGTAACCTGTTTTTATTAAGCAAGACATTTTCAGGCTAAGCAAATTTTTGTGCTTAACAGCTTTATGAAATTGGCCCCAGATGTGGTGGGGTTAGCCACATTCTAGGTTGCCAGCGCTACCACCCTTACAGTTTTCCTGGGTCCAGATCAAAATAGAGGCTAAATCTTCAACAGATATCAAAGAAATTTTCAAAGCTATAAACCCAGGCGGGGTAACTTCCACGGCTGATTAGACAAACTTACCCCCCCCCCCCCCCACCAAAGGTCCTGGAACTTGAATATGATTTGAGGCTTTACAAGCCGGGAGACACTATCAAAGGAGATTTGCGGTGTTAGAGAAGAACCATGTTCTAGTATTCAAGTCGCATCCCTCATCTAACCCAGGTGAGAGGTTTGAATTGACATTCCTGTTTAAATTGTTAAAGAGGAAAAATAAACCTCTTCAGAAAATTCTGTGAGGTATATTCAAAACAAAAATAGAACTTTTTGTTGAAGGTGAGAAAAAAAACAAGAATACATGTGACAGCAATGAATACCTCCTGAAGTCCCAATTGCTAATATTCTTTTTCTGCTTCTTTGGAAGCTTGAGAACATTTTTGCTGCACCAGCTTAATACTGATAACTGCCCTTATAACCAAGGCTTTCAATCTAAAACGATTCTGGCATTGTAACTGGGACCATAATGAACAAGCACAGTTGCTCTTCCCATTCTAGATATCCATGCAATGCATGTACACTATAGATAATTCCCTGATAAAGGATACTGCAAAGTGAGCATATCAGCTGGGAGATCCGAGCCTTCGGCTGTCCTGGCTTTAGATGCATGCTCCTGGTAATCATAGAAGAAGTCAAGTGGCATCTTCTCCCCTTCCTCGTCTGCCTGTTCCAATTCAACCAAACTTTCCCCGGTGACCTCTTGCCCATCTCCACTAACCTCTGGCCCATCTCCGCTGACCTCTGGCCCATCTCCGCTGATCTCTGGCCCATCTCTGCTGACCTCTGGCCCATCTCTGCTGACCTCTGGCCCATCTCTGCTGACCTCTGGCCCATCTCTGCTGACCTCTGGCCCATCTCTGCTGACCTCTGGCCCATCTCTGCTGACCTCTGGCCCATCTCTGCTGACCTCTGGCCCATCTCCGCTGACCTCTGGCCCATCTCCACTGACCTCTGGCCCATCTCTGCTGACCTCTGGCCCATCTCTGCTGACCTCTGGCCCATCTCTGCTGACCACTGGCCCATCTTTGCTGACCACTGGCCCAGCTTCGCCGGCCTCTGACTGCTGTTCAGTAACCTCTTCCCCCTCCTCCCCATCCTTCGCCTCATCAACTTTGGTCTTTGTCATGTCATCTGCAGCCTTCACTCCTCCCTCTGCTTCATTGCTTACGACCTCTGCTTCCTCATTAGTGACGTTGGCCTCGTCCCCTGCGACCTTTGCCCCATCATCAGTGACCCCCGCACCATCATCGACTACTGCTGATTGCTCACCGGTTGTTTCTTGGGGAGACAGCTGCTGCTGCTCCTGTGCCTGTTCAGCTGGTGCACCGCCTGTCGCCTCCCGGCTTACTGCTATATGAGTGAATGAGAGCAAGTAATTACATTACAAGTGTTCACCAACAAGTATTATTTCTAAAAACTGGTTCACTTGCACGTATTAATTCTAGAAATTGCTTGGCTTTGCCCGGGCTACATCTACAGTGTAAGCAGTCAACCTGAGCAAGGCATCCAAATGAACATACATGCTTCCTATATCAAGGCTATGCTTGACCGACCATTCGTTATGTGTCTGACAGAGTAACAGAATACAGTCAAACAATGCCTATCTGGACATACATGTATCTATCTTTACCTATCTAGGCACACTACAGTAGTTACACTACATGTACAACACTGTTACTCAATCTGGCACTTTTATCCAAATCGGTTTACTGGGGAGAGGGGCACTCGTCACAGACGAATTGTCACTCACCACTCTGATTTTCTTGGGTATCGCCATTCCCCTCGTCAGCCCCTCCATCTGCTCCTGCCTCTTCAGGTGACCCTTCACCTTCAATATCCGCAAGTGATCCTTCGCCTTCGACCTGTGCAGGTGACCCTTCCTCCTGCACCTCTGCAGGTGACCCTTCACCCCCTTGACCCTCGCCCTGTTCAGCTCCATCCTGGTTGTCCTCGTCAGAGGGGTTTGCATTCACGTTTGTGTTTACCTCTCCAGGTTGGTCAGCCACTGATTCAGGCATGGTACTCGCCCCTTCGGTAGGCTGTGTTTCCTGCTGCAGAGTGGGGGTAGCCGACTCCTCTACGGCTTCTGCTGGTTGATCGTTCACTGCCTCGTCTGTCTTTGTGGCTTGTGATTCCTCACGGGGCATTCCTCCATCTTCTAGTTTCCCTCCCTCATCCGAGGTGTCCTGCCTCATCTCCTGCTCCACTGTATTTTGGTCTTCCATCTTGTCTTCGACGGCATCGTTTTCAAAAGGCTTCTCTTCAGATTCATCTTTTTCATCCCCTGCATACAACACGTGCAAAAACGTTTCAGTTTTGCTAAGCTAGATGGAAGAATAACTAAATGTCAGTGTTTATAGGTACCTATCAATTGCTGTCCCCTTGTCACTTGGATGACTGATTGTATGGTGATTTTAATGTATGGCGATTTTAATGTATGGTGATTTTAATGTATGTTGATTTTAATGTATGGTGATTTTAATGTATGGTAACTTTGCACATATTTTCTGAAATGTTAGTCGTATTTAATGTAATTTTGATGTTTTATTTTATGTTCATTGAACTGCATAACTCTGGACTGCCAAATTTATATTGTTGGGCAAAACAGCGTAAGGGAGGCTAAATCCCCACACCCTCCATAGTAACATGCTCTAGTGGCACCAATTGACTTATCGCGGTCGAATCGCGTCAACGCAGCTTGTGAATTTTTTTCCAATCACATCAATTATAATTCCATGTGGAACGCGCAAAATCTAAGACAAACCAAAATTACCACACAAAATTCCCATAGGGTTGCCTAAGGGGCGTGGTTAACTCGTAAACTCGTAAACGGCGATAGGTCAATTGGGTTACATGTATATGCTCATTCCCTTTCTACACGTCCTTTCCTAGTCACTTTGTAGGATCCCAAATCCATTTCTGGGCCATACTTACTATCTACACACCAATTTTTTATTTTATGGTAAAGGTTTATAGCACAAGTACTCCAAAACTTTTCTCCATCATTCAACTTATTATTACCTTGATCGGCTATTTTCTCCCCAGTGGGGGTTTCAGCAGTGGCACCGCTAGTGCCTACTAGTGCATGGTCCCCTGCTGTTTTCTCTCCAGAGGGTTTGGCTGCATCAGCATCTACATCTATGGATTGTCCTTCTGCTTGACCCTCTGGAACTGCATCGGCTGTTGCAGTCTCCTCAACTGGCTGGTCATTCTGGCCCTCACCTGGGGATTAATTCAAGCAGATTACGGATCCAATATGTGTACTTTTACAAAATATAATTTACTCCTTTTCGTTTGGAAACAAAACAATGCATTCTGTATTAAGTTATGCAATCTAGCGAACGGAATTGGTCAACGTCTGTGGCAGTTAACACAAAGTGGCAATAAAGATCGTGAGTTTTGAAGCCACTTTTTCTTTTTCTTCACAATGTATTTTGCCGATTTACAGCATGGTACTTAGAGAATTGTTCTTTCCTTTTGGAGTGAGAGGATTATGCATGCCAAAATGCATTGCAGCAAAATTTACACAGAAGACAATGGATGAATTTATCGTTTAACTTTCTGAATCATACTTATTCGAATTTTGAAAGTATATTATGGAGTATGAGGAAGAAGTACACTACATTTTTTTCATGCGCGTGTATGAGTGCATGCCTATATGTAGATGACTAAAGATAACCCCACAAGGAGCTTGCTTTTTTTCCCACAAAAGTATTTAACCCATGACATTTTAATGTGAATGCTTAGCCAGTTATCTTAATCAATTCTCACACTCACAACAGTGTTCTGGAAAAAAAAAATGATTAATATAATTCTGTCAACAAATGCTTTTTATGAAAGATTTAAAAACAAGAAAACTCTATGAATCAAAACCAACTAGTACAAAATTTTGAATTATTTGCTTTTTCATTGATGAAATATTTAATTAATTTCACCTTTCTCTATCGAACCCATTATGCTATTGTATCCAGACATTTGAAAGACAACAGCTTTTACAGAAATCAAGTTTTCAATGCCGTTTATATTGTTTTAAACAAGATTGTGCTGCATGATCTCATATGGTAAAGTATAAAGATTATTTTATTGTTGCCCCTTTTTCTCAACTCACCTAGTAACATGATGCACTGCCTCATTAGAAAAGTATTCACAGCCACAATCATGAGTACACTTTTTGTAAAACAAAGACTCCACTATGAATAACAGTGAGGACTGTGAATAATTCCTGGCAAACCTAGTTTTTGACAAACTTAATGCACTGTTATTCTTCAATTACAGAGAGCTCATGATTAACACTGATTGTGTTATGTGTAATTTTTAAATAATTTTACAATCAGTGTTTTTGTTGTTCACAATGTGAATACAAACAAAGGTGTATCCATGATTGTGGCTGTGCAGTGCATTCACGTGTATGCATTTTGCAATGAAAGATGGCTGTAGGGTTATAATTATAAAGCTTCATTTTCACTTTTATGTAAACACATCACAAAAAGTAAGTTCCCCCCTAAATAACTCCTCATAAATTCTAAAGTAACAATTTCTTACAGATTACACCTAGCATAGAATATACCTATGGTTATCAGGGAAATGTTGTGTGAAGATTGGAGGCATCCATGACTTTATGGTTGACTGAGCACAAATTGAAGACAAAATCACCCAAAGTCAAAGTTCACATGTTAGTCAAGTAGGTTGTCTGACCAGCCTCATTCACATTTCCCTGATAACCATAGGTATATTCTATGCTAGGTGTAATCTGTAAGAAATTGTTACATTAGAAATTATGAGGAGTTATTTAGGGGGTGAACTTACTTTTTGTGATGTGTTTATATAAATATAATTCTAAGTAAGAGAAAATAGTGCATGATAAATAGCATCTACTGCAAGTCTAAATGACCGTGCAAGTGTATAGCTACAATAGTTTATTTATCTGTTTTTCATCACAAATACAGGCCAGTTACAGCACTTTTAATTTTCAGATTCCAGGCTGCAGCTCTAGGTAGCTCAAATGGCACCCAAACTTAATATTACCTGCTATGGTGGGTTTTGGGCTGTTAAACCTTTAGTCTGGCCTATGCACCACCGTCCTTTTACATAACACAGCTTGTTGTACATTTTGGACAGCTTGCTGTAAGTTCATGTTTAATAATGCATGGAAACAGCTTTCCATCATTTCTTGAATTCCAAAATGTGGGCACAATTCATTCACACAATGCAGTAATTGGCCTTTACCTGCAAATGCTTTGCAAACATATTTCAAACTACAGGTATGATCTAGCAATAAAATTACTGGCGTGCAAAGTGTTCAAACTATGTATACGTAGCATTCAACAATGTTGATATGATGGAGTGCTGTGTAAAATGGTGTGCTCCAAGAGAGATTTAACGAAGAGGTCTAACAAGCTCCATTGTCCCCTCCCTCTCTTGACCAATATATATTTCTACACGTATGTTTTTACAGTGTGTACTGTTTTGACCTTGATTAAAAACAAAAAAGACTTTAAGAGTTTAAAATTTACAGTTATAAGCTATTATATTTCATGAAATACAACTGAACTTATAAAAGGCAGCTTATTAAAGGATGTCACATGCACATGCAACCTGTTCAATCAATGCATTCATTACAACCAACCGTCACAAAGGCATTAAATTTGACATGGCCATGTGGTTGTATATGGGATGTATAATACCCCAAATTCGAGTAGCAGGACAATTTTAGTTCTAAAATAAGAACTGATTAATCCTAGGATATGCGATGGCTTGGAATAACAACCTCACAGACAGTGGCCAATGAGAAAATTGTGTGGATGGTCAAGAATTTGACAATTCAAGCAGTACTCTCTACACAAGTCTTAAACCCATCCATCCATTAATTAATTTGCATCTTTCTAAATAATGGCCGAGTAAAGAAAATATGGCTGAACTGGGATTTGAACACAAAACCACCGTCTTGTTTTTCAGCAGCCTTGCTAACAAACGGAGCTTGGCAGCCCTGTGTTTTTTTTCTGAATAACACATCTTTGCTCAAGTCAGATGTTAGTAATAAAAAACCAAGAGGATTTTGACAAAATATCTAACAGAAAAAAAATATTACATGTATGTCCATTTTTACATACAATGCACAAAATCCAACATCACTCTCACTCTTGGCCAATTAACCCCAGTCCATAATCAAATTTCATGGCGCTGCTTGACGATTAGTGAAAAAGTTGTACTACTTACTCTACACTACAGAAGGAAAAAATACTAACTTTTGCAGTATTTCATAACAAAGTCGTGCAGAAAAAGCTTTCATCCTAAAATTGCTATGGCTGGAAAGATCACCGACGAAAAACTAAGTGTACTATTCAGGTTCCAATGGTCTGACTTTTCCAAACCAAACTTCCGTTCCCAGAAGTATTTGTGTCAATGATTTTCAGGATGGTCGTATACATTGTTCAATTCTTCTTTTGAATGATCTTTCTTTGTAGTAATTATAGGACGAATGCTTTTGTAGCCCAAATGGGTGCCTCAAAGCAGTGATGTAGTCAAGACCATCACAAGACCAGGCACAAGACCAGGCACAAGACCAGGCACAAGACCAGGCACAAGACCAGGCACAAGACCAGGCACAAGACCAGGCACAAGACCAGGCACAAGACCAGGCACAAGACCAGGCACAAGACCAGGCACAAGACCAGGCACAAGACCAGGCACAAGACCAGCTTGTTACAGGCACAAGTAACAGGCATAAACCATGACAAAGGAATACCTTTGTTACAGTTCATTTGAATAGCTTGAGACTTGAATTAAGACTGAAGGTCTTGTGATAGTCTTGTGATGGTCTTGTGATGGTCTTGTGATGGTCTTGTGTTGGTCTTGTGTTGGTCTTGTGTTGGTCTTGTGTTGGTCTTGTGTTGGTCTCGACTACATCACTGCCTCAAAGGCAATGTGTCCTTTTAATGTCTGTGAAATGGATTAAGGCTCTCTTTTAAGAAAAATCAAAAGCAAAGTAGCGCCATAAAATTTGCCCTTGGAATGGAATGGAATGAAAATGGATTGTTTTAGTGTAATGGTTGTATGGAATACATTTTCTCTTGGACTGGATGAAATAGATTACGGCTAGGTATGGATGACCAATATCATTACCTTTGCCGTTGTTTAAAACGGGCAACATTATTACCTGTATGTGCCTCACGATACAGCCTGAGGGCTTCTGCCTGTAATTTGTGAGTTGCCTGCCGAAGACTCCTGGGATTTTTACGGTTACCAGATGATTGAGCCTCTGTGTGTCCGGGTACATACATTTTAAGAAAAACACAGTAGGGTCTAGGATCCTCTTGAGAAAATGCCAAAAGGATATGTGTGTTTCAACTACGTATTGGAATCCTTCCAGTTTTCTTCTAACTTCTAGTTTTACAAAAAAATGTAGGTCCTGCTGACAGGCAGTATAATACTTCCCTTTTTTTTCAAGATGCCTTCTGCAACAGAGCAATCCACTAAATCAATTCACAAACAAACAATAGATCGACTGGATTTTCTCTATTTTTTTTGTGCATTTTTTTATGGAATATAATATTACATGTATATAAGTCTCTCTCAAATGACATCACTTCCTACACTACAGATTGCCACATGCATCGACAATTTGGGCGTCAAATTTTCATCGGCCACGCCGCATTTCGGAGAAATTTCAAGCAACATGCACGTGTGTTTAGAATATTTTGCACACTGCGTCCACATACACCTGATGGCATTGAACACGCAGTTATAATTTTCCTACGAAGATGGCGTCCTATGAGAGAGATCTATATTTTATTTTTGAGATTCCCATCTATGATTCCGGGCTAAAACAAAAAAATACACAATTTAGCATCCCAAAAATCATAATATAAATATAAAGAATCTACTGTAAGCAATCATCACGAGCACCTTTGTCAACTTTTAAATTGTGTACAATTATGGTTTCTTTGACGCGGAACTACATGTAATAATGACTTGCATCTGCAAAGTTAGGCCCAGTCCAATATTTTATGTTTTAGTTTAATAATATGTTTTGTGTGTGAGGGATATTTGCCTTGGAATTTAACAGAGTTTTGTGAGGCAAATTTGGGTAATCATTACCTTTTTAGGACACCTCTATTTTGTTTACGAGTTCCGTTCAAAACTAACTTTTGCAGATGACTTTACGGTACCAAAATGACTTTTGCAGGCTAAAGCAGTCTTTTTTCTTCAGATTAACTCATGTTTGTTGTAATTTTGAAATGCACTTTATTATTATTATTATTATTATTTTATTTCTCTCCACATAATAGATACAATATCATTATAAAACCCAAGATAAAAATCTGCATAAAAATAAGAATAACTAGAGCTTTGGTGTTTGTGGACAAACACAGGGCTGTTTCGTTTGGGGGGTTTTTGGTAGTTTGATTCTTAATTTTTGAGATTTCAATGGTGGATCAAAAAATCTCGTTTTACATTCATGGTCGTCTACGACAGGTCATGCAATCACGTAGGCTTATTCATAATCGTTTAGGAAATGTGAGCATACAAGGAGTTGATGACCATGATTACGTCATCAGACGTCACACATTTTTCACATTTATATTTAAGTGTGTATGACCTAAAAATATATTACAAGAATTATCAAAAATTGTTTAAAATTCATGTTAGATACCACGTTTCAACTTAATCGAACTTGTACTTTTGTAGATAGATGGCTTCAAAAACTGCCCCTTTAAGATGACGTCACGTGACATGTGATGAAGTCATCATAATGTCATGTCAATTTTCATCTATGAACCTGCAGATCTGCCTGGATATTACATTTCAACTTAATCGAACTTGTACTTTTGTTTATATGTGGCTTCAAAAACTGCCCCTTTAAGATGACGTCAGGTGACATGTGATGAAGTCATCATAACGTCATGTCAATTTTCATCTATAAACCTGCTGGCCTACTTAGATATTACATTTCAACTTAATCGAGCTTGTACTTTTGTAGATATGGCTTCAAAAACTGCCCCTTTAAGATGACGTCACGTGACATGTGATGACATCATGATAATGTCATGTCAATTTTCAGCTATAAACCTACTGGGCTACCTAGATATTACTTTTCAACTTAATCGAATTTGTACTTTTGTAGATATATAGCTTCAAAAACTGCCCCTTTAAGATGACGTCACGTGGCATGTCATGACGTCATCAAGAGGTAAAAGTTCGGCACACATTGTGAGCAGTTAGTCTAAGTGTCTGCCAAGTTTAAAAGTACCCAAAGTGCCGGTAAGAAAGTAAACGTTTAGAAATGCTATGGGCAATAATCTAGCAAGTGCCCCTTTAAGATGACACCACGTGACATGTTATGACTTGATCATAACGTTATGTCCATGTTTATCTATAACACCCGGTGGCATACCTAGATATTACGTTCCAACTTAATCGGACTTGTACTTTTGTAGATATATGGCTTCGAAAAATGTCCCTTTAAGATGACGTCACGTGACATGTGATGACGTCATCATGATGTAAAAGTTCGGCACACATTGTGAGCAGTTGGGGTAAGTGTGTGCCAAGTTTAAAATTAGCCAAAGTGGCCGGTAAGAAAGAAAACGTTTACAAATGCTATGGGCAATATTCTAGCGACTTGAAAAAAAGAATTGTTTTATGACGTCATCATGACGTCACACAATTTTTGCCTTTTAGAGCATATCTTTGAAACATACCAAAGCTATAACAAAAAAGAATTTTGAAAATATCTTGTTTTGTTCTCTAGATATATTGAAAAGAATGTTACGATTATAAAACTTCAAGAATTCAGCGACTTGAAAAAAGACTACAAATCAACCCTTTTTATAAACAGCATGCACATTTAAGCCATGGTTATCAGGCCTTCCCAGAATTCCTTTGTGTTATATTGAATTTGGTCTACATTTTGAAATGGCTCCTATTTCTTACTTGAGTGAGCCACGATCACGAAATTTTGGAATTAGGTACAGGAAAATTCAATGTATACATTTTTGTAATCAGATTGACCCTTACATGCGTTTAAAAAAAAATATATTGTTGATGACGTCATCATGACGTCACACAATTTTCGCCATTTAGGGCATATCTTTGAGACATACCAAAGCTGTAACAAAAATAATTTTGAAAATATCTTGTTTTGTTCGCTAGATATATTGAAAAGAATGTTACGATTTTAAAACTTCAAAAATTCAGCGACTTGAAAAAAGACTAGAAATCAACCCCTTTTATAAACAGCAAGCTCATAATAGCCATGGTTATCAGCCCGTCCCAGAATTCCTTTGTGTTATATTGAATTTGGTCTAAATTTTGAAATGGCTGTTATTTCTTACTTGAGTGAGCCACGATCATGAAATTTTGGAATTGGGTACAGAAAAATACAATGTATACATTTTTGTAATCAGATTGACCCTTACATGCGTTTAAAAAAAAAAATATTGTTGATGACGTCATCATGACGTCACACAATTTTCGCCATTTAGGGCATATCTTTGAGACATACCAAAGCTGTAACAAAAATAATTTTGAAAATATCTTGTTTTGTTCGCTAGATATATTGAAAAGAATGTTACGATTTTAAAACTTCAAAAATTCAGCGACTTGAAAAAAGACTAGAAATCAACCCCTTTTATAAACAGCAAGCTCATAATAGCCATGGTTATCAGCCCGTCCCAGAATTCCTTTGTGTTATATTGAATTTGGTCTAAATTTTGAAATGGCTGTTATTTCTTACTTGAGTGAGCCACGATCATGAAATTTTGGAATTAAGTACAGGAAAATTCAATATATACATTTTTGTAATCGGATTGAACCTTACATGCGTTTAAGAAAAAACGATTTTTTTATGACGTCATCATGACGTCACACAGTTTTCGCTTTTTAGGGCATATCTTTGAGACATACCAAAGCTATAAGAAAAAGAATTTTGAAAATATCTTGTTTTGTTCGCTAGATATAATTTAATGAATGTTACGATTTTCAAAATTCAAAAATTCATAAAAAATCACGTGATGACGTCATCATGACGTAAAAGTTCGGCATGCATTCTGAGCAGTTGGTCTAAGTGTGTCTGTTAAGTTTAAAGGCAATCGGCTACATAAAAGTAGCCAAAGTGCCTGGCAGAACGAAAACGTGTACAAATGCTATGGGCAAAAAGTCTGAAAAAGAAGCAAAAAAAAAAAAACTAGAGGCATGAGGTTGGTGTTTGTGGACAAACACAGGGCTGTTTCGTTTTTGTTTTTTTAGTTTGGATGTGAAATGTGAATACAATAATTTAAGTTTGTCAAACAATCGCGCTGCTGCCAGTTTTCTTTGTTAATTTTGAAATTAATTAAAGTTGTTTGTAGTAGTAACATGTGATGACGTCATCATAACGTCACATAAATTTTCATCTATAAACTTGCTGACCTACCTAGATATAACTTTTCAACTTAATCAGACTTGTACTTTTGTTTATATATGGCTTCAAAAACTGCCCCTTTAAGATGACGTCACGTGACATGTGATGTCGTCATCATCATGTCATGTCAATTTTCATCTATAAACCTACTGGGCTACCTAGATATTACTTTTAAACTTAATCGGACATGTACTTCTGTAGATATGCGCCTTCAAAAACTGCCCCTTTAAGATGATGTCACATGTGATGACGTCATCATAACGTCATGTCAATTTTCATTTATAAAACTACTGGGATACCTAGTTATTACATTTTAACTTAATCGAACTTGTACTTTTGTAGATATATGGCTTCGAAAAATGCCCCTTTAAGATGACGTCACGTGACATGTGATGACGTCATTATGACGTAAAAGTTCGGCACACATTGTGAGCAGTTGGGGTAAGTGTCTGCCAAGTTTAAAATTAGCCAAAGTGGCCGGTAAGAAAGAAAACGTTTACAAATGCTATGGGCAATATTCTAGCGACTTGAAAAAAATAATTTTTTGATGACGTCATCATGACGTCACACAATTTTCGCTTTTTAGGGCATATCTTTGAGACATACCAAAGCTATAACAAAAATAATTTTGAAAATTTCTTGTTTAGTTCGCTAGATATATTGAAAAGAATGTTACGATTTACACAATTTTAAAATTCAGCGACTTGAACAAAGACTACAAATCAACCTCTTTATAAACAGCATGCACATTTAAGCCATGGTTATCTGCCCTTCCCAGAATTCCTTTGTGTTATATTGAATTTGGTCTAAATTTTCAAATGGCTGTTATTTCTTACTTGAGTGAGCCACGATCATGAAATTTTGGAATTACGGAGAGGAAAATTCAATGTATACATTTTTGTAATCGGATTGACCCTTACATGCGTTTAAAAAAAAAAAATTTGATGACGTCATCATGACGTCACACATTTTCTCCCTTTTAGGGGATATCTTTGAGACATACCAAAGCTATAACAAAAAGAATTTTGAAAATATATTGTTTTGTTCGCTAGATATATTGAAAAAAATGTTAAGATTTTAAAATTTTAAAAATTCATAAAAAGTCACGTAATGACGTCATTATGACCTCATTTTAGATTTTGCATTCTAGTGACAGTATCTACCTACCCACCACTTTTCATGACTATCGGACCTATCCTTATATGTGTTTTAAAAAATCACATTTTTGATGACGTCATCATGACGTCACACATTTTTTCCCTTTTAGGGCATATCTTTGAGACATACCAAAGCTATCACAAAAAGAATTTTGAAAATATCTTGTTTTGTTCTCTAGATATATTGAAAAGAATGTTACGATTTTAAAACTTAAAAAATTCAGCGACTTGAAAAAAGACTAGGAATCAACCCCTTTTATAAACAGCAAGCACATTTAAGCCATGGTTATCTGCCCTTCCCAGAATTCCTTTGTGTTATATTGAATTTGGTCCAAATTTTGAAATGGCTGTTATTTCTTACTTGAGTGAGCCACGATCATGAAATTTTGGAATTACGTACAGAAAAATTCAATGTATACATTTTTGTAATCGGATTGACCCTTACATGCGTTTAAAAAAAAACACATTTTTGATGACGTCATCATGACGTCACACAATTTTCGCTTTTTAGGGCATATCTTTGAGACATACCAAAGCTATAACAAAAAGAATTTCGAAAATATCTTGTTTTGTTCGCTAGATATATTGAAAAGAATTTTACGATTTTGAAATTTCAAAAATTCATAAAAAATCACGTGATGACGTCATCATGACGTAAATGTTCGGCATACATTCTGAGCAGTTAGTCCAAGTGTCTGCCAAGTTTAAAGCCAATCGGCACTAGAAAAGTAGCCAAAGTGCCGGTAAGAAAGAAAACGTGTACAAATGCTATGGGCATTTGGCTGAAAAAGAAAAAAAAAAAGAAAAAAAAAAAGAAAAAAAAACTAGACATCTGGTGCAGTGTTTGTGGACAAACACAGGGCTGTTTTGTTTTTTTGTGTAAAATTATGTGATTTAAATGAAATTTCAAAAATGAAAAAAATCATAGAAAATTAGCCGATGACGTCATCATGACGTCACCATGACGTCACATACATTTTCATCTAACACATGCTGGCATAACTAAATACCACGTTTTAACTTAATGTGACTTGTACTTTTGTAGATATATGGTTTCCAAAAATGCCCCTTTAAGATGACGTCACGTGACATGTGATGACGTCATCATGACCTAAAAGTTCGGCGCACATTCTGAGCAGTTGGTGTAAGTATCTGCCTATGACTTGTCTAACGACTTGAAAAAAAGACTAGAGATCAACTCTTTATAGACAGCATGCCACATGAAAGCCATGGTTTCTGTCCTTCCCAGAATTCCTTTGTGTTATATTGAATTTGGTCACAATTTTTTAGATGCCTGTTATTTCTTAATACTTGAGTGAGCCACGATCACGAAATTGTTGAATTAGGTAGAGAAAAATTCAATGTATAAATTTTTAATCGGACCGACCCTTACATGCGTTAAAAAAAAAAATTGATGACGTCATTATGACGTCACACAATTTTCGCCTTTTAGGGCATATCTTTGAGACATACCAAAAGCTGTATCAAAAAGAATTTTGAAAATCTCTTGTTTTGTTTGCGAGATATATTTAAAAGAATGTTACGATTTCAAAATTTCAAAAATTCATAACAAATCACGTGATGACGTCATCATGACGTCACTTTGGATTTTGCATCCTAGTACCAGTATCTACCTACCCACCAATTTTCATGACGATCGGACCTATCCTTATATGTGTTTTAAAAAAGCACATTTTTGATGATGTCATCATGACGTCACACATTTTTTTCCTTTTTAGGGCATATCTTTGAGACCTACCAAAGCTATAACAAAAAGAATTTTGAAAATATCTTGTTTTGTTTGCCAGATATATTTAAAAGAATGTTACGATTTTCAAAATTTCAAAAATTCATAACAAATCACGTGATGACGTCATCATGACGTCACTTTGGATTTTGCATCCTAGTGCCAGTATCTACCTACCCACCAATTTTCATGACGATCGGACCTATTCTTATATGTGTTTTAAAAAAGCACATTTTTGATGATGTCATCATGACGTCACACACTTTTTTCCTTTTTAGGGCATATCTTTGAGACCTACCAAAGCTGTAACAAAAAGAATTTTGAAAATATCTTGTTTTGTTCGCTAGATATATTGAAAAGAATGTTACGATTTTCAAATTTCAAAAATTCATAAAAAATCACGTGATGACGTCATCATGACGTAAATGTTCGGCATACATTCTGAGCAGTTGGTCTAAGTGTCTGCCAAGTTTAGAGGCAATCGGGTGTACCAAAGTAGCCAAAGTGCCGGTAAGAAAGAAAACGTGCACAAATGCTATGGGCAAAAAGTCTGAAAAGGAAAAAAAAAAAAACTAGACATCTGGTACAGTGTTTGTGGACAAACACAGGGCTGTTTTGTTTTTTTGTGTAAAATTGTGATTAAAATGAAATTTCAAAAATTTCAAAAATCATAAAAAAAATTCCCGATGACGTCATCATGACATCATTTCAGATTTTGCATGCTAGTGACAGTATCTACCTACCCACCAATTTTCATGACGATTGGACCTATCCTTATATGTGTTTAAAAAAAGCACATTTTTGATGATGTCATCATGACGTCACACATTTTTTTCCTTTTTAGGGCATATCTTTGAGACCTACCAAAGCTATAACAAAAATAATTTTGAAAATATCTTGTTTTGTTTGCCAGATATATTTAAAAGACTTTTACGATTTCAAAATTTCAAAAATTCATAAAAAATCACGTGATGACGTCATCATGACGTCACTTTGGATTTTGCATGCTGGTGGCAGTATCTACCTACCCACCAATTTTCATGACGATCGGACCTATCCTTATATGTGTTTTAAAAAAGCACATTTTTGATGATGTCATCATGACGTCACACATTTTTTTCCTTTTTAGGGCATATCTTTGAGACCTACCAAAGCTATAACAAAAAGAATTTTGAAAATATCTTGTTTTGTTTGCCAGATATATTTAAAAGAATGTTACGATTTTCAAAATTTCAAAAATTCATAACAAATCACGTGATGACGTCATCATGACGTCACTTTGGATTTTGCATCCTAGTGCCAGTATCTACCTACCCACCAATTTTCATGACGATCGGACCTATCCTTATATGTGTTATAAAAAAGCACATTTTTGATGATGTCATCATGACGTCACACATTTTCTCCGTTTTAGGGCATATCTTTGAGACATACCAAAGCTATAACAAAAAGAATTTTGAAAATATCTTGTTTTGTTTGCTAGATATATTGAAAAGAATTTTACGATTTTCAAATTTCAAAAATTCATAAAAAATCACGTGATGACGTCATCATGACCAAAAAGTTCGGGACACATTCTGAGCAGTTTGTCTAAGTATCTGCCAAGTTTAAAGTCAATCGGGTGCACCAAAGTAGCCAAAGTGCCGGTAAGAAAGAAAACGTGTACAAATGCTGTGGGAAAAAAGTCTGAAAAGGAAGCACAAAAAAAAAAAAAACTAGACATCTGGTGCAGTGTTTGTGGACAAACACAGGGCTGTTTTGTTTTTTTGTGTAAAATTATGTGATTTAAATGAACTTTCAAAAATGAAAAAAATTATAGAAAATTAGCCGATGACGTCATCATGACGTCACATCAATTTTAATCTGACACATGCTGGCATAACTAAATACCACGTTTAAACTTAATCTGACTTGTACTTTTGTAGATATATGGTTTCCAAAAATGCCCCTTTAAGATGACGTCACGTGACATGTGATGACGTCATCATGACCTAAAAGTTCGGCGCACATTCTGAGCAGTTGGTGTAAGTGTCTGCCTACGACTTGTCTAACGACTTGAAAAAAAGACTAGAGATCAACTCTTTATAGACAGCATGCCACATGAAAGCCATGGTTTCTGTCCTTCCCAGAATTCCTTTGTGTTATATTGAATTTGGTCACAATTTTCAGATGCCTGTTATTTCTTAATACTTGAGTGAGCCACGATCACGAAATTGTTGAATTAGGTAGAGAAAAATTCAATGTATACATTTTTTTTAATCGGACCGACCCTTACATGCGTAAAAAGAAAAAAATTGATGATGTCATTATGACGTCACACAATTTTCGCCTTTTAGGGCATATCTTTGAGACATACCAAAAGCTGTATCAAAAAGAATTTTGAAAATATCTTGTTTTGTTTGCGAGATATATTTAAAAGAATGTTACGATTTCAAAATTTCCAAAATTCATAACAAATCACGTGATGACGTCATCATGACGTCACTTTGGATTTTGCATCCTAGTGCCAGTATCTACCTACCCACCAATTTTCATGACGATCGGACCTATCCTTATATGTGTTTTAAAAAAGCACATTTTTGATGATGTCATCATGACGTCACACATTTTTTTCCTTTTTAGGGCATATCTTTGAGACCTACCAAAGCTATAACAAAAAGAATTTTGAAAATATCTTGTTTTGTTTGCCAGATATATTTAAAAGAATGTTACGATTTTCAAAATTTCAAAAATTCATAACAAATCACGTGATGACGTCATCATGACGTCACTTTGGATTTTGCATCCTAGTGCCAGTATCTACCTACCCACCAATTTTCATGACGATCGGACCTATCCTTATATGTGTTATAAAAAAGCACATTTTTGATGATGTCATCATGACGTCACACATTTTCTCCGTTTTAGGGCATATCTTTGAGACATACCAAAGCTATAACAAAAAGAATTTTGAAAATATCTTGTTTTGTTTGCTAGATATATTGAAAAGAATTTTACGATTTTCAAATTTCAAAAATTCATAAAAAATCACGTGATGACGTCATCATGACCAAAAAGTTCGGGACACATTCTGAGCAGTTTGTCTAAGTATCTGCCAAGTTTAAAGTCAATCGGGTGCACCAAAGTAGCCAAAGTGCCGGTAAGAAAGAAAACGTGTACAAATGCTGTGGGAAAAAAGTCTGAAAAGGAAGCACAAAAAAAAAAAAAACTAGACATCTGGTGCAGTGTTTGTGGACAAACACAGGGCTGTTTTGTTTTTTTGTGTAAAATTATGTGATTTAAATGAACTTTCAAAAATGAAAAAAATTATAGAAAATTAGCCGATGACGTCATCATGACGTCACATCAATTTTAATCTAACACATGCTGGCATAACTAAATACCACGTTTAAACTTAATCTGACTTGTACTTTTGTAGATATATGGTTTCCAAAAATGCCCCTTTAAGATGACGTCACGTGACATGTGATGACGTCATCATGACGTAAAAGTTCGGCGCACATTCTGAGCAGTTGGTGTAAGTGTCTGCCTACGACTTGTCTAACGACTTGAAAAAAAGACTAGAGATCAACTCTTTATAGACAGCATGCCACATGAAAGCCATGGTTTCTGTCCTTCCCAGAATTCCTTTGTGTTATATTGAATTTGGTCACAATTTTCAGATGCCTGTTATTTCTTAATACTTGAGTGAGCCACGATCACGAAATTGTTGAATTAGGTAGAGAAAAATTCAATGTATACATTTTTTTAATCGGACCGACCCTTACATGCGTAAAAAAAAAAAAAATTGATGACGTCATTATGACGTCACACAATTTTCGCCTTTTAGGGCATATCTTTGAGACATACCAAAAGCTGTATCAAAAAGAATTTTGAAAATATCTTGTTTTGTTTGCGAGATATATTTAAAAGAATGTTACGATTTCAACATTTCAAAAATTCATAACAAATCACGTGATGACGTCATCATGACGTCACTTTGGATTTTGCACGCTAGTGCCAGTATCTACCTACCCACCAATTTTCATGACGATCGGACCTATCCTTATATGTGTTTTAAAAAAGCACATTTTTGATGATGTCATCATGACGTCACACATTTTTTTCCTTTTTAGGGCATATCTTTGAGACCTACCAAAGCTATAACAAAAAGAATTTTGAAAATATCTTGTTTTGTTTGCCAGATATATTTAAAAGAATGTTACGATTTTCAAAATTTCAAAAATTCATAACAAATCACGTGATGACGTCATCATGACGTCACTTTGGATTTTGCATCCTAGTGCCAGTATCTACCTACCCACCAATTTTCATGACGATCGGACCTATCCTTATATGTGTTTTAAAAAAGCACATTTTTGATGATGTCATCATGACGTCACACATTTTCTCCGTTTTAGGGCATATCTTTGAGACATACCAAAGCTATAACAAAAAGAATTTTGAAAATATCTTATTTTGTTCGCTAGATATATTGAAAAGAATTTTACGATTTTCAAATTTCAAAAATTCATAAAAAATCACGTGATGACGTCATCATGACCAAAAAGTTCGGGACACATTCTGAGCAGTTTGTCTAAGTGTCTGCCAAGTTTAAAGTCAATCGGGTGCACCAAAGTAGCCAAAGTGCCGGTAAGAAAGAAAACGTGCACAAATGCTATGGGAAAAAAGTCTGAAAAGGAAGCACAAAAAAAAAAACTAGACATCTGGTGCAGTGTTTGTGGACAAACACAGGGCTGTTTTGTTTTTTTGTGTAAAATTATGTGATTTAAATGAAATTTCAAAAATGAAAAAAATCATAGAAAATTAGCCGATGACGTCATCATGACGTCACCATGACGTCACATACATTTTCATCTAACACATGCTGGCATAACTAAATACCACGTTTTAACTTAATGTGACTTGTACTTTTGTAGATATATGGTTTCCAAAAATGCCCCTTTAAGATGACGTCACGTGACATGTGATGACGTCATCATGACCTAAAAGTTCGGCGCACATTCTGAGCAGTTGGTGTAAGTATCTGCCTACGACTTGTCTAACGACTTGAAAAAAAGACTAGAGATCAACTCTTTATAGACAGCATGCCACATGAAAGCCATGGTTTCTGTCCTTCCCAGAATTCCTTTGTGTTATATTGAATTTGGTCACAATTTTTTAGATGCCTGTTATTTCTTAATACTTGAGTGAGCCACGATCACGAAATTGTTGAATTAGGTAGAGAAAAATTCAATGTATAAATTTTTAATCGGACCGACCCTTACATGCGTTAAAAAAAAAAATTGATGACGTCATTATGACGTCACACAATTTTCGCCTTTTAGGGCATATCTTTGAGACATACCAAAAGCTGTATCAAAAAGAATTTTGAAAATCTCTTGTTTTGTTTGCGAGATATATTTAAAAGAATGTTACGATTTCAAAATTTCAAAAATTCATAACAAATCACGTGATGACGTCATCATGACGTCACTTTGGATTTTGCATCCTAGTGCCAGTATCTACCTACCCACCAATTTTCATGACGATCGGACCTATTCTTATATGTGTTTTAAAAAAGCACATTTTTGATGATGTCATCATGACGTCACACACTTTTTTCCTTTTTAGGGCATATCTTTGAGACCTACCAAAGCTGTAACAAAAAGAATTTTGAAAATATCTTGTTTTGTTCGCTAGATATATTGAAAAGAATGTTACGATTTTCAAATTTCAAAAATTCATAAAAAATCACGTGATGACGTCATCATGACGTAAATGTTCGGCATACATTCTGAGCAGTTGGTCTAAGTGTCTGCCAAGTTTAGAGGCAATCGGGTGTACCAAAGTAGCCAAAGTGCCGGTAAGAAAGAAAACGTGCACAAATGCTATGGGCAAAAAGTCTGAAAAGGAAAAAAAAAAAACTAGACATGCTATGTGTTTGTCACGTTATGACAAACACAGGGCTGTTTCGGGGTTGTTTTGTTATTTTGGATGTGTAATATGCTTATAATAGTAAAAGGTGTTTGTTAGTTAAAGACGGAGGGGTTAGGATGTTGTTGTTGGGAGGAACATAAAATTTACAAAATAAAAAAAATCATAGAAAATTTGCCGATGACGTCATCATGACGTCACTTCGGCTGCCGCATGCTTGTGGCACACTATCTACATACCCACCAATTTTTATGACGATTGGACCTACCCTTATATGTGTTTTTTTTTTAATATATTTTTGATGTCGTCATGATGACGTCACACATTTTCTCATTTATGTGAAAGAATATAGAAGCTAACAAAGCTATTACAAAAAGAATTTTGAATTTAGCATGTTCTGGTGATGAGATATGGGTTTAAGAAACTTTAAGGTTAAAAAACTTAAAAATTACTATAAAATCGTATGATGACGTCATGATGACGTCATGATGACGTCACCTCAATTTTCATCTATAACACGTACTTGTCTACCACCATAGCAGGTTTGAATGCAATCGGACCTACGGTTCTCTAGATATGTGCCCTTGAAAAATGCACCTTTAAGATGACGTCACATGACAAGTGATGACGTCATCATGACGTCACTCTTCGGCATACATTCTCAGCTTAGGGTCTCTGTTTGAGTTAAACCTGATTAAGATCTGAGGTTGTTTAGTGACCAAAGTGGCTCTTACAAAATTCGTGTACAAAGTCTATGGGATTTGGGATAAAACTAAAAAGTCATAGAAAATCAGCTGATGACGTCATCATGACGTCACTTTGGATTTTACATGCTAGTGGCACTATCTACCTACCCACCAATTTTCATGACGATCGGACATATCCTTATATGTGTTTTAAAAAAGCACATTTTTGATGATGTCATCATGACGTCACACATTTTCTCCCTTTCAGGGCATATCTTTGAGACATACCAAAGCTATAACAAAAATAATTTTGAAAATATCTTGTTCTGTTTGCTAGATATATTGAAAAGAATGTTACGATTTTAAAATTTTGAAAAATTCATAAAAAATCATGTGATGACGTCATCATGACGTCACTTTGGATTCAGCATCCTAGTGACAGTATCTACCTACCCACCAATTTTCATGACGATCGGACCTATCCTTATATGTGTTTTAAAAAAGCACATTTTTGATGATGTCATCATGACGTCACACATTTTCTCCCTTTCAGGGCATATCTTTGAGACATACCAAAGCTATAACAAAAAGAATTTTGAAAATATCTTGTTTTGTTCGCTAGATATATTGAACAGAATTTTACGATTTTGAAATTTCAAAAATTCATAAAAAATCACGTGATGACGTCATCATGACGTAAATGTTCGGCATACATTCTGAGCAGTTGGTCTAAGTGCCTGCCAAGTTTAAAGCCAATCGGCACCATAAAAGTAGCCAAAGTGCCAGTAAGAAAGAAAACGTGTACAAATGCAATGGGCATTTGGCTGAAAAAGAAGAAAAAAAACTAGAGGCATGAGGTTGGTGTTTGTGGACAAACACAGGGCTGTTTCGTTTTTGGTTTTTTAGTTTGGATGTGAAATGTGAATACAATAATTTAAGTTTGTCAAACAATCGCGCTGCTGCCAGTTTTCTTTGTTAATTTTGAAATTAATTAAAGTTGTTTGTAGTAGTAACATGTGATGACGTCATCATAACGTCACATAAATTTTCATCTATAAACTTGCTGACCTACCTAGATATAACTTTTCAACTTAATCGGACTTGTACTTTTGTTTACATATGGCTTCAAAAACTGCCCCTTTAAGATGACGTCACGTGACATGTGATGACGTCAACATCATGTCATGTCAATTTTCATCTATAAACCTACTGGGCTACCTAGATATTACTTTTAAACTTAATCGGACATGTACTTCTGTAGATATGCGCCTTCAAAAACTGCCCCTTTAAGATGACGTCACAAGTGATGACGTCATCATAACGTCATGTCAATTTGCATTTATAAAACTACTTGGATACCTAGATATTACATTTTAACTTAATCGAACTTGTACTTTTGTAGATATATGGCTTTGAAAAATGCCCCTTTAAGATGACGTCACGTGACATGTGATGACGTCATTAGGACATAAAAGTTCGGCACACATTGTGAGCAGTTGGGGTAAGTGTCTGCCAAGTTTAAAATTAGCCAAAGTGGCCGGTAAGAAAGAAAACGTTTACAAATGCTATGGGCAATATTCTAGCGACTTGAAAAAAAGAATTTTTTGATGACGTCATCATGACGTCACACAATTTTCGCTTTTTAGGGCATATCTTTGAGACATACCAAAGCTATAACAAAAAGAATTTTGAAAATTTCTTGTTTAGTTCGCTAGATATATTGAAAAGAATGTTACGATTTACACAATTTTAAAATTCAGCGACTTGAACAAAGACTACAAATCAACCTTTTTATAAACAGCATGCACATTTAAGCCATGGTTATCTGCCCTTCCCAGAATTCCTTTGTGTTATATTGAATTTGGTCTAAATTTTCAAATGGCTGTTATTTCTTACTTGAGTGAGCCACGATCATGAAATGTTTGAATTAGAGAGAGGAAAATTCAATGTATACATTTTTGTAATCGGATTGACCCTTACATGCGTTTAAAAAAAAAACAATTGATGACGTCATCATGACGTCACACATTTTCTCCCTTTTAGGGGATATCTTTGAGACATACCAAAGCTATAACAAAAAGAATTTTGAAAATCTATTGTTTTGTTCGCTAGATATATTGAAAAAAATGTTACGATTTTAAAATTTTAAAAATTCATAAAAAGTCACGTAATGACGTCATCATGACCTCATTTTAGATTTTGCATTATAGTGACAGTATCTACCTACCCACCACTTTGCATGACGATCGGACCTATCCTTATATGTGTTTAAAAAAATCACATTTTTGATGACGTCATCATGACGTCACACATTTTTTCCCTTTTAGGGCATATCTTTGAGATATACCAAAGCTATCACAAAAAGAATTTTGAAAATATCTTGTTTTGTTTGCTAGATATATTGAAAAGAATGTTACGATTTTAAAACTTCAAAAATTCAGCGACTTGAAAAAAGACTAGGAATCAACCCCTTTTATAAACAGCAAGCACATTTAAGCCATGGTTATCTGCCCTTCCCAGAATTCCTTTGTGTTATATTGAATTTGGTCCAAATTTTTAAATGGTTGTTATTTCTTACTTGAGTGAGCCACGATCATGAAATTTTGGAATTACGTACAGCAAAATTCAATGTATACATTTTTGTAATCGGATTGACCCTTACATGCGTTAAAAAAAAAAAACATTTTTGATGACGTCATCATGACGTCACACAATTTTCGCTTTTTAGGGCATATCTTTGAGACATACCAAAGCTATATCAAAAAGAATTATGAAAATATCTTGTTTTTTTAGTTAGATATATTGAAAAGAATGTTACGATTTTCAAATTTCAAAAATTCATAAAAAATCACGTGATGACGTCATCATTACGTAAAAGTGCGGCAGTCATTCTGAGCAGTTGGTCTAAGTGTCTGTTAAGTTTAAAGGCAATCGGTTGCTCAAAAGTGGCCAAAGTGCCGGTTAGAAAGAAAACGTGTACAAATGCTATGGGGAAAAGTCTGAAAAAGAAAAAAAAAAAAAAAAAAAAGAAAAAAAAAAAAAAACTAGATATTACTTTTAAACTTAATCGGACTTGTACTTCTGTAGATATGCGCCTTCAAAATCTGCCCCTTTAAGATGACGTCACATGAGATGACGTCATCATAACGTCATGTCAATTTTCATTTATAAACCTACTGGGATACCTAGATATTACATTTTAACTTAATCGAACTTGTACTTTTGTAGATATATGGCTTCGAAAAATGCCCCTTTAAGATGACGTCACGTGACATGTGATGACGTCATTATGACGTAAAAGTTCGGCACACATTGTGAGCAGTTGGGGTAAGTGTCTGCCAAGTTTAAAATTAGCCAAAGTGGCCGGTAAGAAAGAAAACGTTTACAAATGCTATGGGCAATATTCTAGCGACTTGAAAAAAAGAATTTTTTGATGACGTCATCATGACGTCACACAATTTTCGCATTTTAGGGCATATCTTTGAGACATACCAAAGCTATAACAAAAATAATTTTGAAAATATCTTGTTTTGTTCGCTAGATATATTGAAAAGAATGTTACGATTTACACAATTTTAAAATTCAGCGACTTGAACAAAGACTACAAATCAACCTTTTTATAAACAGGATGCACATTTAAGCCATGGTTATCTGCCCTTCCCAGAATTCCTTTGTGTTATATTGAATTTGGTCTAAATTTTCAAATGGCTGTTATTTCTTACTTGAGTGAGCCACGATCATGAAATTTTGGAATTACGTACAGAAAAATTCAATGTATACATTTTTGTAATCGGATTGACCCTTACATGCGTTAAAAAAAAAACACATTTTTGATGACGTCATCATGACGTCACACAATTTTCGCTTTTTAGGGCATATCTTTGAGACATACCAAAGCTATAACAAAAAGAATTTCGAAAATATCTTGTTTTGTTCGCTAGATATATTGAAAAGAATTTTACGATTTTGAAATTTCAAAAATTCATAAAAAATCACGTGATGACGTCATCATGACGTAAATGTTCGGCATACATTCTGAGCAGTTAGTCTAAGTGTCTGCCAAGTTTAAAGCCAATCGGCATCATAAAAGTAGCCAAAGTGCCAGTAAGAAAGAAAACGTGTACAAATGCTATGGGCATTTGGCTGAAAAAGAAAAAAAAAAAGAAACTAGATGTATGGTGCAGTGTTTGTGGACAAACACAGGGCTGTTTTGTTTTTTTGTGTAAAATTATGTGATTTAAATGAAATTTCAAAAATGAAAAAATCATAGAAAATTAGCCGATGACGTCATCATGACGTCACATACATTTTCATCCAACACATGCTGGCATAACTAAATACCACGTTTTAACTTAATGTGACTTGTACTTTTGTAGATATATGGTTTCCAAAAATGCCCCTTTAAGATGACGTCACGTGACATGTGATGACGTCATCATGACCTAAAAGTTCGGCGCACATTCTGAGCAGTTGGTGTAAATATCTGCCTACGACTTGTCTAACGACTTGAAAAAAAGACTAGAGATCAACTCTTTATAGACAGCATGCCACATGAAAGCCATGGTTTCTGTCCTTCCCAGAATTCCTTTGTGTTATATTGAATTTGGTCACAATTTTCAGATGTCTGTTATTTCTTAATACTTGAGTGAGCCAAAATCACGAAATTGTTGAATTAGGTGGAGAAAAATTCAATGTATAAATTTTTTTAATCAGACCGACCCTTACATGCGTTAACAAAAAAAATTGATGACGTCATTATGACGTCACACAATTTTCGCCTTTTAGGGCATATCTTTGAGACATACCAAAAGCTGTATCAAAAAGAATTTTGAAAATATCTTGTTTTGTTTGCGAGATATATTTAAAAGAATGTTACGATTTTCAAAATTTCAAAAATTCATAACAAATCACGTGATGACGTCATCATGACGTCACTTCGGCTTCTGCATGCTGGTGGCAGTATCTACCTACCCACCAATTTTCATGACGATCGGACCTATCCTTATATGTGTTTTTAAAAAGGACATTTTTGATGATGTCATCATGACGTCACACATTTTTTTCCTTTTTAGGGCATATCTTTGAGACCTACCAAAGCTATAACAAAAAGAATTTTGAAAATATCTTGTTTTGTTTGCCAGATATATTTAAAAGAATGTTACGATTTTCAAAATTTCAAAAATTCATAACAAATCACGTGATGACGTCATCATGACGTCATTTTGGATTTTGCATCCTAGTGCCAGTATCTACCTACCCACCAATTTTCATGACGATCGGACCTATTCTTATATGTGTTTTAAAAAAGCACATTTTTGATGATGTCATCATGACGTCACACACTTTTTTCCTTTTTAGGGCATATCTTTGAGAC
This sequence comes from Hippasteria phrygiana, assembly GCA_037893225.1. NCBI lineage: Eukaryota > Metazoa > Echinodermata > Asteroidea > Valvatida > Goniasteridae > Hippasteria > Hippasteria phrygiana. The sequence continues at coordinate 127,415 of JAZGUH010000384.1, forward strand.
CTACCAAAGCTGTAACAAAAAGAATTTTGAAAATATCTTGTTTTGTTCGCTAGATATATTGAAAAGAATTTTACGATTTTCAAATTTCAAAAATTCATAAAAAATCACGTGATGACGTCATCATGACGTAAATGTTCGGCATACATTCTGAGCAGTTGGTCTAAGTGTCTGCCAAGTTTAGAGGCAATCGGGTGTACCAAAGTAGCCAAAGTGCCGGTAAGAAAGAAAATGTGCACAAATGCTATGGGCAAAAAGTCTGAAAAGGAAAAAAAAAAAAAAAAAAAAAAAAAAAAAAAAAAAAAAAAAAAAAAAAAATCTTAACGAAAACAAGGGCTGTTTTGGAAAAGTTTCCAAAACAGCCAAAAAAAAAAAAAAAAAAAAAAAAGAAAAAAAAAAAAATCTTAACGAAAACAAGGGCTGTTTCGGAAAAGTTTCCGAAACAGCCAAAAAGAAAACTAGAGGTCTATGTTCTGTTTGATGAACAGAACATAGGGCTTTTCCGTATTATTTTGTATGATGTCACTTCGACTTTTGCTTACTATTGACAAATCTAAGCACCAAGTTTCATGGCGATTAGACCTACCCTGATGTCTTTCAAGAAATCATGCCTTTGATGACGTCATTATGACGTCACAATTTTTGTATTCATTTAAAAATATATATGACCTAACAGACCTGTTACGAAAAGAATTTCGAATTTAGCATGTTCCGTTAATGAGATATTGGCTTAAATGTGCAAAAAAAAAAAACAAATTATAAAATCGTATGATGATGTCATCATGACGTCACGTAAATTTTCAACTATACCACATGCTGGCCTACCTGCATAGCAACTTTGAAGTCAATCGGCCCCTACGGTTCTTAAGATATGGGCCCTTCAAAAATGTTCCTTTAAGATGACGTCACGTAGCCTATTATGACGTCATCAATAGGGCGCTTGTGAAAGCAAACTTTCGCAATGTGGTCTTGTTCTGTGTCAAGATTGGAGTCAATCTGATCAATGACAGTGTCAAATTTGGAGAGTACATTGAAATTTGAAACATTGAAAAATTCATAGAAAATCAGCCGCTGACGTCACAATGACGTCACTTCGGATTTTGCATGCTATTGACAATATCTACCTACCCACCCATTTTCATGACGATCTATGACCTAACAAACCTATTGCAAAAAGAATTTCGAAATTAGCATGTTCCGTTGATGAGATATGGCTCAAAGGTCCAAAAACTGAAACATTACAATAAAATCGCATGATGACGTCATCATGACGTCACGTCAATTTTCATCTATAACACATGCCTGCCTACCCACATAGAAATTTTGAAGTCAATCGGACATACGGTTCTCTAGATATGGGCCCTTCAAAAACGTACCTTCAAAATGACGTCACGTGAACCCTGGTGAAGTCATCATGACGTCTATGTTCGGGACACATCTTCATTATGAGGTCTTCACATAGGTTAAGTTTTATGGGAATACGACTTTGTTTTCTGTTAAAAGTACATGTACGAAGGAAACACTTTGTTGGAAATACTTTGTTGTGGTTCGGCAGATAAGTTAATAAGCAGATAAGTATTTTAAAAATGGAAATATTCAAGGATCAAATGATGAGGTTATTATGAGTTACCCTATTTTTAATACGTTCCCTGTTTTTTAACAGATATAATACGTTCCTGTCTGTATACAACTAAAACTATCAACCCGATCCCAGTTTTAGTTCTAGTGATATAGGACTTTGAAAATTGCAGCTTTAAGATGACGTCATATGACATTCGATGACGTAATGATGATGTCACTTCATATTTGGCATATAGTAATCATACTTTAGCTGCACACCGATTTTTATTACAATCGCATCTTGTTTATGTGTATTAAAAAACACCACAATTTTGATTACGTCAAGATGACGTCACGCAAATGACCCAACTTGGTGCATATCTATGTCACATACCAAAGGTATAAACAAAACAATTTAGAAAATACCTTGTTTCGTTCGCTAGATATCTTGAAAAAAAGGTTAAAAATGCAAAAATTCAATATTTAAAAAATCATCAAATGATGACGTCATCGTGACGTCACCCAATTTTTCACATGTAACACATCCTTGTCTTTATATAAACAAAACTTCAGTCCGAAATGAAATCCCACATTTACTTCGGGAGGTATTGGACTTTAAAAATTGCACCTTTAAGTTGACGTCACGTGACACACGATGACGTCATGATGACGTCACTCTGCGGCACACATCTATGCTATGTCTATGTGTATGCTAACTGACTAAGATCCAAAGTTTGTTGATGACCAAAGTGCCGTCTAGAAAGTCTATGCGCGAAGTCTGTGGAATTTCAGTTAGAACTAAAATAAGAAAAAGAAGAAACAAATGATAACAAAAACAAACGTTTTTTTTCTGCAATTTTGCGGAAAAGCCAAAAATTGCTGAAGAAAAAACATAAAAAGATGTGGAGAAAACAATCCCTTCCCTTGCGAGGATCGAACTCAGAACCCTGTGGTCGGGAGTCACATGCTCTATCCACTAGGCTATACAGTAGTTCGGATAGGGCGCGCGTCGGTCATCACAAATGATATCCGAGATGGTTTCTCCGATTGCGGACAACGCCACACATAGGTTTACGTCACATAAATGCACTGCTACCCTGACTTCGCTCGTATAGCTTGTATTGTAGGATAAATAAAGAACGTGCAACATGATACCCACGGTTACACTGCCTTCCCAGAATTCCTTTGTTATCATATTGTTTTGGGGCAAAATATTGAAATGGGTATATTTTGACGCTGGAGTGAGCTATGATCATGAGAACTTGGAATTAGGTACACAAAAATACAGTGTATAAAACTTCTGAAGATTTTTGTCATAAGAGATTGCTAAATATACCAAATATTAACTTGAATTTAATGACCTCTAGATGACGTCATGATGACGCCATCATGACGTCACATCAATTTTTTGTATCTGTAACAAATCCTGGTCTTTAAGCATTAAAACTGCACCAAATCCGACCTACAGTTCTCTAGATATAGGACCTTAAAGTGTGCAACTTTAAGATGACGTCACGTGACCCATGATGACGTCATCACAACGGTACTTGCCAAAGCAAACATTTCCAACGTGGTCTTGGCCTGGGTCGAGTTTGGAGTCAATCTGATCAATGACAGTGTCAAATTTGGAGAGTACATTGAAATTTGAAACCTTGAAAAATTCATAGAAAATCAGCCGATGACGTCACAATGACGTCACTTCGAATTTTGCATGCTATTGACAATATCTACCTACCCACCCATTTTCATGACGATCGGACCTACCCTTATACGTGTTTCAAAAAAGCGCATTTTTGATGACGTCATCATGACGTCACACACTTTTCACATTTATATGTATGTATCTATGACCTAACAAACCTATTGCAAAAAGAATTTCGAAATTAGCATGTTCCGTTGATGAGATATAGCTTAAAGGTCCAAAAACTTAAACATTAATATAAAATCGCATGATGACGTCATCATGACGTCACGTCAATTTTCATCTATAACACATGCCCGTCTACCCACATAGAAATGTTGAAGTCAATCGGACGTACGGTTCTCTATATATAGGCCCTTCAAAAACGCACCTTTAAGATGACGTCACGTGACCCCTGATGACGTCATCATGACGTCATTGTTCTACATACATCTATGCTATGAGGTCTTCATCTATGTTAAGTTTTATGGGAATACGACTTTGTTTTCTGTTAAAAGTACAGGGCAGAAGGAACCATGTACAAAGTCTATGGGATTGGGTACCCAAAAAGAAAAAGAAAAAAGAAAAAAAAAAATCTTAACAGAAACAAAGGCTTTTCCGCAACTTTGCGGAAAAGCCAAAAAAAAGAAAACTAGACATGCTATGTGTTTGTCACGTTATGACAAACACAGGGCTGTTTCGGGGTTGTTTTGTTATTTTGGATGTGTAATATGCTTATAATAGTAAAAGGTGTTTGTTAGTTAAAGACGGAGGGGTTAGGATGTTGTTGTTGGGAGGAACATAAAATTTACAAAATAAAAAAAATCATAGAAAATTTGCCGATGACGTCATCATGACGTCACTTCGGCTGCCGCATGCTTGTGGCACACTATCTACATACCCACCAATTTTTATGACGATTGGACCTACCCTTATATGTGTTTTTTTTTAAATATATTTTTGATGTCGTCATGATGACGTCACACATTTTCTCATTTATGTGAAAGAATATAGAAGCTAACAAAGCTATTACAAAAAGAATTTTGAATTTAGCATGTTCTGGTGATGAGATATGGGTTTAAGAAACTTTAAGGTTAAAAAACTTAAAAATTACTATAAAATCGTATGATGACGTCATGATGACGTCATGATGACGTCACCTCAATTTTCATCTATAACACGTACTTGTCTACCACCATAGCAGGTTTGAATGCAATCGGACCTACGGTTCTCTAGATATGTGCCCTTGAAAAATGCACCTTTAAGATGACGTCACATGACAAGTGATGACGTCATCATGACGTCACTCTTCGGCATACATTCTTAGCTTAGGGTCTCTGTTTGAGTTAAACCTGATTAAGATCTGAGGTTGTTTAGTGACCAAAGTGGCTCTTACAAAATTGGTGTACAAAGTCTATGGGATTTGGGATAAAACTAAAAAGTCATAGAAAATCAGCTGATGACGTCATCATGACGTCACTTTGGATTTTACATGCTAGTGGCACTATCTACCTACCCACCAATTTTCATGACGATCGGACATATCCTTATATGTGTTTTAAAAAAGCACATTTTTGATGATGTCATCATGACGTCACACATTTTCTCCCTTTCAGGGCATATCTTTGAGACATACCAAAGCTATAACAAAAATAATTTTGAAAATATCTTGTTCTGTTTGCTAGATATATTGAAAAGAATGTTACGATTTTAAAATTTTGAAAAATTCATAAAAAATCATGTGATGACGTCATCATGACGTCACTTTGGATTCAGCATCCTAGTGACAGTATCTACCTACCCACCAATTTTCATGACGATCGGACCTATCCTTATATGTGTTTTAAAAAAGCACATTTTTGATGATGTCATCATGACGTCACACATTTTCTCCCTTTCAGGGCATATCTTTGAGACATACCAAAGCTATAACAAAAAGAATTTTGAAAATATCTTGTTTTGTTCGCTAGATATATTGAACAGAATTTTACGATTTTGAAATTTCAAAAATTCATAAAAAATCACGTGATGACGTCATCATGACGTAAATGTTCGGCATACATTCTGAGCAGTTGGTCTAAGTGCCTGCCAAGTTTAAAGCCAATCGGCACCATAAAAGTAGCCAAAGTGCCGGTAAGAAAGAAAACGTGTACAAATGCAATGGGCATTTGGCTGAAAAAGAAGAAAAAAAAAAAGAAAAAAAAAAGAAAACTAGACATGCTATGTGTTTGTCACGTTATGACAAACACAGGGCTGTTTCGGGGTTGTTTTGTTATTTTGGATGTGTAATATGCTTATAATAGTAAAAGGTGTTTGTTAGTTAAAGACGGAGGGGTTAGGATGTTGTTGTTGGGAGGAACATAAAATTTACAAAATAAAAAAAATCATAGAAAATTTGCCGATGACGTCATCATGACGTCACTTCGGCTGCCGCATGCTTGTGGCACACTATCTACATACCCACCAATTTTTATGACGATTGGACCTACCCTTATATGTGTTTTTTTTTTAATATATTTTTGATGTCGTCATGATGACGTCACACATTTTCTCATTTATGTGAAAGAATATAGAAGCTAACAAAGCTATTACAAAAAGAATTTTGAATTTAGCATGTTCTGGTGATGAGATATGGGTTTAAGAAACTTTAAGGTTAAAAAACTTAAAAATTACTATAAAATCGTATGATGATGTCATGATGACGTCATGATGACGTCACCTCAATTTTCATCTATAACACGTACTTGTCTACCACCATAGCAGGTTTGAATGCAATCGGACCTACGGTTCTCTAGATATGTGCCCTTGAAAAATGCACCTTTAAGATGACGTCACATGACAAGTGATGACGTCATCATGACGTCACTCTTCGGCATACATTCTTAGCTTAGGGTCTCTGTTTGAGTTAAACCTGATTAAGATCTGAGGTTGTTTAGTGACCAAAGTGGCTCTTACAAAATTCGTGTACAAAGTCTATGGGATTTGGGATAAAACTAAAAAGTCATAGAAAATCAGCTGATGACGTCATCATGACGTCACTTTGGATTTTACATGCTAGTGGCACTATCTACCTACCCACCAATTTTCATGACGATCGGACATATCCTTATATGTGTTTTAAAAAAGCACATTTTTGATGATGTCATCATGACGTCACACATTTTCTCCCTTTCAGGGCATATCTTTGAGACATACCAAAGCTATAACAAAAATAATTTTGAAAATATCTTGTTCTGTTTGCTAGATATATTGAAAAGAATGTTACGATTTTAAAATTTTGAAAAATTCATAAAAAATCATGTGATGACGTCATCATGACGTCACTTTGGATTCAGCATCCTAGTGACAGTATCTACCTACCCACCAATTTTCATGACGATCGGACCTATCCTTATATGTGTTTTAAAAAAGCACATTTTTGATGATGTCATCATGACGTCACACATTTTCTCCCTTTCAGGGCATATCTTTGAGACATACCAAAGCTATAACAAAAAGAATTTTGAAAATATCTTGTTTTGTTCGCTAGATATATTGAACAGAATTTTACGATTTTGAAATTTCAAAAATTCATAAAAAATCACGTGATGACGTCATCATGACGTAAATGTTCGGCATACATTCTGAGCAGTTAGTCTAAGTGTCTGCCAAGTTTAAAGTCAATCGGCAGCATAAAAGTAGCCAAAGTGCCAGTAAGAAAGAAAACGTGTACAAATGCAATGGGCATTTGGCTGAAAAAGAAGAAAAAAAAAAAGAAAAAAAAAAGAAAAAACTAGACATCTGGTGCAGTGTTTGTGGACAAACACAGGGCTGTTTTGTTTTTTTGTGTAAAATTATGTGATTTAAATGAAATTTCAAAAATGAAAAAAATCATAGAAAATTAGCCGATGACGTCATCATGACGTCACCATGACGTCACATACATTTTCATCTAACACATGCTGGCATAACTAAATACCACGTTTTAACTTAATGTGACTTGTACTTTTGTAGATATATGGTTTCCAAAAATGCCCCTTTAAGATGACGTCACGTGACATGTGATGACGTCATCATGACCTAAAAGTTCGGCGCACATTCTGAGCAGTTGGTGTAAGTATCTGCCTACGACTTGTCTAACGACTTGAAAAAAAGACTAGAGATCAACTCTTTATAGACAGCATGCCACATGAAAGCCATGGTTTCTGTCCTTCCCAGAATTCCTTTGTGTTATATTGAATTTGGTCACAATTTTTTAGATGCCTGTTATTTCTTAATACTTGAGTGAGCCACGATCACGAAATTGTTGAATTAGGTAGAAAAAAATTCAATGTATAAATTTTTAATCGGACCGACCCTTACATGCGTTAAAAAAAAAAATTGATGACGTCATTATGACGTCACACAATTTTCGCCTTTTAGGGCATATCTTTGAGACATACCAAAAGCTGTATCAAAAAGAATTTTGAAAATCTCTTGTTTTGTTTGCGAGATATATTTAAAAGAATGTTACGATTTCAAAATTTCAAAAATTCATAACAAATCACGTGATGACGTCATCATGACGTCACTTTGGATTTTGCATCCTAGTACCAGTATCTACCTACCCACCAATTTTCATGACGATCGGACCTATCCTTATATGTGTTTTAAAAAAGCACATTTTTGATGATGTCATCATGACGTCACACATTTTTTTCCTTTTTAGGGCATATCTTTGAGACCTACCAAAGCTATAACAAAAAGAATTTTGAAAATATCTTGTTTTGTTTGCCAGATATATTTAAAAGAATGTTACGATTTTCAAAATTTCAAAAATTCATAACAAATCACGTGATGACGTCATCATGACGTCATTTTGGATTTTGCATCCTAGTGCCAGTATCTACCTACCCACCAGTTTTCATGACGATCGAACCTATCCTTATATGTGTTTTAAAAAAGCACATTTTTGATGACGTCATCATGACATCACACATTTTTTTTTCTTTTAGTGCATATCTTTGAGACATACCAAAGCTATAACAAAAGGAATTTTGAAAATATCTTGTTTTGTTCGCTAGATATATTAAATAGAATATTACGATTTTCAAATTTCAAAAATTCATAAAAAATCACGTGATGACGTCATCATGACGTAAATGTTCGGCATACATTCTGAGCAGTTGGTCTAAGTGTCTGCCAAGTTTAGAGGCAATCGGGTGTACCAAAGTAGCCAAAGTGCCGGTAAGAAAGAAAACGTGCACAAATGCTATGGGCAAAAAGTCTGAAAAGGAAAAAATACAAAAATTTCAAAAATCATTAAAAAAATTGCTGATTACGTCATCATGACATCATTTCAGATTTTGCATGCTAGTGACAGTATCTACCTACCCACCAATTTTCATGACGATCGGACCTATCCTTATATGTGTTTTTAAAAAGCACATTTTTGATGATGTCATCATGACGTCACACATTTTTTTCCTTTTTAGGGCATATCTTTGAGACCTACCAAAGCTATAACAAAAAGAATTTTGAAAATATCTTGTTTTGTTCGCTAGATATATTGAAACAAATGTTACGATTTTCAAAATTCAAAAATTTATAAAAAATCACGTGATGACGTCATCATGACGTAAAAGTTCGGCACACATTCTGAGCAGTTGCTTTAAGTGTTTGCTAAGTTTAAAGACAATCGGCTGCATACAAGTAGCCAAAGTGCCGGTAAAAAGGAAAACGTGTACAAATGCTATGGGCAATAGTCTGAAAGAGAAAAAGAAAAAAAAAAGAAAACTAGACATCTGGTGCAGTGTTTGTGGACAAACACAGGGCTGTTTTGTTTTTTTGTGTAAAATTATGTGATTTAAATGAAATTTCAAAAATGAAAAAAATCATAGAAAATTAGCCGATGACGTCATCATGACGTCACCATGACGTCACATACATTTTCATCTAACACATGCTGGCATAACTAAATACCACGTTTTAACTTAATGTGACTTGTACTTTTGTAGATATATGGTTTCCAAAAATGCCCCTTTAAGATGACGTCACGTGACATGTGATGACGTCATCATGACCTAAAAGTTCGGCGCACATTCTGAGCAGTTGGTGTAAGTATCTGCCTACGACTTGTCTAACGACTTGAAAAAAAGACTAGAGATCAACTCTTTATAGACAGCATGCCACATGAAAGCCATGGTTTCTGTCCTTCCCAGAATTCCTTTGTGTTATATTGAATTTGGTCACAATTTTTTAGATGCCTGTTATTTCTTAATACTTGAGTGAGCCACGATCACGAAATTGTTGAATTAGGTAGAAAAAAATTCAATGTATAAATTTTTAATCGGACCGACCCTTACATGCGTTAAAAAAAAAAATTGATGACGTCATTATGACGTCACACAATTTTCGCCTTTTAGGGCATATCTTTGAGACATACCAAAAGCTGTATCAAAAAGAATTTTGAAAATCTCTTGTTTTGTTTGCGAGATATATTTAAAAGAATGTTACGATTTCAAAATTTCAAAAATTCATAACAAATCACGTGATGACGTCATCATGACGTCACTTTGGATTTTGCATCCTAGTACCAGTATCTACCTACCCACCAATTTTCATGACGATCGGACCTATCCTTATATGTGTTTTAAAAAAGCACATTTTTGATGATGTCATCATGACGTCACACATTTTTTTCCTTTTTAGGGCATATCTTTGAGACCTACCAAAGCTATAACAAAAAGAATTTTGAAAATATCTTGTTTTGTTTGCCAGATATATTTAAAAGAATGTTACGATTTTCAAAATTTCAAAAATTCATAACAAATCACGTGATGACGTCATCATGACGTCATTTTGGATTTTGCATCCTAGTGCCAGTATCTACCTACCCACCAGTTTTCATGACGATCGAACCTATCCTTATATGTGTTTTAAAAAAGCACATTTTTGATGACGTCATCATGACATCACACATTTTTTTTTCTTTTAGTGCATATCTTTGAGACATACCAAAGCTATAACAAAAGGAATTTTGAAAATATCTTGTTTTGTTCGCTAGATATATTAAATAGAATATTACGATTTTCAAATTTCAAAAATTCATAAAAAATCACGTGATGACGTCATCATGACGTAAATGTTCGGCATACATTCTGAGCAGTTGGTCTAAGTGTCTGCCAAGTTTAGAGGCAATCGGGTGTACCAAAGTAGCCAAAGTGCCGGTAAGAAAGAAAACGTGCACAAATGCTATGGGCAAAAAGTCTGAAAAGGAAAAAATACAAAAATTTCAAAAATCATTAAAAAAATTGCTGATTACGTCATCATGACATCATTTCAGATTTTGCATGCTAGTGACAGTATCTACCTACCCACCAATTTTCATGACGATCGGACCTATCCTTATATGTGTTTTTAAAAAGCACATTTTTGATGATGTCATCATGACGTCACACATTTTTTTCCTTTTTAGGGCATATCTTTGAGACCTACCAAAGCTATAACAAAAAGAATTTTGAAAATATCTTGTTTTGTTTGCCAGATATATTTAAAAGAATGTTACGATTTCAAAATTTCAAAAATTCATAACAAATCACGTGATGACGTCATCATGACGTCATTTCCGATTTGGCATGCTGGTGGCAGTATCTACCTACCCACCAATTTTCATGACGATCGGACCTATCCTTATATGTGTTTTAAAAAAGCACATTTTTGATGATGTCATCATGACGTCACACATTTTTTTCCTTTTTAGGGCATATCTTTGAGACCTACAAAAGCTATAACAAAAAGAATTTTGAAAATGTCTTGTTTTGTTTGCCAGATATATTTAAAAGAATGTTACGATTTTCAAAATTTCAAAAATTCATAACAAATCACGTGATGACGTCATCATGACGTCACTTTGGATTTTGCATTCTAGTGCCAGTATCTACCTACCCACCAATTTTCATGACGATCGGACCTATCCTTATATGTGTTTTAAAAAAGCACATTTTTGATGATGTCATCAAGACGTCACACATTTTCTCCCTTTTAGGGCATATCTTTGAGACATACCAAAGCTATAACAAAAAGAATTTTGAAAATATCTTGTTTTGTTCGCTAGATATATTGAAAAGAATTTTACGATTTTGAAATTTCAAAAATTCATAAAAAATCACGTGATGACGTCATCATGACGTAAATGTTCGGCATGCATTCTGAGCAGTTAGTCTAAGTGTCTGCCAAGTTTAAAGCCAATCGGCACCATAAAAGTAGCCAAAGTGCCAGTAAGAAAGAAAACGTGTACAAATGCTATGGGCATTTTGGCTGAAAAAGAAGAACAAAAAAAAGAAAAAAAAAAAAAAAAGAAAAAAAAAAAAATCTTAACGAAAACAAGGGCTGTTTTGGAAAAGTTTCCAAAACAGCCAAAAAAAAATCTTAACGAAAACAAGGGCTGTTTCGGAAAAGTTTCCGAAACAGCCAAAAAAAAAAATCTTAACGAAAACAAGGGCTGTTTCGGAAAAGTTTCCGAAACAGCCAAAAAAAAAAATCTTAACGAAAACAAGGGCTGTTTCGGAAAAGTTTCCGAAACAGCCAAAAAAAAAAAAAAAAAAAAAAAAAAAAAAAAAAAAAAAATCTTAACGAAAACAAGGGCTGTTTTGGAAAAGTTTCCAAAACAGCCAAAAAAAAAGAAAAAAAAAAAAATCTTAACGAAAACAAGGGCTGTTTCGGAAAAGTTTCCGAAACAGCCAAAAAAAGAAAAAAAAAAAAATCTTAACGAAAACAAGGGCTGTTTTGGAAAAGTTTCCAAAACAGCCAAAAAAAAAGAAAAAAAAAAAAATCTTAACGAAAACAAGGGCTGTTTCGAAAAACTTCCGAAACAGCCAATAAATGTGGAGAAGGCAAGACCGTGGAGGAAAACAAATTCCTATGAACCAAAGGTACAGTCTGCCCAATTAAAATGTGAAATAGACAAAATATAACGTACTAAAACACGAAAGTTAACACACACACACACACTTACATTTAAAATGAGAATAAAAAAAAAACTTTAAAAAAAACTTTGTAAAGAAATTGACTTTCCTACCTTTTTTTGCAGTCAGAGACGTTGCCGTTTTACCCCATAATTTCCCTCATATCAAAACAATGCCCTTTCCACAAAATTAAGCTTGCTCATTCAACATGATATCTTAGCGAACTATTTAGATGATTTCAAGCACACAGTGACTTTTCCTGCCTGTATCATCGCAAAATATTGAGTTAAGTTCCGAAACATAAACTGTCTCCTTCGTTCTCTATATGGAACAGGGGTCCTAAAGGTAATTACCCAACTTTGTATCATGCCGAGTTATTAAAACTCAGCTTTTTGTTAGTCCGAGTAACTTGGACCCTTTATCGCCTTTTTCAACATTTGGACATGATCTGGCGATAGTACTAGGGTCCAAGGTCGATGTATGCCTTCGACTAAGAATTAATATAATTTGTCGAAAGACCCAACAAAAACATCCCATTTCACCCTCCATAAATATTATCTATCTTGCGCCCTGCGGGTTTGGCAATGTGCCAATCAACTTGTTACGACTGCAGTGGGGTGGGCCGGGGAATTCCTGGAAGGACATTGTATGTGTATGTACTATCGATCAGTGCGATCGCGATTTGAGAGATTTTTTTAAATGCATATGTACTTCCGAACCCGAACCGAACCGATGTTCGGAAAACAAAATCCGAACCGAATCCGAACCGAACCGAACCTAACCTGGAGGATCAGTTGCAGCACTAACTTGAATCTGGTACAAAAAAGCAAACCGTTTGGAGTCTAAAAGCGAGGCCCAAACGACAGCTTACAAACCGTTCGACGGTCTAAAAACCTAATTTGCATAACATCGAACGATTCACATACCGTTTGTAATTCGCCCACACGCCTTACTCGGACTAGCTTTTTGTGTAACGTTATTCTAGTCGTGCATGTTATAATAACATTGATGAGAACAAAAGTTGTTTTTTTATTTTCTCTGTGCATGCCAGCTGCCATATTACTGGTACATTCTGCATATTTAATTTTCATGTAAAGAAACAGTCCTGACAGTTTTTGTTTAACCCTCCAGTTCTCAGGGCCAAAATCGACCCAGCTGCTGTACAGATCAAAACCTATCAAATTTCAGATTGAAACACACACAAACTGTCAGAGTTGGTGTTTAGAGATTTTGATAGGCTGTGATAGTTATAAGTATAGGAGGGTTAATACACAAAGTTTTGTCTGCAAGTGCAAGTAGTGCAGTCAACGACACAACATTTTATAACTAGTTTTAACATGTTTAAACATGAATTGTGTTAATGCCTACCGTCTTTAATTTGCTGGTCTTCCTCCATTTAGCAGTTCTTAATCACTTTGACAGGAAAATTATAAAGTCTAATTCAATCATTTCTCGGATTCTGAATAAAATTCGTGCAATTTTCGTTTAGACTGTGCGAATGTCTCGTTCAACAATTCGTTGCTAGGATTTTCTGCCAAACGCAAAGTATAGACAGGTGCACTGTGAACGTCTCCTTCTTTAATGTTACAATTCGTCTAGGTACAAGAGGTCGTTTCCATGGCGCTAAATATGAGTCGTAATTGCGTACGGCGTACGTACATAGCGTACGCACCAAACCATAGTCTTGGTTTTCGGTTCACGTTATCCAAGACTAGCGGTGCGGTGCGATGCGACGTACGTATAGCGCCAACCTCGTTACCATTGGTACGATCTTGCGGCGCCATGTTTTCCCACCATGCCTTGCGCGAGTCGAGGATACCAAAATTAGAAGCATGCAGGATGCGCGCGTTCTTTAACTTTAGTCGCGCGCGCATTTTGGCAAGTTGTAACATTGGTCGAAGCTGCGTCGAGCGCGTGCGTCTAACACGCACGCGGGCGCCTCGCCACCGCAGTAAATGCTTCTAATTTTGGTCGCCGGATTCGTCTATACAGGAATTCGCCGACGCCATTTTTACAGTGGTGCCGCGCTCGCGTGCAGGCTGCCCGCGTTCTTTAATTTGAGTCGCGCGCGCATTTTGGCAAGTTGTAAACACCCTGTTGGTCGAAGCTGCGTGGAGCGCGTGCGTCTAAAACGCACGCGAGCGCCTCGCCACCGCAGTAAATGCTTCTAATTTTGGTGGCCGGATTCGTCTATAGCGCGCACGGCCGGCCGACAGCGCCCTCTCTCGCTACACACACACACACACACACACACCCAGTCATGTAAACGGGTGCAATCGTGGACCTCCCATTGTTCCTCTTTTGTTTATACTCTAACTTTTTCGGAAGGCCTCCCATTGGTTTTGTACACGATTTTCAATCGTGGACGTTAGGTCAAACGTGGACCCCTTTGTCTACGCTCGAATTTGTTTGTCCTAGGTCCACGATTGCCGGCATATACAAACTCACGCCAAGCCAAATCGCTTCTTAGCGATTTGGCCTTGGGTACGGAAGCTTAAAGTGACCATCCTAGTTTCCGCGTTTCTCTGATAGTTTTCCACGGAAAGATGGAATACTGAGATATTTCAGACGTCTTTCTATTATAATCGTATCTCGGAAAGACGTCTTTCCACGATAATCGTATCTCGGATGAAAAGCGTCTTTCCATGATATCGTATCTCGGAAACTTCTTTCCACGATCAGGGGCAGGTCTAGATGGGGCTTGTGGGCGTTGCAACTCCCCCCCCCCCCCCCTTGGGCTGCTGAGCAAAGTTGTGATAAGCAATCTAAACCACATCCTTGTTACCACCGCTGGTCCATACATTGTACACTGTACCGGTATAGGCGGGTACAACTCCTCCCTAAATGAAAGGCTAGATCCGCCCTGACCGTATCGTATCCCGGAAAGACGTCTTTCCGAGATCGATATCATGGAAAGAAGTCTCTCCGAGGTACGATTGTCTTGGAAAGACGTTTTCCCCAGATACAATATCATGGAAAGACGTCTTTCTGAGATACCATATCGTGGAAAGACGTCTGAAATATATCAGTATTCCATCTTTCTGTGAAAATCTATCAGGGAAACGCGGAAACGTGGATGGTCACTTTAAGCTTCCGTAATCGTGTGCGTGTGTGTGACGTAGCTAGAGGGCGCTGCCGTGCGCGCTGTACGTCGCACCGCGCTAAGGACGTCTTGGAACCAAGACTAACCAAACCATAGCCGGCCGGGCCGCGCCGGGGGGGGGGGGGGGGGCCATGCCAAAAAGTTTCCAGTGCCAAATACTGTCCGCTCATTAGCATACTGCTCTCTGATTGGTCAAATACTGGCCGCTGAGCACGCGCAGAAGACACGGACACTATTTGGCATTGCATGCCAAATAGTGTCCACTGCTAAAAGTGTCCGCTCATGCATGCGTTGCAACGTACCGTACGTTGCATTATGCTCAGCACAATCTGAACACCCACACACACACACACACAAGTGTGTAAACACCGGCAATCGCGGACCTCCTTATTGTCCCTCTTTTGTTTATATTCTAACTTTTTCGGAAGGCCTCCCATTGGTTGTGTACACGATTTTCAATCGTGGACCTTGACACAATCGCGGACCCCATTGTCCTCTTTGTTAAAGGTCCACGGTCTGAATAGCTATACAAACGCACCCACA
Organism: Hippasteria phrygiana; assembly: GCA_037893225.1. Lineage (NCBI taxonomy): Eukaryota > Metazoa > Echinodermata > Asteroidea > Valvatida > Goniasteridae > Hippasteria > Hippasteria phrygiana. The sequence goes on from JAZGUH010000384.1 coordinate 143,223, forward strand.
CACACAAAGCACGCTATCAAATACTGTCCGTTCCTTGCCAAATACTGTCTGCTAAATTGCTGCCAAATACTGTCCGTTCCTTGCCAAATACTTCTTTTTTTACTATACCTCATACGTATTCGATTCATGTACCAGCGACTATATTTTGAATCGTTAGATGAGTTTTTATCCACTTTTTTTCTTGACAGCCCGTTCAATTTTATCATACTGTCTGCTTGTTACTTATGTTCCCCCCTTTATTATTTCCCCCAATGTTCTCCTCTCTAAAATCCACTTTTTGTATTTATTATAAATACTACATGTTTATATATATGTATTTAAAAACATTATGAAGATGCATGAACAAGATATGCCCTGTTCAAGAGGCCAATCAGCAGCTTGTTCCCGTTTCAATTCAGGGAAAATTACAATCTTTTCAAGTTATAAACATTTTCCACATGAATGGGTAGTTTGTAATTTGAAAGTTTGCAATTTTTTCATCCGAATATAAAAATCAACATTCGAGAAAGTGAGAATAATTCTTATTTTAATGCTGCTAATTGCCCTTTCGTCAAATTCATAAAAATCAACAATAAAAGAGGTAAAATAAACCCCAAAAGATGATATTAAAAGATGCGAATGAGATATCGTCACGCAGTGATAGCTTGACGGCAAGGACGCGATGGATGCACGCCACGTACGCCCGGACACTTCTTCCGGTATCGCGATGACGTAATACCCACTTGACCAATCAGAGAGCAGTATGCTAATGAGCGGACAGTATTTGGCACCAGACACTTTTTGGCATGACAACCGGGCGCAAGGTACGTGCACCGACTACGTACCCCGCTGTTAAAGGGACACATTGCCTTCAAATGTCATGAAATTTGCTGTTTGGAAATGTTCCTTATCTTTTATAAGAGTTGTTCATGCAAAAAAAACATGTATAATGTGTTGTAATTAGTGAGTGGTGATTACAAAACAAAAAATTGGCCTCTGATCCCTGACGTGACATCTGACCCGCGAAACATAGACTTATTTCCAGTAGTAAATACCACCGTCTAAATAATGCGCAAAATACGCATATGCTGCCTAATGCTAGGTTTACATTATGTTCCCGGCGGCCACGGCAGTCACGTTTCAGGCCGCCGTGGACAAAACGGGATTGACGTAAGACAACGCGGGGGGACGGGATGGGCAAACGTGACAGGCCGTGATTGCCGTGGATGCCGGGCCAGATTTTTAAACTGTCAAAAAATTTGCCACGGCAGTCACGGTGCGGATGAGAAATCTAGTAGGCCGTAGTAAAACGGGGTGAACGCAATAAAACGTGACAGTACGTAATAGGCCGTAACAAAACTTGGAGGCGGTCCGTATTGGGACGGGAAGCATGTGTATTCCCTCACGGGCCTTTCAAGTTTTGTCACGTTCTGCCGCGTTTAGTGCGCGTTTTGTCACGGTTGCTTCACGGTTGCTGCGCGTTTTGTCCCATTTTGCCACGTTTTGTCACGGTTCTCTCGGCAAGCTAGGGTGTATGGTAGCCGTTTCGTCGCGTTCAATCACGGCGCGTCCCGGCGTGTGACGGTTTACGGGCCCGGCGCGATACGGCGCGTTGCGTTCTACTATACTACGGTCTGACACGGCGCGCGCGGTCTGGGAGGGAGTACATAAAAGCCGGGCCCGGCAGGGAAGCTTCAGTCGTGTCTGAGCAATCGACGACACATCACTGCATCTACAATACCGTGGGCACAAACGTGCTCTAAAGCTGCCCGGCGTCCACGTTTCATCCGCAGAAAGCCTTGACAGAACGTGAAAAACGTGTCCGACCTTGATCAGAACGTGAGAAACGTGAGGGACCCCATTAGAACGTTACGGGCCGGGAGGGAACGTACTGGCATCCGTGGTAGACCGCGGGCCGAACCGTACTGCGCCTTTGAGCCTCCGGGACTCAGCAGCCCCCCCCCCCCCCCCCCCCCCCCCACGGCCCGTCACGGATACCGTGATAGACCGTGAGAAAACTTAGCAGGACCTTAACAAAACGTGAATACGGAGAAAAAATTGCCAAAATCCCACGGCGCACTACGTTTCGGGCAAACGTGACTGCCGTGGCCGCCGGCAACATAATGTAAACCAAGCATAATATGGGGAGGCCTTTTTTCACTCCGTATATTTTAGAGTCTTTAGGCTGGCGCCGCAGCCAGTGGCCTTGTAAACCTATCAGATGATCGCCAGGTACCATTCTCTACCTCGCGACACATATCGCCAGTGTTGCGCGCCGTGCCACAGTACATCAAAATGGATCAACAGAACGTACTTCAACCAGATGCGACTTGAAATACGACTGGTGAACACGGTCCGCCATTTTGTGGAGTCAAAAATTTGGTTCTACAAAATGGCGGACCGTTATTTGTCACGAAATTAAACAAAAACCACGCAATTTGAAAGGATAGTTATGTGAATCTTTATATTCTACTTTTAAAAAAGCTTCCCACCATATCCATTTCAGTTGTATAGCCCAAATCGCAAAATCCAAAGCAATGTGTCCCTTTAAGTACGATCGGAAACCTAAATTGTTCTGGCAATAAAACAGCTCTGGCCATACGTAAACAAAACCATTACCTTAATTGTCGAAGTTTGAATTAATTACGGCTGTCTTGTCACATGGGGTAATAATTAAGGAATATATGGTAATAAACCTTTACCACCGAATTATTACGAGTGTACGCAGCCGAGCGCGCCGACTTAAAAAAATTACACAGACCGATCTGTGAGGCAGAACTTTTGCAGAATTTGTTTGGGTCGCTCCAAAATCTGCCTCGCAGATTTTTATAGGCAGATTTTTTTGTCTGCGTCCAGACCTGTCCTTTCTATACTACTTGCCTCTTTTGGACTGATTTTCAGCTTTTCAAACCAAAAATCCTTCTTTAATTTGAATGAGTTGGGCCACTGGTTCTACACTGTTCTATTCCGGCGGGGAGTCTTAGGTTGGAGGTCAGGGGTTGATATCTTTCATTTGTTTAATAAATTGACTTTCCGGACATTTAGAATGGTACAAAATCGTTGAAAAACGGCATCCGGCACTCTAAGACTGATTTTCAACTTTTTGTTTCAAAATTAAAATTTTTAGTCTGTAATGTTAAGGTTGGCTGTATTTTTGCACCGATTCAGTAGAGCCGCGTTTCGGTTTGAGGTCAACATTTATTTTCATACTGGTAACGTACGTAGTGCATCCGCATTGACCATGCAGTCATTATTTAATTCCTGGCAATGTGTGGGTATGACTGCTTGCATACGTAATGGGGGTCCTTGACAACATAAAAAAATACGATGTAAAGAATGGCTTACGATTAAAAATAAGCCATTTTGAATTCATGGACGTCCATGATGATATTATACTGCCTAAATTTAGATCATATCTTTAAAACCCAAAGAATTAAATTTGGAATGAACCCACAGTTTTACCAAAATAAAGAGATATCGTGGACAACAGACGAAAACCTAAACATTTCGTACACCATGCGTACAGGGGGGAGGGGGGTTCCAAGCCAATGCGTACCGTACGCAAACGACAATTTGCTTTTATTACCCCATGCGACAGGACATGCAGCCGTAATGAATTCAAACTTCGACAAGGTAATGGTTTTGTTTACGTATGGCCAGAGCAGTTTTATTGCCCATATGAATTTGTTGTGTTCACTTAAGCTCAAACCTCTGTGCGGGGCCCATTTCCGGGCGAAAATCCGCGTAAAATGACCCTTTTTTTCGACGTTTCGAGTCATAGTTTGATAACCATGCGGTCTTTTTCACCAGGTTAAACGGTTCTATACGATTTAACTCTTTGTCGTTCTCGTGATATATATACATATATTTTATCTTGAAAAAAATCCACGTACTTTCGGCTTTGAAAATGTGAACTTTTCATCATTTTTCTGTGTAAACGCACCGATTGAGCGCCCTCGTGTCGACTCTTTTGACTGTAACTCCTTACTGGAGTATCGAATCGTACGGGGTTAAACGGAATCGAATAGCTTAGATCCTCCTCTTTCCTTACATGTAAAACCTGTTACGATTGGTTGAAAAAAACCTACGTACTTTTCACAAAGAAAAAGTGGCCAATGACAACTTTCGATCGATAAGGCATTGTTCGAGACTTACATCGATCTACCATTGCTTACCACGCGTTACATGATCTTGGACTCTGCTCATCACCCGTTTTACAAGACAGATTTTCTTCGATTTTACTGTAACTAAGACATTAAAAAACTATCCATTTGTGAATCAGTTATCTGGGATTAAAACTGTGTTCTTTTGAGGAGTTAATTTCATTTTGAAATAATGTAAATTTGGAACTGAATATTGTTCATTCAAGGCAGCTACAGAAATTATGTGATGCAAAGAACGTGCACTTGTTTATTGGGCCGTACCATTTTGTATGTGGGGAGTATATATATGCATGTACACCCACATACGTATGTCTTTTCCAAAATAATTGAGATTATGTGTTGTTTAGAAAATTAAACAATTACTAAACTTAACTATATCTTTGTTTCCTACTTGCAGCCATAAACCAGTGCCTGTGTTTATGCATGTCCTCGTGCAAACATGTTTTGTTTTACCCATTTTGTGAATGGAGTGTGCCGGGCCACATTTCAGGGCCGAACGCACAGCTACACAGGGCCAGCGTTAATCCAATTTAATAACCCTAGACCTCCGTGGTATACTCTACGCGCGAGATTTAAACTGTGAAATTAAGTGAACAAAAGTGGGGTTAACAAATTCATATGAGAACAATTTAGGTTTCCGACCGTTGCGTTTCGCGAAACCTGTAACTTAACTCGACATAACACATAACATAACCCAACTTGGTTCCCGATCGTTGCGATTCGCGAAACATGTACTAGCTCACACAAACAAATCTTGGTATCCGATCGTTGCGATTCGCGAAACCTATAACTTGCCAATAGCTCATAACATAACCATGCAAACTGGGTCTCCGATCGTCGCGACTCGCGAAACCTATACTAGCTAACACAAACCAATCTTTGTCTCCGATCGTGGCGATTCGCGAAACCAATATCTTGCCAATAGCTCATAACATAACCATGCAAACTGGATCTCCGATCGTTGCGACTCGCGAAACCCTGTGGCGTAGCTGGATAAATAACCTTCCGGTCGTAGCGATCCCCGCGAAAGCTTATAACGTATATGCAAATAGCCAAATTCATAACTGATTAATTTCCCGAAGCCAATAGAATAATGTCATAACCTAGTTCCGGTCGTAGCGATCCGCGAACCGACACAATGAGGGCAAAACGTATCCCCAGCAAATTCCAAGCCCGGCAAGAAACATCAATTATAACCATAAGAATTCAATTAGCAGGTGGAATACACTTGTTCGTACAGGGCCAACATTCCATTAAACTTTTCATCCATCAATAAATATACACGGTCAGTAGTACCGTGATTACTACGTTAAGCCAGATATGTCATTGAGCTTTTTGCTCAAGGAAATTGGTTTACCAGCATGTTTTTATCATCATACATTCACGCAGAGTCGTAACAAAAATCAAGGCTGTTAGAATTCTGTATACAGATAATAAAGCTGAGGCCTATAGCAGCGTTTAGAATGAAATTCCGCCAAACGGTCAATGTTTTGACCGCCGCCAAATAGGCCTTAAGGATAAGAATGTAAATTTAATAATGGTCGACGGCAAACTTTAAGGCATGATAGAAATTCTCTATCAGCAATGCCGATGCATTATCTCTTAAATGGACACCGTCTTCCATAAATAAATCAGTGTTGGCCCACTCAATCTGGGGATGCTCAATAACACCGCCCGACGAATACCGCATTAAATTAGCGACCCAGCGGTTAATGGCTCGCCGGGCACGTTCCACTTTGTTCTGACGGTGTGCGCCAGCATAGGCCACCCGCGGTAAGATGGAAGACCAAAACATTATGGTTTGAGGTAACAGACTACGTGTTACCGTCAATGCAGATTTTGCGGCCTCCAAAATTGCCTTTTTAGGGCAATCCCCAAGATCGTTTGAACCAACATGAAATATAATATAATCAGGATTATGTTGTTCCGCCTCCCAGCACTGGTGCAGAAAATCATTAAAATCGGACAGAAGTAGTCCCCGCTTTCCCAGCCATCGCACGTTGACGATCTCGCTCAGCGCAGCCCCAGATGCTGACGATGCAGCCACGCGGGAGGTCCAGTGGACAAAGGAATCCCCGACCACCCACACCAGAGGCTTTAATGAATTGTCATGCACTGTAAAAAAAATCTGTGTAAAATTTCAGAAAAAGTGACGGCAACAAAGTTGCCATCACTTTCTGTTTTTTCATTTGACAGTTAATTTTGCAAAATGTAATCACAGACATTTTGTTATTATTAAAAAATAACAATGTTGTAAACGTAACAAACCAATTTGTTTTGGCAAAATACAGGCGAACTCTGAAATGCTAAATATGGGATGTACGTTTTTTGTGTTTACAACCTGCAACAATTATTGAAGTTGAAAGAAATGCAAGCACTTTCTGTTATTTCAGTTGCCAGCACCTTCTGTTATTTCATGTAACAGTCAAATTTGCAATATTTAATTTACAGATATTTTGTTATTACCAAAAAATAAAAATGTTGTAAACGTTATGAACAGACCAATTTGTTTTGGCAAAATACAGGAAAACCGTAAAATGCTAAATATGGGATGTACGTTTTTTGTGTTTACAACCTGCAACAATTATTAAAGCTTACAAAAATGTTATTTAACTGGGGCTTTGTTTTTTTACTTTTACAGATATCTGCAAAATTTAGAAAGCAAAATCTGCAGTCAATTGGTATTACAAGGGATGTTGTGTGTACAGAAACTATATAAACTGCACTCTGTAGATGTATACAGACCATGGTCTGTATACATCTACAGAGTGCAGTTTATATAGTTTTACAATATTTGTACAGTGTGATTACTATGAAATCCAACATATTACATACTACGGTATACATGCGCCTACTACTTATACATACATATGACAGTAGAGCGCATTTTGGTTATATATTCATTCGGTTGAGCTATTATGGAGTCATGGTTCGAATTCGCCACCAACCGTTTCGATTTTTTGAACATGAACGGGGATGTAACATGCCATTGTTTAATAATGTTTGGATAAAAGTAATTCTGTACATGAATTGCTTGACAAATTACCAATTGTGATCAAGAAACTGTGTTTCTGAACTGAAACATAGTAATTTAACATGCTTTTTGGCGCGCATAATGAGATTCATGTAGGATAACAGTAGATTCTATGTGAATGAACAATTGTTTTTAAAAGAACTTTGTATATTTACCGAACTTCTTTGTAAATGTAGTTTACAATTCCTTGTAAAAAACAAACAATGTTTGTAACAGAGTTTATAAGTGGTTTATACAGAAAGAAACTCTGTAAATCGTTGTACCACAACGTAATTTTTAACAGTGTATTTTTTACAACAATTTGTTATGACTGGAACGGAAACATCCAACTGCTGTAAAACAGTGTTGTGTTAAAACCGCCACTACTCGAACAATTATTTCGTCAAATACTGCAGCTTGTTGAGATGTGGATTTAGCCTATAAAATTGCAAGCAAAAGTGGAACAGTTACCTTATACGTGTGTACTAGTATTACATGTACTAGACTACTTGCAACGTTGGTGCAACTTTTCAGTTAAACATGCGGCAGCTGCATACACAATACACAAAAGACAAATAAATGTGCGCATTTAGCACATACGGCTATAAACAAAACAATGAATGTATATTTTAGCATGATTTTTGGAACTAATTACCATATTTTGGTTGAATTGCAAGAAAACTATAGGAATACGTGAAACTAATATTAAAAAGCACGCCGTCTAATTAATAAAAAAAATTGTCAAAAACAGGGGAAACTGTAGGCCGCAGTACGTTTACAGATTGTGATGTAGGCCTAGATATGCCGATTTACAATGAAACAATTACAAACGCATGTTTAAAAAATTCAACAAAATATGTTAAAATACATTAATATTGATAGAATGTGTTTATTTACATCAACAACAATGTATAAGCAAATAACAAACAAAAGATCTGTGTAAAAAACATATTTTTATCACATCATGTGTGATAAAAAAATGATATATTTCATTTGTCTTTTTTACAGATAAATATATTATAGTACAAGGAAATTATAAATCTTAAAGTTTTCCTGTAATAAGACAAACACACTTTTTGCTATGACGCGAAATACATGTAAAAGAACGTAATATTTGAAGGACCAGAAAATTGTATTGTTCAATTACATAAACAAATATGATTAAAACAAATGTTTTAAATGTTATAAAACAAATATTCCGCAATATTGTCATTTTTGTTTGCAATTTTACGCTGCAATTGTTAAATCACAGCAAGTTGTAAACCTACAATAATCTGTCTCTAAAAAAACAAAAATATTGGGTAATTTTAGTTTGTTACATTAGTTATGTTTATTGACAGTTTTTAGTTAAAGTGCAAAATACATGTTAAAAACAGTTATAATTGACCGAAATTTGTTTTACAAAATTATAATGTAAAAACAAAGAAAAATTAAGTTTAAAAAAACAAATGTGTGTCTACATTGAAGAATATTTGTCTATTTACAAAGAGGGAAAAAGCAGAATTTCTTTTTTTAATTACACACACAAAAATAATTAAAACAAATGTTTCAAATGTTATAACGCAAATATTCTGTTATATTGTCATTATTTTTGCAATTTAACGCTGCAATTGTTAAATCACAGCAAGTTGTTAACCTACAATTTCCTGTCTTTAAAAATACCAAAAAAGGGTAATTTTAGATTGTTTGTTACATTAGTTATGTTTATTGACAGTTTTCATGTTAAAAAAGTCACAATTGACTGAAATTTGTTTTAAAAAAAATAATAACATGTTAAATGTTAAAACAAAAATTAGGTGTAAAAAAACATGATTTTGTTACAGTGTGAAATCAATGTACTATCTCATATAAATAACTACCAGGACCAGCTTTTGTGCATCAAAAAACAGTTATAACACAGTACCCTTCACCCCAACCAAAAGTGAATTAGTCTTCCCAGCGCCACCGCCAGCCAACTCCGGCCTATTTTTAGACCGCAACAAAAAACCTGCTTTATTATAAGCCGGCAGTGTACACCGGAAACGTACAGGTGTACTTGTATCAATTTCACCCGCATGTTGTCAAAAATCGCTCTTGTACTGGAGGTAAACAAAAAATCAAAAGTATATCTTGTATATCAACTGCCTCTTGTTCAAACACATATTTTTGTGAAAAGCGTTATTCACTATCTCATTAAACCACTCATGAAACGTCAAGAGCAAACTATGCAAAAAATAGTATCAGGGTATTTTTTTTCCTTTTTTGGTTCATGTCATCATTGAATGCTGTTTTGGATCAAAATATATCACTGTTCAATCATTTCCAGGTCCGTTAATAAAAATGTTTGCTATTTTTTCTGTCAACATTTTGTGACTTATTTCAGACTTTGTATGAGACATGCGAATCATACTATTACAGCAGGTGTACTGTGACGTTTAATGATGCTAGAATAGGGTAGTCTGCATCTGAGAAGTCAAAAAGAGATATGGAATGCGTATGCGTATGCGTACAGGGGGGAGGGGGATTGGAGCCACTGCGTATGCCATGCGTACTGGGGGGAGGGGGGGGGGGCGTCAAAAAAGTCGGCATTTCATGCGTACGTACTTTATGGACGGCCCCTAAATTATGTCCAAAAAAGACCACCTTCAACCTAACTTACAAGCTTCCAGTGTCAGTAATATCCCCATTGGGGGGCCTACCTGGCACATCTCCACACGTGCAACCTTTGACGGCTGCTGTGGTAGGTGAAACAGTTAAGGAAGCAGTTAACTCATTAAAAGACTACTTTGTCGCTTCCATGTCTGATCTGAAAGACGAGAACGAGAAGAAGTTATCTGAGGCTACGCACGAGTTACAACATCTCAAAAGGTCAGCTGAGATTGCTTCTAGATTCAAAGGAAATCGGGCACAATTTGAGTTTAATTCCTTCTTGCTGGAAAAATTGGAGTCCGCTGGGTCACGTCTGGACCAGGGTAAGCAAACCCGCGCAAAAGACGCCAATTCGGAGGGCGTGGCAGAGCTGAGAAAGCGCAACAAACTTATTCGACTTGCCGACAAGTCGGATGCAGGTTAGTAGATGTTATGGACTTCATTGTGATACAATTCCTGTGCCTGGTACCATATTAATTAAAACTTATAAAAGCTACGATATTTTTGAAAGCAAATGTTTCTTTCAGAGAAAATGTTTTAATTACCATATATATGCACGATTACTATAAATTTCGAAAATTAGTGGCGATGACGTCATCACCGCGTCGTCACCCTGGTTTCAATTACCTTGGATAACCGAGGTTTGCCGATGTTTTTTGTAAATTAGGGTACTTAAAATTCCTTTATTCATGGTATGATATTGTTAGGCTGGTCGGCCGTGGAGGAATATATTACTTAGTGATGACTTGGCATCAGACTCCGAGGATGAAAAACGCATTTGTCAGGCCCAAGCTCGGGCTGCTAAGAAGCGCCGTGGCAAGTCCTCTCGCTAGTCAAGTGCCCCCAAATGCGGGCCGTCTCATGGATCGTGCTGCGACATCTTGCGTTGTAAGAACTACAATGCCATGGCAAATATGAATTCTACCAATTGTTGTGGATATATGCTGGCGGAATCTAATCCTTCTTAATTTATCATTTCAGGATATAATATTATGTTTGTATTCCAGATACCCATAGGAAAGTTTGTTAGTTACAAATTACAATGACAATAACATTATTTTTTAATAGTTCAGTTTCACACTTCAGTTGTAGCTTGGCTTGTATAACCTTGTTTTTATATTCCTGTTGGTTTTTCAGACTCTCTTTGTCCAACAACATTGGATCCTTGCAGGGAAGATAGGCCTACCTCTATTGACTGTACTTATGTATGTGGGGCAAGTCCAAGTGCCACTACTACCGGTACCAGTAGCCAGGATTGGACCGGTGACAGTGTTTCACCTATGACCAGTACAGGGTACGACCCAGATTTCTTTAAGAACAATTACTATGATTATGAGCAAGGCAACTCCGAGCCTATTGTTAAAGGTAGACTTCGCGCATCGCTCCAGTTTTGGAAAGACATTGAGGCTTCTTCCCTTGTTTTAAATGTGATCGAACTTGGTTATCAATTACCCTTGATTAAGACCCCCCCCCCCCAAAAAAAAGGCTTAATTGAGAACAATACGTCTGCTTTATCTCACTCATCGTTTGTTTCAGAGGCTATTTTAGGATTACTTGACAAAGATTTAATTGTTGAATGTACCACACGTTATTAACCCACTGTCAGTTTCTATTCAAAGCTCAGGTAAACTCCGCTTGATTCTAGATCGCAGATTCGTAAACCAGTTTCTTTGGAAGGAGAAATTTCACTTTGAAGACTGGAATATTGCTTTAAGTTATTTTAAGCAGGGTGATTTTCTTTTCACCTTTGACCTCAAGTCAGGGTACCACCATATTAAAACATTTCCAGACCATACCAAATTTCTCAGCTTCGGTTGGGACTTCGGCCATGGAACGAGGTACTTTTCTTTTAAAGTTTTGCCGTTTGGCCTGTCAACAGCTTCATTTATATTTACTAAATGTCTCAGGCCACTCGTTCAGCACTGGCGTTCGAAAGGTAATTTTATTGTCTTGTTTCTAGATGACGGTTGGGGTAGAACAAATTCCAGAGAGTTGTGTGTGCAGGTTGCTGAATCTGTCAAAGCTGACCTTCTGTCAGCAGGATTGGTTCCCAACAAAGAGAAGTCTCAATGGGAACCGGTACAGGCCTTAGATTGGTTGGGAATTACTTGGGATGGTATTGAAGGTTCAATCAAAGTCAACCAAAGGCGAATCATGGATATTCTTAAATGTATCGATTCACTTCAAGCATCTCTGCCCAAGGTTTCTGCTAGGCAGATTGCTTCCTTGGCAGGTAAGATTATATCCCTTTCTCCTGTAGTTGGATGTATTTCCCAATTGAAGTCTAGATTCATGTACCATGAGATCGTTACTAGAACCCACTGGGATAAGGTGTACACTTTACAGAGTGACAGCAAAGTAGTTGAAGAAATGTTCCTTTGGAAAAATAAATTGAATTCTCTTAACAAGCGGATGCTTATATTGTCTATTCTGTTCCTCAGGATATTGCATTTTCTAATGCTAGTCAGACGGGCTATGGGGCTTGGTCAGCAGACTGTGGAAGCATGAGGCTTCAAGGAAATTGGAGTTCGGACGAGCGTTTTAAAAGTTCGAATTGGAGGGAATTGAAGGCAGTGGACCTCTCGGTGCGAGCGTTTGCGCCAAAATTGCATGGAAAGATAGTGAAACTGTTCACGGATAACAAAGGTGTAGTATCAATTGTGGCCAAGGGAAGTATGATTGCAGAATTGCACAATTTGAGTTTAGACATTTTCAACTTCTGTAGGCACAATCAGATTACACTACAAGTACAGTGGATACCCAGAGAGTGGAACGCTCTTGCCGATGATCTTAGTCGGGAGATTGACTTTGATGACTGGGGTGTTTCCCAAGAGTTTTTTCACTTGATGGCCTGTGGGGACCCCACACAGTTGATAGGTTTGCGGATGAACTCGATAACAAATTACCTGTATTCGATTCAAAGTTCTTGTGTCCTAATTCTAACAGGGTTGATGCCTTTTCCTGTAATTGGAATGGCGATAACAATTGGTTGTTGCCCCCTATTAACCGGGTTGCTGACGTGTTAATGCATATGAAAGCCTGTTCTGCTGTACGTACACTAGTTGCGGAGATTTAAGGGTGGGATCTATTTCCATTGTTGAAGATTCATGGTGTTTTAGGCTATTTTATCTTTTATATTTTAATCATTCTTGTTCATCTCTTTGCATTTGTTTATAAAGTACAAAACTATTTAAACCTCTTTAATTTATTTACTTGTTTTGTATCCGTCCAAAATATATTTTTAAATTACCTTTTTGCCTACCATTTTTTTTATATAGAAACATTGATGTACGTGGAATTATGTAGTTTAATTAATGTTAATCGCATATCAGGTGCTTATACATGTATTTATACATTTTGTAACTCCCTGTGTAAAATTATTCATATACTGCAAGTGTCCCATACCAAATTTCTAGGGGTCTATATCGATTAATGTCTTTCATGGAAATTCCACATAAAAGAATTAGAAAACAAAATTTCCAAAAATATTGGTATGATGAGTAGATTGAAGTACATTCTTCCATCTAGCATTTTACGTACCTTGTATTGTTCATTAATTCTCTCTTACCTCTCTTACTGTAACATTATTTGGGCTAATACTTACAAATCTAATCTTGATAGACTAATTAAACTGCAGAAAAAGGCAATTCGAATTGTATGTAAGGCCAACTTTCATGCACACACCACTCCTATATTTAAGAAATATAATCTTTTGTCTCTTACCAATATCAATGTCTTTCAACAAGATGTTTTTATGTATAAATTTGTTAACAATCAACTTCCTGAATCGTTACATAACCTTTTTAAATGTAATAGCTCCATACATAACTATAATACCAGGTCTGCATCCAAAATACACATACCTCGAGCTAAAACAACTCTTTTTCAACATACCATTTTTTTCTCTGGCCCAAAAAACTGGAACTATCTTCCATCGTCTGTAACTGACTACCCCTCAATTAACTCATTTAAATGTAAACTAAAATCATTCTTACTCAGCTCCCAGAGTACTAAACTTCGTATTTGTTAAAGTTGCAATGGTCTGTAGCTCTCATTGATCTGTGTCATGTATTCGTTGTCTAGTATGCTTAATATGTTTAAACGATTCATGCATATATTTAATTATTGTAATTAATACTAAATCTTTAATCGGTTTGGTCTTTGTTTTACTGGGCACATCCACCACAAGCTTCGGCTTTTAGGATGATGCCTCCACACCCATTTTAATGTACATGCACAAAATATCCAATGTAAAAGAGTGTGGAAATAAATGTTCTTTTGAAAATGTATTAGATTTGGAAAAATTCAGGACTGTTTTGGCCATGGCCTATGCTAGAAATAAATTCAGTGAAAAGTACACAGCAAAAAAGTATTTATCTCCAATTGTTTTAATTTTGAAGGATGAAGTGTATCACGTTGGTTGATAGAAAAGTCCACATACATCTAAAGGATTCAATTAAAATGTTTAGAAAAGTTACCAAGTTTGTAAATATTTATGACATTTTATAAAAATGGGGTCGTATTTCTATAGAATTCTAATAAATATTTTATAGAAGTGGTCATATTTCTATAGAATTCTATTAGACGTTTTATAGAAAAGTGGTCATATTTCTATAGAATTAGATGTTTTATAGAAAAGTGGTCCTATTTCTATAGAATTATATTGATGTCTTATAGAAAAGTGGTCATATTTCTATAGAATTCTATTAGATGTTTTATAGAAAAGTGGTCATATTTCTATAGAATTCTACTAGATGTTTTATAGAAAAGTGGTCCTATTTCTATAGAATTCTATTAGATGTTTTATAGAAAAGTGGTCATATTTCTATAGAATTCTATTAGATGTTTTATAGAAAAGTGGTCATATTTCTATAGAATTCTACTAGCTGTTTTATAGAAAAGTGGTCATTTTTTCTATAGAATTCTATAAAAACTATAGAGGATCTCTAAAGAAATTATATACAAATCTATAGAAAAATTCTGTAGAATCTTATAGACATTCTATAGAATTATCTTTTATAGAATTGTAAAATGTCTATAGAATTCTATAAAATGTCTTATAGAGAAGTGGCTCATTTTCTAAAGAAACTCTACAGAAACTCTAAAGAAACTCTAAAGAAACTCTAAAGAAACTCTACAGAAACTCTATAAAGGAATTCTATAGAATATCATATAGAAATTCTACAGAATTTTTTTTATAGATTTCTATAGAACTTTTTTGTAAGGGGTACACTAGTTGTGCCAGAGTGGCCATCAGCTCCTTTTTGGCCACTTTTGTTTTCCAAGTCCAGTAGTTTTAGTTTCCTCGTTTCCCATGTGATCAGATTCCAGGACCCCACCAATATTTTTGTTCAAGGTCCTAATCAAAATTCAATTTTTGGGTCATCAAAATTTACTAGCCCAGTTTTGTGCCTGAGACTGGGGAACTTTTGAGTTCCTAGATCTGATCGTTTCAGCTAAACTTAGAGGACATCCTTCAAGTTGTTTCAGCCGCTTAGTTCACTCAATTGGCCACTATTAGGCCCCTTGTAGAATACCGCAATTGTTATAGAGCTGCATGGTTGTATTTTTTATTGAGCCATTTGGCAAGACCGAAGAGCCACATGGCTAGATAGAGCAGCCGCATGGCCAGATAGCAGAGCCGTTTGGCAAAGTGCTTAAGCCGCTTGGCTAAGTGCCGTATGGTTACATAAGAGCTATATATCTGGATATTTACGATTTTTTGCCGTATGGTTGTTATGCTTGTGTAATTACTACAAATATCCTTGCATATGATGAAGCACTCCTTTTTCATATTACATTCATACGTATTTCTAGTCAGTTTCTTGTGTATTTTATATTTTGCAGATCCTCCCATAGAAAAGGATATGATTCGATTTTGGTGGAAGTGCTCGCTGCTTCAAGGGCTAAAAACACTGTGTATAAGTACGATCGAGCTTTTGCAGGTTGGGAGGATTGGTGTCGCCGTAACATGGTAACTCAAGTCCCAGCAAGGGCCGAGGATACAGTCAATACCTTATGTACCTTTCTCAAGATAAAGCTCCATACTCTAGAATTGAATCCAGTTTTTATGCTATTAAGTGGCGCTATGATTGCAACCCTGTGGTCTGTTACAATCCTTGTGACTCTAGATTCCTACATATTGTTCTTCAAGGAAAGCTATTGTCGCCATAGTACAGTGCTTCTGACAATCTGATTGATATAAGCATGGAGGAAGGAGATATATTCCTTCCTCCATGATATAAGGTTGTGTGCTATGACTTTATTAGCATATGCAGGTTTCCTTCGTCATGACGAACTCATTAACATTCGCAGATGTGACCTGCAGCTTTTCGCCTCCCACGTGAACATCTTCATTAGCAAAAGTAAGACTGATATATACAGACAGGGCGCCTGGGTTCTAGTCGGTGCTACAGGTACTCCAACCTGCCCTGTTATGGCTCTAAAATTATAAGACGATATTTGTCTGCAGCTGGGTTGAATTCCGACGCCGAAGAGGATTTCCTGTTTAGGCCCTTAATTATGTTAAATCGAGTAATTCACATCAATTACGTTCTGGTCACTTAGGGGCCGTCCATAAAGTACGTACGCACGAAGGGGGGGGGGGGGGGGGGGGGGGGGGGGGGTTGTTGACATTGCGTACACCATGCGTACAGCAATGTTGTAGATCTCGAGACCGGTCTCGGTCTCGAGACCGGTCTCGAGACCAGTTTTTCCTGGTCTCGGTCTCGGTACCCTGTGGTCTCGGTCTCGGTCTCGGTCTCGGTACCCCGTGGTCTCCGTATTTTGCTGGTCTCAGTATCGAGACCACCAATATTTTATACAAACAGCACATGTGCAGAATCGATTACAGCACGCTCAACTCGACTCGAGATGTATAATTCACGGTCATTTTTTATTATGGTTGTGCGTTTACTGTTATCTTTGTAACCATGTCATACGGATGAAACTTGGTCGCAGCTGTCGACTAATATTTTAATAGTTTTATTTTTGTATTTTAGAATTTATTAATGGATAACCGAACCGAACCGAACCGATATACATGTAATGTAAACATGTAACCGGATAAATGGTCAGTTAACCGTGTAACCGCAGCCTTACTCTTGATGTCAATAAATACGGTTTACTTGTACATGTACATGTATACCCCGGGGCCCGCTCTATAGTCCCCCGTCTCATTGGTCCCCCCATTTAATAAATGGATTATATTCAATCAGCTATCTGAAGTATATTCAGTTGTTGACTGCCATCATGCACTAGCTTGGTAATCAATTAATTAATTATTATTTAGTGATTATTTAATTAATTAATTTCTGGATGGGCTATTGAGAAGAAGAAACTAGGTATAAGGGGGACCAATGAGACGGGGGACCAATGAGACGGGGGACTATAGACATTATCCCGTATACTCCTTTGCACATAATGCATATGGAAATGTGTGATCTTTTTGCATTCTTTTATTATGTAAATGCATACAAGGTCCCGAGGTCTCGGTCTCGGGCCATTAGGTCTCGGTCTCGGTCTTCCAGGTCTCGGTCTCGGTCTCGGTCTCGGACCATCAGGTCTCGGTCTTGGTCTCGGTCTCGGACTTCGGGGTCTCGACTACAACACTGGCGTACAGGGGGAGGGGGAGGGGGTCCGAGCCAATGCGTACCGTACGCAAACCGAAAATTTGCTTTTAATGAATTGTCATGAAATCAATGTACTATCTCATATAAATAACTCAGGACCAGCTTGTGTGCATCGAAACCAGTTATAATACAATACCCTTCACCCCAACCAAAAGTAAATTAATCTTCCCAGCGCCATGCACCGCCAGCCAACTCCGGCCTATTTTTAGACCGCAACAAAAAGACTGCTTTATAAACCGGCATTGTACACCGGAAACGTACGGGTGTACTTGTATCAATTTCACCTGCGTGCAGTCCAAAATCGCTTATGTATTGAAAGTAAACAAAAGAACAAAAAAGATATACGTCTTGTAATCATCTGCCTTTTGTTCAAACACATATTTTCGTGAAAAGCGTTATTCACTATCTCAATTGAATAAACCACTCATGAAACGTCAAGAGCAAAATATGCAAAAAATAGTGTATCAGGATATTTTTTTTTCCTTTTTTGGTTCATGTCATCATTGACTGCTGTTTTGGTTTAAAATAATTTTATCACTGTTCAATAATTTCCAGGTCCGTTGATAAAAATGTTTGCATTTTTTTTCTGTCAACATTTTGTGATGTATTTCAGTCTTTGGATGCGACATGCGAATCATACACCTACAGCAGGTGTAATAATGATGCTAGAATAGGGTAGTCTGAGAAGTCAAAAAGAGATGTGGACTTCGTATGCGTACAGGGCGGGGGGGGGGGGGGGGGGGGGGTTGGAGCTACTGCGTATATGCCATTCGTGCGTACGTACTTTATGGACGGCCCCTTATCTTTACTCTATGTTTAGAATCATTCAGAAATGCCCTTTCCGCTGTAGGTTTGGAGCCTAAGAAGTTTGGCCTATATAGCCTACGTAGTGGTGGTGCATCTGCTGCAGCTACTGTCGGGGTTCCCGACAGGCTGTTTAAAAAACACGGGCGATGGAGATCTGCATGAAACAGCTATGGATGGTTACATTGAGGATAGTATAAAGGACAGATTATCAGTCTCCCCGAATTTAGGTATTTGACTTATACTGGAGTCCTTTCCACTGCGGCATGCGCACATAGTGTAATTTCGTGACTTGATATCTTCATTGAATGTTGATGAAAATGAAATTGTATGTTGAATGTAAGAATATATTTACAGAATGTATTTCTTGCATGTACTTATAATCTGACATCGTTTTCCAGCCCGTTCTTTAAATTAGAGAGCTTTCGATTCGGGACGGTAGAGCGTACAGGACGGAGAGTCAACCGAACGTGACGATCCTCGCAGACACGCTCCCGTCCTGATTTGTAAGCTGTTTCGATTTCTGTGGACGGTGACGAGACGCGTGGTGGCGTGATCGCAAGTGCAGTGCAAACGCCCTCTCTCGATCGCGATTGTTATATCAACAATCGTGAATGATTTCTATACTTCAGCCTCACTGATGAATTTGAGTTCGTACGCTTAAAACAGATGTTATAGGCCTAGTTTTAAAGTGGGTTTAGCACTTAAACAACAGTAAAATCACTCACCGAGCAGGCATTTGTCAAGGGCGGCGGAACAGGGGTGGCAGGGGTGGCAGTTGCCACCCCAAAATAAATTTGTGGAGCGTATTGGGGTGGCAGTGCCACCCCAATTTAAGCAGTAACATTAGTTTCTTTTGTTTCCACATTCTGTCTTAATTGGTTAGGTGACAAACATAAAAAACCTCGCATAGCATTCCAGGCACGCGTTACAGCGGGCCCCGGCCCCCGGCCCCACGCCGTTAGACGCTCCGCTCGCTTCGCTCGCTCCGCTCCGCTTCGCGTTCGGGTCACTATTTATTTGCAGGCGTGGATCCGGGGGGGGGGGGGGCGCCGCGGGGGTACGTGCCCCCCCCCCCGGGTAAATCGAGTCCCAAAAAAAAAGGAGAAAAAAGAGGGGGAGGGGAGCGCAACCTCCTTACAAAAATACCGGCGCCGATATTAAACATACTACTTTTGGGCATAATATAACTTTCCTGAAAAATGCAATAAGAAGAAAAAAGATTATGAATCATGTCATAGAAATGAAACCCTCTTTTAAGAGAAAACCGGAATATTTCCCGGAGCCCGGGGATTTCAATTCTCCATCTCAACATCTAATCCCCTTGGGTGAGTTTATTACTGGTTACATGGCCACAACCATGCAGCAGGAAACAATTGATCACTGAATGACATACTAAAGGTGCCCAAATTCCTTTTGGGTGGCCTAAACGCACACATTTTTATCATTATATAATATTCAGTGCCATATTTGTTCATGTCCAGTAATGAAACCACGTATTATTTTTTGATCGTTGAAATTGGTGCACAAACATGGCTAAAATAATGACTAAAAATAATGGCTAAAATAATGATATATATATTCTCCATATAATCTTAACAACTTTTGCTAAAAAAAAGGCTGGTGAAAGTGGCCCGGAAACACCTCAGATTGCACCACGGAGCATCCAGAATGCAACATTTTCCGGGGCCCTTAAGCGGGCCCCGGACCCACGCACTAAGGGCTTCGCGCTTCGCGATCCCAATTAAAGGGCAAAAAATAAACATTAAACGCCCAAAATGGGGGAGGGACAAACTTAGTTTTTTTGTAGTCACGACATGGCTAAAATATTGGCTAAAAATAATAGCTAAAATAATGATATATATTCTCCATATAATCTTAACAACTTTTGCTACAAAAAATCTGGTGAATGTGGTCAGGAATCGCCTCAGATTGCACCATGGAGTATCCAGAATCCAAAATTCGCGATCCCAATTCAAAATGAATGGCAAACACTGCAAATTAAACGCCAACAAAATGGGGGAGGGAGGAACTTAGTTTTTTGTAGCCATGACATGGCTAAAATAATGGCTTAAAAATAATGGCTAAAATAATGACATATATTTTCCATATAATCTTTACAACTTTTGCAAAAAAAGTCAGGTGAAAGTGGTCATCAGGAATCGCCTCAGATTGCACCACGGAGCATCCAGAAAATTAATAAAAGCCCTTACGGACCTCACGCCGTACGCCGTAAGGGCTTCGCGCTCGCATTCCGTTTTGGGTGTGCCCCAGTCTACAAAATTCCTGGATCCGCGCCTGATTTGCCACCCCAATAAAAATCAGCTTCCGCCGCCCTTGTTTGTATTGGACTCCATGTTTTTTTTTCACGCAGCTAATGTCACTGTACACGCGCGCTTTGGTTTACAACCATGACAACGTGTACAAAATATACTGCTCCGTCGTGCTTACAGCTGACCGGACGCTATTTCACCCGAGAACCGTTCCCAAACTCAACAGGACGGAGACATGTTCGGTTTCGCGCATGCGCAGATCGATGTTTTCGCTCGGCTTACCGTCCTCTTTGTCTCCCGTCGCGTCCCGAATCGAAAGCTCACTGAAGCTCGGTGCTCCGCGAGGTCGTTGTGTATATATTTATGTTTTCTCTTTCAGGTCTGCAAGAGGGGGTCGGGCGGAATTGAAAATACTTTATTCACGGTTGAGGTACGAATTAGGGAATAAATATATTTTCAAAAGAGCAGACTAACCGATTTGCATAACAGTACTTTGCATGTACTGTTAGAGGGCATTGGTGCGTGGTGAGTTATTCACTTCCTGCTGTCGGACGGGAACGTCATCTGATGTTCTGGTTGTGCTCCTGGCTGGAAGATTTGTAAGATAAGATGAGTGTGCTGTTGGAGTGCAGAAAGATCCTCTATATGAACATACCCAATCCAATTGGCTTCCTGGTAAGGCACTTGATGGGATTTCACTGGGTAAGTTGCCTTTTCCTTGTTTGAGGGACCGTAGTCCACTCCGTCATTGCCACTGAAGCTCGGTGCTCCCCAAAGTCGTTTTTCTATATTTATGTTTTTGAAATTCCGAAACATTTACAAAAGTACAAAATCGTTGGGAAAGGTAATTCGTCCATTGCAAGTAGTCGTGCACACGTACGGTATTCTGGCCATTACGAACAGCGCCCCATTCGTCCTATCGGCATAACAACGGTGCGTTTTAGCCTACAAAGTTTTTTTAGTCTACTTAACTATTTTATGTAATAAATTTGTTGCTTTTCTAACAAAAATAAAACTGTGCCACATTCGCGATTTATACGTGACGTGCACCAGGCTAGCTCAAGCGCACATCACTACAACCTCCCGCCATCGCGCAGCATATGGCATCGTATGTTGTTCCTGATCTTTGCAGCTCGCCGTGGACGGTGGAACGTACCCGTCTATTTTGCCTGATCCGCCGTACAGTAACCGCACGTTTTTATGTTACTGTGTTTAGGCGCACGTTTACAATAATAGTGGTTTAGAATTTTGGTGGAATTGTTTTGGAAGGACGTATTGAGTTTACGGTAACGTCTCATCATTCAGTTATCAAAGTATATGCGCCTATCAATTGCTCCCCCCCCCCCCCGGGCTGCCCCACCCAAGATGTGGGGATTGTCACTTTTGAAAATACCAAATCCCCACCCCTGGGGCAAAATTTTAGTGACATCAAGTGGTCGCGCCTGTAATGGCAGTCACCCGTACAGATTTGCTCTCCTAGTTTCACCCGAAAATACGGGTTTATTGACGTGAGTCCAGATAAATGGCAGATCCCAATCAAATAGTACTGTTGGAAAAGGAGCCAACCTAAACAATGTGATTCAAGTGAAATCTGACAAGTGGAATTTACCAACTATTATGAATACTAAATGCAACATGTAGATTCCTTGTCTCTAAATTGAATGAGCTCGCAGTGACCCTGGCAGAAAACTGTGTAGATGTGTGCTGTATAACTGAGTCGTAGTGCCCATCCACGATCCCTGATTGTACACTGGCCTTAAACAACTACCACCCCCAATACGTAAAAACAGAGCAGAGATCATACTAGTATACTACTACATGCTTCCGTCAGTGTTGATCTATTCAAACATTAATGAGCAAGATATATGGAGACGGTTTGGATAAAACTAAAGCCAAAACGATTACCGAGACAGTTCAATCCTATTGTAATCGGAGCAGTGTACCAGCCACACAATTTTAAAGAGGACCATAATCGTATGTTAAAACATATCTACTCCAACCTTGACAGTATCATGGCCCTTTTCCAAACCTTGGCTTGGGCTTGGGATTCGGCTTCGTCTCCTGCTATTCCCCAGTCCCACTGTCGATCTGAAGCCTTGAATATGTAAATAAATAAATAAACAGGCCCTGGCTCAAGACTTTAATGTACATGTAGCAAACACAGCGTCCCAGATCTTGCCAAATCTGGGGACATAGAATTACGCGAAGCCTGAGCCCAAGCCAGGGTTTGGAAAAGGGCCCATGTGTGCACACCCCTTAGCTGGAGTGATATTAACTGGATATTTTAACCGCATGTGTGACACTATATTGAAGCGTAATTATAATCTCCAGCAGATAGTTTAAAAACTTACGAGAAAGGATGCCAAGTTGGACCTCGTGTATCCTTCCTCCATGTGTATACGAACATGGGTAAATTCCACAACGATGCCGAGATCCATCCCTCACAGGGGTCTCTCCGATCATCAAGTTGTGGTGTGCCATCCAATGCCTTCATATTCTCTACCTCGGGCATGCAAGTTTACTCAAATGGTGAGGAGAAGTTCCCCTGGAGCCAAGGCCTCGTTTCGGGCTGATCTACAGAGTGTAAACTGGACTCCATTATATCATACTTTTAATTGCTTGGAAAAATATAATATGTTCGAAGCTACACTCATGCATCTGCTCGACAAGCATTTCCCCATCTCGAGAGTCACACGTGTTGAGTCGGAACGGCCATGGATTACAGATCAATACAGAGACTTGATTAAGAGGCGACAACGTTTGTGGCACAGTGGTAACAAGAACCTCTTTAGATGGTACAGAAATAAGATAAACAGACTAAGCAAAGTTATCAGGAGACGTTACTATCAAAACAAAGTCGAACAGTTAGGCTCGTGTCAATCAAAGAACTGGTGAATGAGGTTAAAGACACTACAGGGCAGAAACAATCCACTTCAGTCTCTGGCAGACAACATGACAGACGGGGATCAAGAAGAACTTGCAGAGATCATTAATACTGCTTTCACTTCCATTTCGGCTGATCTATCTCCTGTAGATAATAATAATAATAACTAGACGGATGTGTTTGTTGTACAAACACAAGGTGTTGGGTCATGTTTGGTTGGATGGCAAAACAAATTTAGATGAAATTGTGAAATGGTCTTCTGAAAATGATATGAAGATTAACCCCAGGAAAACAAAAGAAATAGTTATCTGCTTTAGTAAATCCAGACCACTGGTCCCATGCACCACAGTATATGGCACTAACATTGAGCGAATACAAATATTTAAATTGCTTGGACTCCACATTTCTCATGTTCTTAAATGGGAGACTCATGTTAATGCCGTCTACAGTAAGGCCGCTCAGAGACTGTATACTATGAACATCTAACAAAAGAAAACCCAACAAAGGACTGCGTGGGTGTTCTTTTGTTAGATGTTCATACTGTTGCCTAAACCATGGAGGAAGGAACCGAGGGCAGCGACCTTGACATATAATTTAAGGAAATCAAATACCCGGTGTCCTCCTTTGTGCAAAACAAATAGAATTTTTCTTTTGGGGAGAACTTCGTCTGTGTTGGGACCGCTTGCAATGAATGCGTGGGGTCAGCTCGTCTATACTGCAGACAGGGCTTCACACCGTACCATGGAGGAAGGAATACACATGATAACCGTCATGTAAACCTATTCCATTTTGCAATAAAACTTAAATAAATTCAATGTTTTTTCAATGTTATTTATTTATTTATATATTTATTTATTTGTTTTTACAAACTTTGCCCATATTTAGGATTTCCTTAATTAATTAATTAATTAATCGTCATTTCTATGTTTTTCTTTTATGAAATGGACGAATATTTATGACAAATAAAGTAAATTTACATTTGACACGTTTGGGAAACATCCGATGGGTCTGGCCCCGCTCTTTCCAACCTTGGAGAAATCGTAGAGTATCATTATTAATTTCTTTGCTTAGTTAAACGTCCAAACGTGAGGGACAAAGTGTGGATTTTCCAGTCGAGTTTCAGCTATTGATTCTTCTATACACGCGTTGGCGCAATCGGTCAACTCGGTTCAGCAGCAAACCTTCTCCCATGTGTGTAAACAACATTGCGTAAGAGGTACCAACAAAGTAATCCTTTTATTTGTTATTGTGATTTTCTTGCCTTTGTGATATATTTGAAATAAGGAAAGAAGTACTGTTTGACAATGGGATAACTTGAGTTTTCTTTGCATAGTTTCATAATGAATATATTTTGTGTACACAATCAATTTCTGCTTTAGAACTTTCTTTGGTTTCGTAGAAAGATAGTGTGATTTCCTTAGAGAATTTATTTGTGTGTGCATGGAGAAAGACTTTACCCCTGGAACATGTAGATTGAGTGACTTTATAGAGTTGTTTCAACGGTTTAAAGGGACACATTGCTTTGAATTTTGCGATTTGGGCTATAAAACTTAAATAGATATGGTTGGGAAGCTTTTTTAAAAGTAGAATATAAAGATTCACATAACTATCCCTTCAAATTGCGTGGATTTTGTTTAATTTCGTGACAAATAACGGTCCGCCATTTTGTAGAACCAAATTTTTGACTCCACAAAATGGCGGACCATGTTCACCAGTCGTATTTCCAGTCGCAGCTGGTTGAAGTACGCTCTGTTGATCCATTTTGATGTACTATGTACTTAGCACTGGCGATATGTGTCGCGAGGTAGAGAATGGTACCTGGCAAACATCTGATAGGTTTACAAGGCCACTGGCTGCGGCGCCAGCCTAAAGACTGTTACAGCGTATTTTTGCGCATTATTTAGACGGTGGTATTTACTACTGGAAATAAGTCTATGTTTCGCGGGTCAGATGTCAGGGATCAGAGGAAATGTTTTTGTTTTGTAATCACTACTCACTAATTACAACAAATTATACGTGTTTTTTTCCATGAACAACTCTTATAAAAGATAAGGAACATTTCCAAACAGCAAAATTTCATGACATTTGAAGGCAATGTGTCCCTTTAAGTCTCTGTTGATACACTATAAAGTCACTCAATCTACATGTCGAGTCACTATTTGCACTGACGCGACGTAGAGGGCAGAAGAGACACTATCACAGTTCAGTCTGGTCGTCATCCAGTTCACACGTGTTTGATTTCGCTCTGCGCTGGCACTGGTTTGTTGGGCCGTATCCTACGCCACGGCCCGTTAGAAAAGCCGAGGGCCGTTTCAGGATTCAACAATTGTATTTTGGGGAGGCTCAGTCTTTGATTGGTATCAACCACGGTGGTGTTATTGACATGCAGTCGGTTTTGACGTTTGCCCCCCTTTTCATTCCCATGGAGAAATGAGGTAGGAAAAAACCAGTTTTGTTCCCGAGCTGTTTGTGAGGGTTTCACGTAAGACGGAGATGCCGTGGAGAAATTTACGAAGCAATTTGCACCCGCATAATCACGTAAGACGGAGATGCCGTGGAGAAATTTACGAAGCAATTTGCACCCGCATTCATTGATATTATGGAGTTTATTCCCATTGCCTAAGATTGATTGGTTTTCCGACAATTTGGGAAATCCTTTTCGGGTCACTTCGTCCATTTCGGTCCCGTGTCGTTGCGGGGGTTTCGTATTAAGTGCCGCGCCTCATGCTATTGTGTTGAATACAATAGGCGCATCGGCGTCCCTCGCCGATGCATGACGATGGAATGTAGTCTGGCTTTCCTTTATCGGAAGTTATTTGCAAAAAAATTTGCTTTTGTTATGCGTAAGATCGTTACCGGTGTCAAAGATGGAATCTTGACAGTATCTGTTTTATTTGACATGGGAATAGTTGGAGTTGCATCGGCGTAACATGCATTTGCATAACTGACAATTACGGGTCGCAGACCAGGCCTCCCAAGTTGACATTATTCTGAGTGTGGTATTTTTAGACAGAGGAATGGCCTCTGGAAACGAAACATTACTTTGCGCTCCATGGTGGAGGTTAATCCCCATGAGTTGAACGTGCTATTGTGGGTATTACACTTTTGGACAGGAAAAGACCCTTGCAAATGAAATACGAATGTATTTATGTACCTTGCTGGAGGACGGTCCCAAGTACTACGCATCCTTGCGAGTTCGATATAAATAAATATTTAAAAAATGACGTCATGAACATCGTCCAACGGCCCCGCACACTCGCATGTAGTGAGGAATGTTACTATATCTTCACTCTGAAACAAAATAGGCTAATAAAAACTGAAATCTCTCGACAGATCTGATGAATTTCTCATGTCATTATCAACAGAAAATGCATCCAAACAGATGATTAGTTTTGAGTTGCGACTTAAAATGTTCTCCCGTCGCCGTACTGTGTGGGCAAAATCTCCCCGATCGGCCGTGGACGCCCTTTGTCGCACTTCCCTTGGTAACAGTCGGAAGGCGCTTCGGTTTTTCGTGTCCAATCCTGGCGCTGTGGAATAGTATATCGGCCCCTGTTCGGGTTTTTTCCCGGATGGCCCAAATTCATTCTTTGTCTGATGCGTCCTGCTCAAAATCGGCCGAGCGGTTTAAAGAAGTGACGCTCCAAAAGAAATTTCGCGCTCAAATTTCACTTTGAAAATGGGTATCGTTTGAGATCCATCTTGATAAGCAGCAGATAGATATCGCAAATAGCAAAATTTGGATGATATTGGTTATGAAGTGGCTTCAGGAAATATACTTTTGTTAGGCAGCTTTTTAGCCGATAATCTGATAGAATGCATGGTTCAGACAGGTGCTGTGTAACTTGCTGCGCGCTGGTACTGTTGGGTGCGCTTGGGTACCAGTCTAATATCCATTTTCTCACACGAACTGGAACCTGCTGTATTTTTTATATACGCAATACTGCCGCATACATCATAATAATAAATTCAGAATTGCCTTTCACGGCTGATCGTCACGGCTGATCGTCATGGCTTAAAGATGTCATGAATTATTTACAGTTCATAAAAAGTTGAGGGTTTACCTCTGAATATGACAACGTAGAGTCATCTGCTAATTGCTGTGATTCTATTTTTTATTAAAATGGCACTCATACATTTTCATGCGCTCTTGGTGGGCATAACGAGGATATTTATAATAGAACGTTTCAATCATTACAGGGATTATGGCCCAAAATCTGGAGTAGACTTAAATCTACATGCCCCTCGCAAGATGGTTCTTCTGAAGGATTAGGCCTAGCCGTTGTTTAATACAGATGACTTTTGTTCCCGAAATGGGGTTCGCGCTTGCAGCGGAAGCTATGTGCATTTTGTAATATATTATATATATATATATTTCATTTTAATAATTTTCAAAGCATTGACCACACAATTACTGATAGGTTTCACGTAGGTGTTGAAAATGGGTTTTGCACAAACGTACTTTACCCTGAATGAATGTCTTCTACACAGTATCTCCGGTGAAACTGCAGTTATTTCGAAATGGTAATAATTGATTATTCCAAACCTAATGAATTATGCAAATTTTGTACGTAGATCTTAAAGAGTTATTTTCAGAGACTGCCTAAAATGTCATCTGCCGATTCTATGATGCCAGTGGGTCTGTGTGTCAAAGAAAGATATTCACATCCCTTCAAAGCTGATTTTTTGCGCCCTTTAGGGTTAATTATGTAAATTGACATTGAAATTATTTATGAACATCTGAAGTCATATATGTTATTGGAAGAATGCATACATAACATGCCTGCCAAAAAGGGATGAAAGCAAATAAACCATTATGGAGACTGGGAGAAAATGTCTTGTGATTATGTGATTTTCTTGGAGCCGTGGCCGCTATAAGGAAATACATAAAATGGCATTTGTCCTCTAAAGTAAAAGAAAAAATGACACAAGTTGTCCGTCCTTAGATTTGATGTATTTCGAGAACCCCTTGGGCTATTTTAAATATTTTTGCAGATTCTAGATTCTGGAGCCCTGCTCTTTCAAAGTAGCTATAATTCACGGCCCAGAACTGAGCAAAAAGAAAAAAACAATAATAATAATATGCAAAAAAATTAAAAATGCAAACAAAAGAAAATTCCTACTGCAAATGTGCCTGGGTGGAGGAAGGGCCTCAAAATTTGAACACCCTTCCTTTTGTAGGCGTGATGCTTTAGGACAAGTAAAGCCCTCTGAAAATAAAACAATTGTATCTACCGTGGGACGGGTCTCTCAATTCGAACGCACCATTCTGAGTGTGATATCTTGAGACCCTCTCAAAATGACATTTTTATGTGCCTCGCCGGAGGGCTGTAAAGTCAAACCCCTCCATATTCCAACACACAATTCAGAGTGTGATATTAGAGACAGAGAAAAACCCTCTGAAAATGACATTTTGATGTGCCTTGCTGGAAGATGGTAGAAGTCAAGCGCCTCTATATTCCAACACACCAGTCTGAGTGTGATATTAGAGGCAGAGAGAAACCCTCTGAAAATGACATTTTGATGTGCCTTGTTGGAGGGTGGTAAAGTCAGATACCTTTATATTCCAGCACACCATTCTGAGTGTAATGTTAGAGGCCGAGAAAAACCCTCTGAAAATGACATTTTGATGTACCTTGTTGGAGGATGGTACAGTCAGACACCTTTAACCCTAACTCCCTAGGGTGTGTGGAAAATCATATTAAAAACGGATGATTTAGGACTGTTGGGGTTATATTCCAACACACCATTCTGAGTGTGATATTTGAGGCGGAGAAAAACCCGCTGAAAATGACAATTTTATGTACCTTGTTGGAGGATGGTAAAGTCACACACCTAGCACACCATTCTGAGCGTAATATTTCAGACGGAGAAAACCCTCTGAAAATGACATTTTTATGTACCTTGCTGGAGGACGGTACAGTCAAATGCCTCTGTATTCCAACACACCATTCTGATTGTGATATTAGCAGCAGACACCAATCCTCTGGAAATGACATTTTTATGTACCTGGCTGGAGGACTGTAAAGTCAAACACCTCCATATTCGGACACCACATTCTGAGTGTGATATTTGGGACAGAGAAAAACCCTCTGAAAATCATACTTTACTGTACCTTGGTTGGGTACAATCTTGCGATGTTGATTCTTTGAGACAAAAAACAAAAGGATGATACGGGAAGAATTGGCCTTTATGAATGAAACATTGGTGTGCCATGGCGGAGGACAGGCCTCGTCATTTGAACATACAAAGGAATTTCCTTTGTACATGAAATATATGTGTACCATGGTGGAGGACAGGCCTCGTGGGTTGAGCATACTCTCATGAGTGTGGTACTTTTAGACAGAGAGGAAGTTGCCACCTGTAAATGAAACATTTGTGTACCATGGGGGAGGACAGGCCTCGTCATTTGAACATACAAAGAAATTGCATTTGTAAATAGAATATATGCGTACCATGGCGGATGGTAGGCCTTGTTAGTTGAACATACAGACAGAGAAAAAATGACCTCTGTATATGAAATATATGTGTGCCCTGGTGGAGTACAGGCCTTGAGAGTTTGAACATACAGACAGAGAAGAAATGACCTCTGTATATGAAATATATGTGTACCATGGTGGAGTACACGCCTTTTGAGTTGAACATACAGAGGAGAAATTGCCTCTGTAAATGAAATATATGTGTACCATGTGAATTGAACATACAGACAGAAGTAAAATTGCCTCTGTAAATGAAATATATGTGTGGAGTACAGGCCTTGTGATTTGAACATACAGACAGAGAGGAAATGGCCTCTGTGCATGAAATATATGTGTACCATGGTGGAGTACAGGCCTTGTGAATTGAACATACAGACAGAAGTAAAATTGCCTCTGTAAATGAAATATATGTGTGGAGTACGTACAGGCCTTGTGATTTGAACATACAGACAGAGAAGAAATGGCCTCTGTGCATGACATATATGTGTGCCATGGTGGAGTACAGGCCTTGTGAATTGAACATACAGACAGAAGTAAAATTGCCTCTGTAAATGAAATATATGTGTGGAGTACGTACAGGCCTTGTGATTTGAACATACAGACAGAGAAGAAATGGCCTCTGTGCATGACATATATGTGTACCATGGTGGAGTACAGGCCTTGTGAATTGAACATACAGACAGAAGTAAAATTGCCTCTGTAAATGAAATATATGTGTGGAGTACAGGCCTTGTGATTTGAACATACAGACAGAGAAGAAATGGCCTCTGTGCATGACATATATGTGTACCATGGTGGAGTACAGGCCTTGTGAATTCAACATACAGACAGAAGTAAAATTGCCTCTGTAAATGAAATATATGTGTGGAGTACAGGCCTTGTGATTTGAACATACAGACAGAGAAGAAATGGCCTCTGTGCATGACATATATGTGTACCATGGTGGAGTACAGGCCTTGTGAATTGAACATACAGACAGAAGTACAATTGCCTCTGTAAATGAAATATGTGTACCATGGTGGAGTACGGGCCTTGAGTTGAGCATACGGACAGAGAAGAAATTGTCTCTGTAAATGAAATATATGTGTATACCATGGTGGAGTGCAGGCCTTGTAAGTTTGAACATACAGACAGAGAAGAAATTGCCTCTGTAAATGAAATATATGTACCACGGTGGAGTACAGGCCTTGTAAGTTTGAACATACAGACAGAGAAGAAATTGCCTCTGTAAATGAAATATATGTGCCACGGTGGAGTACAGGCCTTTTGAGTTGAACATACAGAGGAGAAATTGCCTCTGTAAATGAAATATATGTGTACCATGGTGGAGTACAGGCCTTGTAAGTTTGAACATACAGACAGAGAAGAAATTGTCTCTGTAAATGAAATATATGTGTACCATGGTGGAGTACACGCCTTTTGAGTTGAACATACAGAGGAGAAATTGCCTCTGTCAATGAAATATATGTGTACCATGGTGGAGTACAGGCCTTTTGAGTTAAACATACAGACAGAGAAGAAATTGTCTCTGTAAATAGAACATTACAACAATTAAAAATAACAAATGGGTGCCATAGTGGAGGACAGGCCTTGTGAGTTAAACATGCCATTATGGGTGTGGCACTTTTGGACAGAGAAGGAATTGTCTCTGTAAATACAACATTAATTGTGTACCATAGTGGAGGACAGGCCTCGTGGTTTGAACATGCGATTATGAATGCGGCGCCTTTCGACAGAGAGAAAATGGACTCTGTAAATACATAAAATAAAAAATGGAGCGTTGTGTACATGGGGAGGACGAGCCTCCCAAATCGAGCATACCATTGCGGGGGTGATACTTTTGGGACAGAAAGACCTCTGCATATGACTCATTTATTTGCCATGATGGAGGAATTTGCCTCTCCATTATTTTGCACACACCATTGTGATTTCGATACTTTCAGACGAGAAAGAATCTTCTGAAAACGACATTTTGTGTACCTTGGTGGAGGATGGACCACCCAATTT
The DNA here is from genome assembly GCA_037893225.1 of Hippasteria phrygiana. NCBI lineage: Eukaryota > Metazoa > Echinodermata > Asteroidea > Valvatida > Goniasteridae > Hippasteria > Hippasteria phrygiana. The sequence continues at coordinate 175,084 of JAZGUH010000384.1, forward strand.
GGACCGCACTACTGTGAGTGTGGTATTTTCAGAGAGCATGGCCCTCTGAAAATTAAGTTTTTATGCGCCATGGTGGAGGGCGGCCTGGGCCATCCAATTTGGACACGCTATCGTGATTTTGATATTTTCAGACAGAGAAAGACCCTCTGAAATGAAATTTTTATGTTACTTTCTGTGTGACCTGCTTTCATATTTAAGCGCACCATTCTGATTGTGATATTTAGAAGCAGAGTAAAGCCTTCTGGTAAAAAAAAAAATAATAATAATAATAATAATACCGAAAAAAAAAAAAATACGTGTGAGAATAGTGGAGAACGGGCCTCCAGTTCGAACACGTCATTGTGATTTTGAGACTTTGAGACAGAGAAAAGCCCTATGAAAATGGTATTTTATGATGGATGGCGGGCCACCCAATGGTTCGTGCTGTCTCAAGCAGCCTGCCTAAATTCCATGGACATTTGGGTCACGGTCTTCGAGGAGACTACACCTTTATACACTGTAAATTTACTCGTTCATAAAAGGGGAAAAATCGGTTGATGTTGCAGGATTTGGTCAGATCATCCCCAATATTTTGTATCATTCGCTTGGCGAACCGTATGGTTGTATATTCTTTGTTCCCAGCTAAATCCCGAGTTCCTTTCCTCTCGCCGCCCGTATTCTGCTTATAGAAATGTGTGCCATCGTGTGTACTCAGAAGTGTTTTCTTTCTCGTGATGCCGCAGGAGTTTCCAGACGCCTCGTGTTTTCCCTTTAGCTTGTTTGCAAAACATCCTCTCTCGATCAAACTGCAATTCCGTTTAAGACAGCGCTCCGCACCAGTTGGAACCGACCGGCCGGGAAACGTCCATTGTTAGCATTCGTCGGTTTTATTGCCGCGTTTTGTAGTCTTGGTTATGAGACCCTTTTGTCCCCATTTTTGTTTGCTTCCGCTAAAACGAAGTCGCTGTTTCTCAGCGGATCGGCTCGACAATGTATTCGATTCTAAAATCTTTTGTATTACACGCTCTGAAAGAATCGATTCTACCGTTCTTTGCTCGGTTGTTTACTTCCACGAAGGTCTCGGATATTCCTCCAAGCGGGTCTTGGCTTTTTCTTGACTTTTTCGATCATTTTCCCCCGACTTTCCGGGGGAGACCATCAGTGATTGAGTTTGACCTTGATGAATGGATTATTCATAATTTGGCTAGCCCGCGGTCACCCTGGGTGCGGTTTTTGAGGTCGTGTTTCCGGATTTTTAAAGTTCATCGCGCCGCTTTGCCCGTTGAAGGATTGCGCGATCCGCCAAATAACGACAAATAACTCGACGAACGGTACAGTGTTTGTGGACAAACACAGGGCTGTTTCGTTTTGTGTAAAGTTTGGTGGTTGAAATGAAATTTCAAAAATAAAGAAAAATATAGAAAATTAGCCGATGAAGTCATCATGACGTCACTTCGGCTTCTGCATGCTGGTGGCATGACGATCGGACCTATCCTCATATGTGTTAAAAAAAACATTGTTGGTGATGTCGTCATGACGTCACACATTTTCTCCCTTTTAGGGCATATCTTTGAGACATACCAAAGCTATAACACAAAGAATTTTCAAAATATCTCGTTTTGTTCGCTAGATATATTGAAAAGGATGTTACGATTTTCAGATTTCAAAATTCATAAAAATCACGTGATGACGTTTATCATGACGTACATGTTCGGCATACATTCTGAGCAGTTAGTCTAAGTGTCTGCCACATTTAAAGCCAATCGGCAGCATACAAGTAGCCAAAGTGCCGGTACGAAAGAAAACGTGTACAAGTGCTATTTGGCTGGGAAAAAAAAAAAAAAAAAAAAGTTTCAGAAACAGCCAATAATAATAATAATAATAACGAGAAGGATGATGAGTGAGCATGTGAGATATTTCTATTCTTCCGAATGTAAATTGAAATGTATAACCTTGGTTGACAGCTAGTGTCTTTACGTACTTACTATTCCGCCTTTACAACTTTCCGCATCATAATTGATTTTATATTCAATTTATGTTTTCAAAGCAATAATATTCGCGCACAGGAAAACATCAGAAGAGTTTCACAAATGGTGTACGCGTATTCGTGACATCCCAACTTTTTATGGTTCAGTATAATCCAATGAAACATTGTCGACATAAAGAAGTATTGATTAGTGACAGCAGCCACATCATTTCGGGTTTGTGGGGATGCAGAATATATCTCCACTTACACACACTTTCTAGCAAGATCACCCACAGATAGACAATAACTCCAGATAAAAGAGAAAATGAAGATAGGCCAGAAGGCAATTAATATGGAGTATTATGTTTCAGGTGGAAATTACAAATCCGCGCGCTTGAGTGAAGGCAGCCATGAGATTACCCGACGATATGTACATGCATGATTGTACACTGCATGAGTTAGGACACTGGTGTGTAAAGAACTGAGGTGTTCAATTAAAATAAAACCGCCAGAGTGTAAATTTCTGGAGATCAGCCAGTTTGTATATAGGCCTAAGTAAAAGTATTATACATTTTGGTTTTCTTCAATGCCACATGTAATAGAGTAGGCCTATACTGTTTCCAGTTTCTTTGTTCACTTTGAAAATGTGTCCGGGTTTGCCTGTGGTCAGTTTTCATTGTGGATTGTTTGACGAATTTTAAGTTCAGAAGTCGTATCACTCATTGAGTGATCCTCACAATGTCGCTTCCTATGTTGTATCGTAAAAATGGGTGTGGCCCCTGGCCATACGGCATTCTGGGTTTTTGACTTCTGGCTAGCGCTCACCCGAGCAAGGATACTGACAATTTGGGGGAACCGCTGGCATGGGGCGGGATGGCTCAGTTGGTAGAGCGGCCTGTACGGTAGCTTGGAGGTCGCAGGTTCGAATCCCGCTCCTGCCAGTTTCTTTGTAAATGATTTAAATAAGACTTAGTGTACATCTGCTAATTTAATTGGATGAAGATTGAAATACATGAAACACATGGTATTTCATATTTCTGATAACCACACACTGAACTCGGTGGCAGTTCTAACCTTTAACGTAAATGCAATTTTGCAATAATGATTTGCTATCTTGACAGAAATCAATCGTATTCAGCGAATAAAAAATTATCTCAAGAATTAAAAGAAATGAGTGAAGCTAATAAAGTGGACCATCTACTTTGATTTTAAATTGACAGCATTTGAGTGGTTTGCTGGGCTTGCTATACTTCTCTTCTTCATGTTCGCCTTTTCAAATATTAGTATGCACGGATTGCCACGCATGTAGGAATGTAATATATTTAGTTAAGGCATTTTGTTCCGGAGAAATATGACTGATGAGGACAATGATGCATTTAAGCTCCGCCTTGCAGGCAAGGTAAGTACGAGCGTTTTTCAGTCAAAAGTTGACAAGACACCGCAACAACTACTTTATTGTGCACGGAACTGGTCTGAAATTTTCACAATACTGGGCCTGGCCATGACTGGCTGCCAAAAAAAAAAAAAAAAAAAAAAAAAAAAAAAAAACAAGCCGGCATGGTACAGGTGATTTAACAAGACTGGCAAAAACTCATCTTTTATGAAAAGGTACTTAGAAAAATTGAGACATTTTTTGTTCATTCATTCATTTCATTCGCATTGGCTGGTTGGAATCCTGGATTGAAGGGTGCGCCTGCAGGTGAGTTGTCATTGTCGGGAGCGTCCGTATCAAAGAGAAACCTGAGAAACTCCAAGTTATTCAACCTTTAGGAGCTCCAAGCCGTTATTTTGTATAGCCATGTATCATGCTGACGTACATGTATCCACAGGGTGCATGTGGGGTTTGTGTGGTGATGTTTGTTTGTCTCGGATTTTGCGCGTTCCACGTGGAACGGTGGTTGATGTGGTTGGACGGTGGTTCGCAGGCTGCGTTGACACGATTCAGGTGCATATTGGTTACAAGGTGGTGCAATTTGTTAGCAGGGCGCGTTCGCAGTGAGCTGATGGCCCTGTTTGCGCATGCTTCAAGTAAATATCCCGCATTACCGGATGAGGTAAGGGTTAGGTAAGGGTGAGGTATGGGTGAGGTATGGGTGGTATTTAGGGGGTCTAACAGCCAGGGAAAGGGAGTGGCTTCGCTATCTTGGTTCGGAGCGAAGAATCTCTCGCCCATATCTAAACCTAGCAGACTCTGGAGCCCGAACAAAGCGGTGGTGCAAATAGAGTACTATTTGCACTGACGCGACGTAGAGGGCAGAAGAGACACTATCACAGTTCAGTCTGGTCGCGGCTAGGATAAGCGGCAGGGAGAAGCGTAAATTATGTAATTATGTAATTCGTGCCTGCACACACATAGGCCTACACGCACATAGGTGTGTGGGCGCCGGCAATCGCGGGGCTCCTATTGTCCCTCTTTTGTTTGTACTCTAACTTTTTCGGGGGCCTCCCGTTGGTTTTGTGCGCGGTTTTCATAAGTGGGCCTTGACACAATAACGGACCCTTTTGTCCTCTTTATTTCCGGTCCGCGGTCTTAATAACTATACAAACGCACATGTATAAGTGTGTATGTATTGATTTGATTTTTAGTGCCTTCTGTATCGTCTTTGTATATATGGAGGGTTTTAAATAACACTATTAACTTGAAAAATAAGCAAGTTCGTGCTAGCGAAAGAGGATTCGGACCAGCTCAGGTGGTCGCCATTTCGTTTTGTTTTCCCACCCACACCCACCCCAACGGTTTGTTGTTCGGGCTCCGGTTTCTATGCTCTAATCTCTCGCCCATATCTAAACCTAGCAGACTCTGGAGCCCGAACAAAGCGGTGGTGCAAATAGAGTACTATAGTCATATGCTAGTGGTTTTTCGTTTTCTTTACACGTAACTTTAATACACAAAAAGCGAATGACGTGCGTGCGCACGTTGCGTGCAAAAACTTTCCATACAAATCTCAATCACCGTACACTTAGACTTGATCAAGTCCGAGATCGAGGTTATTTTTTTGTCTGCATCAGCCACACTACGTCATTACCCATATTGGTTATCACAAACTAACTCGCGATCTCGGACTTGACCCTTACGTGATATGGGATATTCATGTATTCATAACTAAATTTACATAATAAAACGAGCCATAGAGATGGCCAATCAGGACACAAAAACCGTGTAGGCCGCGTCCATTACCAATATGTTACAATACAGTGTTCTGTTTAATACACTGCTCAGTCTTAAATTTGTATACTTGGCACAATGGCACGTAATGGTATTTAAAACCTATAGCTAAGTCATATTAGATCTTATATTAGTAGAAAAATAACAAATTAAATACGTGATTGTTAATTGTTCTTACTAGACGAAAAATGCGTTACCCATAGACGAATCCGACGAACAACATTTAAAATTAGAAGCCAACTTTGGGCATCCTCGACTCCATGGGCGCGTGTGCGTTCCTTCACTAACCCCTGACCGTGTGGAATACGTTAACGACGCTGACTGGCTATTCGAAATGAATATTTGTGTACTGAAAGTGAACCGCGCACGTAATCCGAATGTTGAACGCCCTGTGTGCGCTCGCGCCCGCGTTAACATCCTGTTCGTCACGTCACATCAGCAAAACGACTCCGAGCACTTTTTTCCATTATCAAGACAAGGCCACTAGTCTTGGTGGCTACGATAAACGATATGGATTTTTTTCTGGTCAGGAAATACATGTATTTGATGTTTAAACAGAGATAGAAAAGGCACACATAATATGTTATTATAAATTCGAGTCGAGGCCGAAAATCAAAATTGTTCCAATCGATAGGAAATTTACTCATTTATCCAGTTCAAGAAAGCAGCTCATTCTCAATGACAGTGTTTGCCGCCGCTGCAGAAGATGCATCGAAAGGTTTGACACATTTGCGAAAACAGCTGAGAAAAACATTTTGAAAATTACACAACTGACATCCGGCGATAATGGGCGGAAACGGTCATGACGGTCGTCATACTTTTCCTTCCTCCCGATCCCACCAGGCCGGCTGTTACTACTACTCAGTGCAGTGTTAGATTTAACGTCAGGCGGGCAATACATTAAAGGGACACATTGCTTTGGATTTTGCTATTTGGGCTATAAAACTTAAATGGATCATGGTTGGGAAGCTTTTTCAAAAGTAGAATATAAAGATTCACATAACTATCCCTTCAAATTGCGTGGTTTTTGTTTAATTTTGTGAAAAATAACGGTCCGCCATTTTGTAGAACCAAATTTTTGACTCCACAAAATGGCGGACTGTGTTCACCAGTCGTATTTCCAGTCGCATCTGGTTGAAGTACGTTCTGTTGATCCATTTTGATGTACTGTGGCACGGCGCGCAGCACTGGCGATATGTGTCGAGAGGTAGAGAATTGTACCTGGCGATCATCTGATAGGTTCACAAGGCCACTGGCTGCGGCGCCAGCCTAAAGACTCTTACAGCGTATTTTGCACATTATTTAGACGGTGGTATTTAGTACTGGAAATAAGTCTATGTTTCGCGGGTCAGATGTCAGGGGTAAGCGGCCAATTTTCTTGTTTTGTAATCACTACTCACTAATTACAACACATTATACGTGTTTTTTTGCATGAACAACTCTTATAAAAGATAAGGAACATTTCCAAACAGCAAAATTTCATGACATTTGAAGGCAATGTGTCCCTTTAACAGGCATCATTATTAGGAGCTAATCTCATCCTTCCAAAAGATTGATTCTACAAATAAAACCTTCCTACTAAAAACACTGCGTCGCGCGTTAAACACATCGACTGCAGTCCTAATTACCATATCCCACTATATACACCGCGTTCGATTACTTACCCCGCGCTTACTCGTGCAAGCGCGAGCCCGTTCGATTTAGCTCTCACGTGACTTCTCGCGCTTACTCGGGCCTGGCTCTACTAACCGACTCGCCGAGCGGGTTAGTAGGGTAAGTATCCCATAAGGCCATGCTAAAAACATGGCTGCCACGTCCGACGATGCGCCAGCGGTGGGAAATTAATTCAAAACAGCGACAAATACGGACATTCGAAGGTAAACAATAACGTAGGCCAACATGTCACAATTTGGTACAGTAATTTTTCAGTATAGGCCTAGGCTAGGCCTACTGTACTGATTTTGTAAAACATGGGCAGTGCAGGGACTCCGGTAAAATTGTTTGAGAAAGTTAATGTACAAAACATGCAGGCTTGCTATGCTAGGCAGGCTGCGATATGGTACACAAATAGCATACACGATTTATAAATCAGTGGCGCGGACTGTCAAAAACGGATTCCTAGTCCATATAAATGTGGCTAAAATACTGGACTTCCTTCGTATATTGTAAATTTTTGTATACGCAGTGGCTATTTTTAAGGCAGCCGTAACGCGACTTTCAAATGCTATTGTCATGATGATTGTTACGGCATTGCGAACACTATTTTTATATCAGATTTAAAACTACCCATGGGTAGTGTTACAGATGGGATTTGTCCCTTTTAAAACTCACTTGCTACTGTTGTTTTTTCTTTATACTTACCTAAACATCTGTGGTATTTTGAAGATTGTTTTGCAGTAAGCCCAGAAGTTATGTAACTACCCTCTATATTGTATTATTTAACAATAACCATTGTTAAGTGTTGTGCAGTGGGCTCACTGATTATGTAATAGCCCTCTGCCTTGTTGACTGGAAGTCCTATATAAGTCGGGGTTTGTACCATGCTTGGACACACTCATCACATCACAGCCACCAAGTCAGCCAGGGGCTCTGCCCTAGCTCTTCCAACTGATGGGTGTCACCAATCGGCCTTAGCCATTGGCCACACCTTGGCTCAGCCAGTGCCTTGGTGCATCGGTCTTGTGTCACCGGCAGAGACAGCGAGTCACCGCTGTTCTCTTGTTCTCCTTCAAGTTGATGTTTTGAACCACCCGGTTCTTGTGCTACCACCCAAGGCAGTGAGTCACCGCTGCTCTTGTTCTCCTTCAAGTTGATGGCCTAAAACCAGACTGGTTTTCGAGGCTCTTCCTAGATGGCCTGGTCCAGACTGGTCCAGTGCAATAACAAGACGAACTTTCGGAGGCTGCCACTCCTCGAAACTAGTGAAGTCTGCAACTCGACAACTGACTACGAACATCTGGTACTTATAGGGACTTCCAAATAGAAATGTGTGTTTAACTTTAAATATTTAATTGAATTGTCTTAAATGTCATTTTTAAGTTGGGAATAAACTACTTGTTGTGATTATAATTGCTGGTTACTTTTTCCACTGCCGTTTCATCTGTCTCTGTCGTGCCCTATTTCTTTTTGGTTATTTTGAATTAGTCGCACGTAACAGTAGCGTAATTGGTAAGGCATCTGATTTTGATGCATGGCCGGGATCCCTGGATCAAATCCCTGCCTTGCTGGTCAATTCTTTTTTCGAAAAGATTTCTTAAGTTTTAGGTTTTAGGCTTAAATCAAATGGTTATTTTTATTTAAGTAGATTTAATTTTCTTCCCTTTGATTTCAGTGGTTTTGGAGAATTTTTTTTTAAAAAGGAAAATAAAGTCCGAGAACCATTTGGTTGATAGTCTGGTTCAAACAGCAAACATCGTGACGTTGAATACATGTACCATTACGTCAGGGAACTAGGCAGTTCCGTAACGAGGGCTGCCGTAACAATAGCCACTGCGTTTTATTTTTGAAGCCCACAAATGTTGTCGGAGCTATTGCAAAGTGTGTTTTTCTGTTTATGACAACTTTCTTTATTATAGATATTTAAATCTCTTTTTAAAATGAAATATGTGTGATTTGGTTGTATCCAAAGTTCATAATATCAGGGTACATGTGAAATTGCTTTTGGGTCATTATTGGGGTTATTTCTTATATTAAAAAAGAAATAACCCCAATAATGACCCAAAAGCAATTTGACCTGTAGGCCTACCCAGATTTTATGAACTTTGGATACAATCAAATCACATATTTCATATGAAAAAGAGATTTGAATATAAAAAAAAATGGCATTATTGCTGTTTATAAAGGAAACTTTTGATTTTATTAGCCATGAAGGTGCATGAGTTGTCCCTATAATGTGCCGTTTCAGAAATTGTGTAAACTGGTGTGAGCTATTACTCATTGGACACACAATAATTAACAGGGTTTATCTTTTATAGGAAGAACTTGGCCATACATGTTCTTCCACTTCTGTTTACTGGAAGAAGGAAGGGGAGAGGAGGCCGTATCAGTTTTAGTGAGTCTTCAGGAGCATTCATGGACTTCCAGAGAGTAAGTACTGTAGCTAAATCTTACATCTTTTATTTAATTAAACGAACGGTTCACACTCTAAAATTAAGGCCTGGAACAAAGCATCAACTTTAAGACCTTCATTATAAAACCTTTTGACCCCGGTCAAAATACTTTTTAATGCAAGTCGCCCGTCACAAGACAAATATGACAGGCATAATACTGTGAATGATGCACTGCCATCAACTATACAATAATATGCAAGTACAGTTTCAGCCATATGCACTAAAAATATGACAACTACAATGCTCTTTGAAGGTAGTGAAATTTTTGCTGGTTATTCCCACAAATTGTTCCTTTCTTAGCCTGCCTATGTACTCAGCTCCAGTTCAGGAAAATTTACTTTTTCTATGTCCTGCCCTGAGCAGCATTGTGAAGCACATTTAAGATCTATACACTCCCCAATATTTTTCAAATGCTAGTGCTAGTTTTTACTGTAGATCTGTCATTCAGTTGAAAAACTGTTTATAGAGGTTGCTGTGCTAGCTTCACTGAATTTGCTCAGTTTGTTTCTATGTTGAAGTCTAAATCATTAAAATGCATATAAGTTCATGCCTACATGGCTATAACACGTTTAGCAAAAATGTTTTTCAAGTTGACTTTTTCTTTCTTGTAAATAATTGGGGATTTAGTTTATGTACACAGTATTTATATTGCTTTTTTGTACTTCTTTAGGAAAATATGGACTTGGAACACGGTACTTGACCGTAAGTAAATCGGCCGCCTCAACCATCACCACAAGTCTTTGTGATCATGGAGAGGGCTATGCAACCATCCTACTTCTTAAAGCACTTGATGTATATTTCAAGTGCAACTTTGTGTGTAGTTCACAGTATCAGGATATTGCGGTGGGGCATGGGAGTTCTTAGAATCAGTAGTGCATGGCATCAAGGGCATTGTTAAAAGTAGCACTATCAGAGATTTTAGAGACTTCAGCTCCAGCAAAATGTACGCCCATCATAATTGTTTCAGGTAATCTAAAGTTTAATTAATGACCATAAAAAGTTGTAATAAAAACAGTACAAATATGTAAAAATAAAATTAAAAAAATGAAGTTTGTTAGTCTTTTCATATTTTTTCGACCTGAAAAATGAAAATTCAACAGTGATCAGAACAGTACAGTACAAGGCAATCTTTATGATTGCCAAGTTCTAAAACATTTCAGTGTAATACTGAATTTTAAGCAGACTGCATTATTGTGGATTTAACATTTTCCGGAAGTTTTTAAGAATCTTCGAATGGTAGTTTGTTGAAGCCAGACAAAAGTTCACATCAAAGTAACAAAAAAGTTTCCTTGAACAAAACTACATAGACCATATTTCAAATGACCACTGACTTTTCTTACAACCCCCAAAAAGATGCCAATTAAACTATTCAAGAGACAGTTGTATTAAAGAACCTCACTCATAATAAGTAACTGTGTGGTTGCATTTGTTTGCTAAGTATTTTATCCATAAACTAAAAAAACAAACCTAATAATGTATCTTTTGAGAAAGAAAAACTAGCTTAAAAAGATTAGATTTTCTGTAGTTTTTAGCTTTAGCTCTTTTAATCTAATTAATGAGATACATGCAAATTTTGATGACAAGTCTAGAGCTTTATCCTAAAAGACTGACTTATTTTTGTGTCACACATGTATATAACTGAACTTTGTGTTTTGCTGTTATTGTTGCAAATCAACACTGAATTATGGACAAACAATACTTCTAAAGTATATTGTAACAAAAAATATTGAATATAATTGCACAATAATTACTTGTAATAAGTGATTGAGAATAAATTTACAGTTATGTTTTGCATTAAATGTTGTTTATGTGTTGATTTATTTCACTTATGATAAACTTATTTAACCTTTTATTAATAAATACCAAATTACCTGAAGATTTAGTACACTTTTGACATGGTGAAACGGTAACAAAACACCTTAAAATAAAGTAAAATTCTAGTCATTCTACATAGAAACGATGTATTTTTCAACTTCCGAATTTGGTAAAATTTTACCAAATTGTTTGTACCGAGATATTAGGCAAATGTTCGTACCAATTTTTAAAGTAAACATTTTCCAAACTTTTATGAAAAACCTTACCCAACACCTGTTGTGTAAAGTTTTATCTATTTAGCAGGTTCGTATGGCACATTGCAATTATGTAAAATGTTACACAACCTGTGTATTTTTTTCTGTGAGTGTCACCTTATTTAAAACCAATCCACTTTAAAATAGGGCTCCGATTCTGTCTGTCCGTCAGTCATGGACACTCCGCCTAACAAGGCAGATTCATGAAAATGTTGAGTTGCTTCAATTAATTTAAATATTATATCACTGGAAAGAGTAAAAACAATTGAAATAAATTGAGGGGTCAATAGTCATGATAGGTTAACCCTATGCAAAGCTATGGATTTTTGATTACATTTTTTGTCATTTTGGAGGACAATTTCAGTTAAAATGTTGTGACCATATTGCTAAATTGCTAACTTTTTTAATTGACAATTTGAGCCTCAATCATTTCTTATCAATTTGTTATAATAAAAATAATTCTATGAGTCATTTAAAATAGTAACAATTAACAAACGCCAATTATTTGTCAATTAATAATAAATGATCAAAAAATAGAAAACAAAATTCGTGGTGTGCCCGGCAGAAGGGCATATAGAACGCATTGAAGCGTAATTACACTTTCCGGGAAAATTGACTTTAAGGTTTATGTGTTGGCATTTCTAAATTAAAACTCGCAAAAGGTTGATTTTTTTGTCGGATAACAATTATTGATATTTCCAATAATGCTGTGCATTTTTAAATAAAAATATTGCTTAATTTTAAAGTTATTTACATCTTTATGCTAATGCCCTTTTGCCGGGAAGTCATTCTGGCTTAAACGTGCGCTTAAGCGGCATGTGAAATGCTAATGCCCTTTTGCCGGGAACAAAATTTGCTCTAAGCGCGCTTACGCCCCACTGAAGTGCAGAGGTGAACGCACTTTTAGCATGTATTGTTACATTGGTATTACACGCTAATGCCCTTTTGCCGGGAACAAAAAATGCAAAATCCCCTTATGTCCTTTTCATTTTGTTAATTACGTCAGAATGACGTAGCCCCTTGATACGAAATGTATATCAAAATGAAGATATTCCAATACTCTTTCGATTACCCCCAAAACCTGAATTTGACCTTTTGACCCATGTTTCGTCCTTATGCCCTTCTGCCGGGCACACGACAAAATTATAAGCTGGTCACAGCGCTGACGTCACTCGAGTGACCCGAGATCGTTCGTTTACTCTAACATACTGCGCATGTGCAACTTTCCCCGATTTGGAGGCGCGAGAAAGCGCCGGTTAGTAATCGAACACGCTCTTGTGGTGGGATATGGAAATTAGGACTGCAGTCGATGTGTTTAACGCGCGACGCAGTGCTTTTAGTAGGAAAGTTTTTATTTGTAGAATCAATCCTTTGGAAGGATGAGATTAGCTCCTACATGCCTAATGTTTTTTCCCGCCTAGCTCTGACGTTAAATCTAACACTGCACTGAGCAGTAACAGCCGGCCTGGTGGGATCGGGAGGAAGGAAAAGTATGACGACCGTCATGACCGATTCCGCCGATTATCGCCGGATGTCAGTTGTGTTTTGCTGTTATTGTTGCAAATCAACACTGAATTATGGACAAACAATACTTCTGAAGTATATTGTAACAAAAAATATTGAATATAATTGGACAATAATTACTTGGAAATTGTAATAAGTGATTGAGAATAAATTTACAGTTATGTTTTGCATTAAATGTTCTTGTTTATGTGTTGATTTATTTCACTTATGATAAACTTATTTAACCTTTTATTAATAAATACCAAATTACCTGAAGATTTAGTACACTTTTGACATGGTGAAACGGTAACAAAACACCTTAAAATAAAGTAAAATTCTAGTCATTCTACATAGAAACGATGTATTTTTCAACTTCCGAATTTGGTAAAATTTTACCAAATTGTTTGTACCGAGATATTAGGCAAATGTTCGTACCAATTTTTAAAGTAAACATTTTCCAAACTTTTATGAAAAACCTTACCCAACACCTGTTGTGTAAAGTTTTATCTATTTAGCAGGTTCGTATGGCACATTGCAATTATGTAAAATGTTACACAACCTGTGTATTTTTTTCTGTGAGTGTCACCTTATTTAAAACCAATCCACTTTAAAATAGGGCTCCGATTCTGTCTGTCCGTCAGTCATGGACACTCCGCCTAACAAGGCAGATTCATGAAAATGTTGAGTTGCTTCAATTAATTTAAATATTATATCACTGGAATTGAAAGAGTAAAAACAATTGAAATAAATTGAGGGGTCAATAGTCATGATAGGTTAACCCTATGCAAAGCTATGGATTTTTGATTACATTTTTTGTCATTTTGGAGGACAATTTCAGTTAAAATGTTGTGACCATATTGCTAAATTGCTAACTTTTTTAATTGACAATTTGAGCCTCAATCATTTCTTATCAATTTGTTATAATAAAAATAATTCTATGAGTCATTTAAAATAGTAACAATTAACAAACGCCAATTATTTGTCAATTAATAATAAATGATCAAAAAATAGAAAACAAAATAATCGTGGTGTGCCCGGCAGAAGGGCATATAGAACGCATTGAAGCGTAATTACACTTTCCGGGAAAATTGACTTTAAGGTTTATGTGTTGGCATTTCTAAATTAAAACTCGCAAAAGGTTGATTTTTTTGTCAGATAAAAATTATTGATATTTCCAATAATGCTGTGCATTTTTTAATAAAAATATTGCTTAATTTTAAAGTTATTTACATCTTTATGCTAATGCCCTTTTGCCGGGAAGTCATTCTGGCTGAAACGTGCGCTCAAGCGGCATGTGAAATGCTAATGCCCTTTTGCCGGGAACAAAATTTGATATAAGCGCGCTTACGCCCCACTGAAGTGCAGAGGTGAACGCACTTTTAGCATGTATTGTTACATTGGTATTACACGCTAATGCCCTTTTGCCGGGAACAAAAAATGCAAAATCCCCTTATGTCCTTTTCATTTTGTTAATTACGTCAGAATGACGTAGCCCCTTGATACGAAATGTATATCAAAATGAAGATATTCAAATACTCTTTCGATTACCCCCAAAACCTGAATTTGACCTTTTGACCCATGTTTCGTCCTTATGCCCTTCTGCCGGGCACACGACAAAATTATAAGCTGGTCACAGCGCTGACGTCACTCGAGTGACCCGAGATCGTTCGTTTACTCTAACATACTGCGCATGTGCAACTTTCCCCGATTTGGAGGCGCGAGAAAGCGCCGGTTAGTAATCGAACACGCTCCATGTGGGATATGGTAATTACACAATTCCAGGGGTTAGGATCGAGCAAGGCATGGTGGGAAAACATGGCGCCGCAAGATCGTGCCCATGGTAACGAGGTTGCGGTAGCGGGTAATAAATTTCGGAGGAATTCCTCCGGTTTCATTATGTAAATATTGCAGGTCAGGGATCATACCCACAATGCAACTGGGGTATCGCACTGAACTTAGTACGGCCAATATGTAATGGGTCCATGATGCGATGATACGTCAGTGTATTACGAATATTCGTTTAGATTTTCGCTCAGGTCTAAAATTAAAGGTATATTTTCGCAACCATCAACAAGGAGAGAGGCACTGCTTTTATTTGAAACCTATGCTGTTGAAATGCTTGAAATGTTGCCTTCGCGGAGGAGACACGATGATCGATCATAACTCCATAAGTTAACGATGGCGATTTTGCCTACAAAAATAAGAAGACTGTTGTGATTGTGAAGTGTGATGCTGGACATACGAGAACGATGGACTAGTATAGGCCTATAGAGAAATGAACACTGAGTGAGACTATAAAATAGACAAAGTTATGGAGTCTCATCGTGTAGTGGCCATATGTATAGACGAATCTGGCGACGACCAAAATTAGAAGCATTTACTGCGGTGGCGAGGCGCTCGCGTGCGTGTTAGACGTACGCGCTCCACGCAGCTTCGACCAACAGGGTGTTTACAACTTGCCAAAATGCGCGCGCGACTGAAATTAAAGAACGCGCGCAATCAGCACGCGAGCGCAGCACCACTGTAAAAATGGCGTCGGCGAATTCCTGTATACTGAGAGCAGCAACAACCATTTGCAGCCCGCTTAATTCAATCATTGGAGAGCAGATTCAAAGGGTAAGACGGAAATATTTTAGTATAAATACTCCCACCAAAATCGGTCAAGAACAGCAAAATCTTGGAAAATAGCCAACCCCCTTGTGTTTTCTTCCTCCATGCTTGAACTGTCTAAACATGTGGCACAACCTGTTATTTCAAGATTTATGTCAGCAAAATCTGTAAACAAAATAGGAAGAAATCAACATGTATGTGAACACGGAGTGACTTTACATGGTGCCAAGAACTTCTAACAAAAAACACAAACTTTCTTCTCCTAGTCCTATATTGCAATAAAATGTCCCAACAAAATTCTCAAAATTGAATCTAGATCCCAGTGTGTGTATAGAGGTGCAAGTGTATCTCAGACATTATCTGTTACTTGTGGTGTCCCTCAGGGAACCATTTTGGGACCAATTTTGTTTCTCATTATGATTAATGATGCTGCTCTTACCTCTCCACTTAGATGGAAATATGTTGATGATATTACATTGGCTGAAGTAAGGAATATTTCTGATGCATCATGTTTACAGAATGAAATTTCGAATCTTTGTTCCTGGTCTTTGGAAAACCACATGAAACCTAAACCGGAGAAATGTAAAGTTATGCATATTTCCTTTTTAAAAAGACAAATTACTTGGCCGGATATTTTTATTGGTACATCAGTCTTGGAATGTGTTGATAGTTTTAAATTGCTTGGTGTTATTATTCAGTCCAATTTAAAATGGGACAAGCATGTGGATCACATTACTTGTATGGCTGCCAAGAGATTATATATTTTATGTATTCTTAAAAGGTTCGACGCTCCCATTTTGGATCTTGTGGCTATTTATCTCATGTACATAAGACCTATTCTTGAATATGCCTCTCCAGTGTGGTCAAGTTCCTTGTCAGTTTCTCAATCCCAGTGCATTGAAAGAATCCAGAAACGTGCTTGTCGTATAATTGTTGGTCATCGTAATTATTCTAAATATGCTGTTACTCTTGATTATCTTCAACTTCTATCTTTGGAACAACGACGTAACCAGTTATTTGAGAAATTTGCCAAGTCCCTTGTTGGCTCAAAACACATGTCTATGCTACCCTCTCCCTGTAACAGTACTCGAACTCTCAGAAATACTAGCAGTCTTCTTGTCCCATATTGTCGCACAAACAGATATCAAAAATCAGCCATCCCACAAATTGTTCACACTATTAATTTTCATAAACTTGTTTAGTCTTTGTATGTTTACATTTTTATGTAATTGGTTTTTAAGCTACCAGTAATGGTTTAGTATACATATATGTATGTGCATTTCTATTTGTAATCCAATCGATATGAATTTTTGAATTTTTGTATTGGAGGCTTTTATACCGAAATAAAAAAAAAAAAAAAAAAAAAAAAAAAAAAAAAAAAAAAATAAAATTAGAGGTTGTGCCAAGTGTTTATACAATTATGAACACAAACGGGTGGCTATTTTCCGAAATTTGCTGTTCCTTACCGATTTTGGTTGGGAGTTTAAAGTAAAATCTTTCTGATGTGACAAATTTCTTTCATATTAAAACTAGTCTGAATCATTTGTACCATTTTGATAGTGGTACAGTTTACAGATATAGCACTGCGCCATCAGGCAATAATGCATATCCACTGATGGCACCCGACTTATGCTATACATGTGTATGCAAACAGCAGTACTGCTATTAATTTGCGTACATTTTCTCTTTCTTTTCATGCAGATACGGTGCATGTGCCATTCAAGTCATCAGTGACAAAAGGTGCCGAACTATTGCAGATGAGCAACAGGACACCAGAGTGAAAGTGTTACGGATTGAAGATTTTTTGACGTTATTGGGCATCTTGAACATTTATTTGAGAAACATGTGTGTGATGTTTTCGTCACAAAGCCCCATCAGAACAGTGTGACTCATAATTGTGATTGATGAAGCCCACAGTGTCCTTCATTAGGGGCAGACTTTAGACAAGATTTTAGAAAGTATCTAAACTGCAGTCACTGTTTCCAGGAGCATTTTTTCTTGCTGTCACTGCAACTGCCAAGTCTACAAAGAAGGAAGGAAATTTGTTCATAATTGATTGGAATGAAGTCTACCAGTTTCATAACATCCAGCATTGACACGACAAATATTAATGCACCTATTAATTGCTCGATCATCCCCCTCCCCCTCCCCCCTCCCCCTCCCCCTCCCCCCTCCCCCTCCCCCCCCCCCCGGGCTGCCCCAGGTCTTATGTGGGGTTTGGTCACATTTTTCAAGCCCCAGGAAAGGGATTTTGGTCACTCATTTTGCCATTGTTTCCCCACCCATGTATGTCAGGGATTGTCAATAAAATTTTGCCCCAGGGGTGGGGATTTTGTCACTTCAAAAGTGACAATCCCCACATCTTGGGTGGGGCAGCCCGGGGGGGAGGGGTGGGGGAAGCAAATTGAGGCGCATAAGTTCAGAATCGAAAAGAGACCTCCAAAGCTTCATGCCGAATACCCTTTCATACTTTGTGTTTAAATGCATAAATTTGTGGAGTCAATTGGGGCTTGTTTCAAAATATATATTTGATCATTGCCCCGCCCCCCCACCCGTCTCCTGTTGCAAACAAGGAGGCCAACATAATATTGTAGCCACAATGAATGCAAAATGGGAAGTCTCAATCATGGGCTGGAAAATCTTTAAAATGTTAAAATATGTTAGCAAAAGCTTGAATTCTATTTTAGATTTTAAAGTATTATGCAATCGATTTAAGCTCTGAATTTTGCATGGATCCCCCCCCTCCTCTTGAAGGGCTTCGTATATAGCATGCCTTTGCCATCTACTGCTCCACAGTCGATCAGTACTGATGTAAGTGCCCCCTCCCCCCAAAAAATAGAACATTTATATATATTTTCTAACTGTACCAATAAATTAATTTTTTTTTTCTTTATAAGTAATTGAATTTTTTTTTTGTCCCAATATGAAAGAATCTGAAAGAAACTAACTAGGACACATGTTCACGGTTCGCATATGATGCACGATATGGGGCAGAGGAAACCCCCCCCCCCCCACCACCCATTTTGTGTTGGTCATTGTGTTCCCTGAATCTCAGGAATTATCTTCAGATGTATAGGGGGATGTGTTAGGTAAGATTAGTCTGTAAAGGGGGGGGGGGGGGGGGGGGTTACCCCTCTTCCCCATATTGTGCTGGAAAAAGGTTCGACCTATTATTTATTAAAAACAAATGTCACTTTTTCATTTTTTTTTCTTCAGTTTTTCCTTCTGCTTTGTAATAAAACATTATTAAAAGTGTCTAAACCTTCAATTTTTCATGCTCTACTCAATTTGTATAATTTTGTTTTGTATTTTGTTTTTCTGATGAGAAATCATATTGTTAGGCGCGACAAGCGAAGGGTAGATTAAGAAGCAAAGGGTAGATTAATCTGACCTCCAGGAAGAGGGTTGGGGCTTGTGTGCATTTCCCGGGATTTTTTTGTTGGCCTACATGTAAAAAATTGTTTAATTTGTTTGGCTGCTGGCGCACACGTACGTAGGCCCACGTACGTCTCCCTAAATTCGCGTGTTTTTTACTTAGACTAGAGTTAGGCTTTTGTCTAAATTTCCCAACTTCCGCTTACATATTACTCCTTCCAACAAATGTATTTTCCCATATTTCAGCAAGTTTTCCCATCAGGTCGGTGAATTATTGGCTTCGCTGCATTATTCGTAGTTTCCGATACTGTACAAACTACATGTACATGTACATGTACATTGTGCTCGAGATGTCGATTCTGCACGAAAATGTAAACATCATCTCTAAAAATAGAAAATGATTACAGCGCACGCGCAAAAGTGGTCCAATCAGAAGCTTTATATGAGTGCTAGCTACCGGTCCCCATATTATATACATATGCGGACCGAGAACCAGTCTACTGGTCCGGTAGCCGCCAATGTCATGTGACGAAAACTGTCATAATTCTGACATTTTTCCGAGATTGTCCTAAGTTTTCCGAACTTGTTTTCGGTAGCATTCGGCTGATAGGCCCGTTACAGACCCTGGAATTTGAATTCTCTATTATATATAAAAATCAATGCCACACTCTTGCAGTGTTTTGCCACTGGACTTTGCAAGAATATTAACTCGGACTAACACACACGCCATGATCTAATTTAAAGGTAGTGTACACGATTGGTAATCCTCGAATTTGTTTTTACTGAAATATTAGGAAATACCTTACTACACTGTAAGTTAACAACAGTAATCTCACTCATCCTGTGAAATTATGGCAACAGGTGGCTGTCGTTGTCAAGAAAAGTGGAAATTTATATCGTTGGAAAACTTCCCTAGCCTTTAGTCAAGGCGTGCGTGGCCGGCTACCCGGACGAGTGGCTTGCCCCAGACATGCTGGCATTCGGGGCGCGTCACGCGTCGCGTCCAGTAGCTAGCCACGCGCGCCTTGACTAAAGGCTATCATCCGCCGGGCTCCTGGTTTGCCGGCGCGGCGACTGTTTCCTGAACAGTATAATAGAGGGTCGCGGTCGCGTCGGTCACTTCGTGACGACACGCGTGAGCAGGGATCGAAATATCCACTGGACCGCTGCACCGAGTCCAGTGATTGAAGCGTTGGTCTAGTGAACTCTTGACCGAACTAATCCGGCGGACTAGTGATTTTTGTTCATAAACTGCGTGAAATGCTAAAAGGTCTTTTTTTCTAAATCTGGTGAACTGAAAAAGCCCAAAATTTCTGGAATGGCCATTTTTTTGTTTTGTTTCAATCAAAATAGCAATTCTAACCCCTCCCCCAACAAGGTCGGCAAAGTTGAAAAAAATCGAAACGGTACACTCATTTAAAACATTGTGTTCTCATTTTTACCATTGGTCTTGTGAAATACCTTCTGGCCTAGTAAAATGTTTGTGCTACTAGCCCAGCTGTCTAGTAGATTTTTACCTGAAATTCGGCCCCTGGTGATACTCGGTTTTGTGTTGTGTTGTTTTGTTGTGTGTTAAATGCTTGATTTTCATTTCAAAATCATTCCATTATTGGTGTCTGCCCCAATAATGACCTCCTTCTTAACCATGGAACTCCACTTGTACCTCAGGTGGCGTATCTCGTATTTTGGTGGCCGTTTTAAGGGCGATTGTGTAGTGTAGGGGCCCTGTTTAGTTTTGATCAAACAATTAGAGTCAATGGTATTTTTTTCTCATTCCAAAATGACTTTTCAACCTAAAGCAGACTTCTCTTAATTCTATTGACATCTTTTTTTGTAATATTGAACAGTTTATTGCGGTAGAAAATGCAATTTTCCTACGCGCTTTACGGCAGTTGCAATGCGAATCAACGCGGTTTTTGCGTGTTTGCTGTGCGTCGCGGTGATCGCTATCTTTATTTTCGCGTTGCGTTTTGTCGTCTTCATCGTCACTTTACCCGAAAATTTCCCTCAAAAACTAAATCCCTGCCCTTTATCTACGGCATATCTGTTGGTTTGTAATGTCGCTAACTAGTTTGGATATTCATACCTAAAAGTGGATTTCTGTTCCCTTTATAGGGAACAGCTATAGGGCCCTACACTACACAATCGCCGTTTTAAGGGTGAAATCGGATGTTTTTGTTGGGTCTTCAGACAAATTTGACTAATCTAAAGCCGATGGCACACACTTTGCTTGGACCCTACTATCGCCAGATCATGTCCAAATGTTAAAAAAGCCGATAAAGGGTCCAAGTTACTCGGACTACAGGGTCCAAGGGTGAAGCGGTTGTTTCATAAAAAATATCCCAAGACCAAATAAAAACATCCGATTTCACCCTCAAAACGGCCCGCAAAATACTAGATGCGCCACCTGAGATACAAGTAGAGTTCCAAAATTTAAAGATGGAGATACTGAGGTTCACTTACGATCCGCAAATTTCACGCTCATTTCCGAGAGGCACCCGCAGCGTCTTGTTTGACATACATTTTCAAACAAGACCTGACTTCTCAACTTCGCATTAATACATTTATGGCATGACATTGGACTCCAGGGAATTTAGGAATTTAGGAATTTGGGATCGCCCCAGTCCTTAAATATTGAAATTTTGTGTTAGTAAAAAGGTTTAGGATCTATAGGCCTACATGATTTGCTTCGGGGATTGGGTAGTATATATGAAGTACAATCATTGCTATTATTGTTTGGCCTTAGTGTTGACATTCCCAGCTCTATGTTTTATCTTTAGGTGTGCCGAGCAGCTTACAGTCAACAGGCCAATTTGCAGAATCAGCAAGCGCCCTGGACTGGGCAGGAAAGTCTTGCCGATGTCGACCCTGAAATTCTCTCTCTCATCAGGGAGGAAAAACGGCGACAAGTCAGAGGTCTTGAACTCATTGCCTCACAGGTGAGCTCCTGGGGAGATCAGAAGTAGTCCTCATGTTTTGAAAAATCATGTTATGTTATTTAGGCAAGTACCTACCTGTGGGTTGTGGTAGTGTAAGGGGAAAATGTAAAGCCCCAGTCCCACAGGGCCCCCGGTTCATGCCGGTTAATGCCGGTTCATGAACCGTGGTGAACCTGGGTGAACCGTGTGTCGAACCGTAGCAATGCCTGGATGGTCCCTGTGGTCCGTGAATAACCGTGAGCTGCCCCGGCAGTTTTTGACATGTCAAAAACTGCCGGGGTGAACCGGGACGATCACACGAACCGGGGTGAACCGTCGCTAGTGCCGGGGTGCAACGGGATGGGCCTTAGTGGAATCGTAGTGGCAACGGGGTCGTCCAGGTTTCGAACCGTGCCGAACCGGGAGTTATTTTTAACCCCATCAACGCCACGGACCTTCACGGTGCAACTACGTATCACCCAGGACCCAACACGGTTCGCCACCGTAGTGGCGCCGGGACAAACCGTGGCGAACCGCAGCGATGCCGGGGAGAACCGTAGCGATACCGGGGTGAACCGTGGTGAATCGTGGTGGTCCGGGGCGAACCGTAGCTAAACCGTATCGAAACCTTGTTCATCCGTAGTGCTGTCGGGGTGGACAATGGTGATCCGTGTAAGAAACGTGGTGCAACCTGGACGACGGTCGTCGGTCGTGATTTTCTTCAAAATTTGACCAAGAGGTCCCGGTTCACCACGGTTCATGGTCCGGGGTGAACCGTGTAGGTCCGTGATGAACCGTACTGTATGGGACTGGGGCTTAAGTACTGCTCAAGCATAGAGCTTGCTGATTTGGGTACCAAAAAAGTGTCTCATCTAGTTACAGTTTAAAGTGGGATTTAGATAGAAAATGATGACGAAAAAACAATGATTTCTAGATTTAAAAAGTGTGTGTCATCAAGCAAAATTCTTTGTGGTTTGTTCTGTTTTACCTTTTTGTAAGCATATTTAAATATGTCTGCATTATACAGCAGTGGTTGACAACTATAGACTACCACGTACTTACATGTTATGTACTCCAGGTAGATTAGCATCAATTGCACTCTCTTGTTTTCCAGTTTGAGAGTTAAAAATAGAAGTAGTGCAGACTAGTCATCTAGACCAATGCCTAATTTACTGATCTCGGTCTACCAGTCCAGTGTGAATTTCAAGCCCTCTCAAACCTGGTACAATTTCCCTTGCTTGGCCATTGAAATAGTGCCATGTATCTCCAAACTAAATTCCTTTGTAGTATGCATGTAACAATTCAAGACTGGTAAGTTTGAAAGGATGTTTTAATGGCACCCTGATGGATGTTTAAATACTTCCTCTTTCCTCTGTGTTTTCTTGTTTGGTTCAGAATTTTTGCCCCCAGTCCACTCTAAATGTGCTCAGCTCTTGCCTTGAGAACAAGTACATGTATTCAGAGAGTGTGCCAGGAAATAGGTGAGTTTGGAGAATTTGAAGTAGATCATACTGTTTTGCTTCGTATAGAAACAGAAATTCTAGGGCCGGAATGACAAGATGTATACATTTTTATAGACTTCTTTAGAAGTACTTTTTGTGCACTTGCCCAAGCACAATTTTAGCAGCACACACACAAAAAGACATAAAACTTTATATAACATTACAACATTAGAACAAAGTTCTACTATTTTAAGAAAAAAAGGTTGTCCAAATTTTCCAAAGTAGCAGTCGGGTATGGCACACATTAGTAAAAAGCAATACATTCTTAACCCTATATCCCAACATGTAGGTGGTGTGTAAAAAACCGTATTGAAATTGGAGGATTCAGGACTGTTGTGGTTAATTAATGCTCTTGCAATGAGCCATTTGCAAGTTAAATTTGAATAGCATCTGGTACACTGACGTGCTCAAAATGCTTTGTACATTTTAACTTTGAATTCTCTAGTTCAAAGAGATTGGTACTATATCACGTGATTCGGGGCAAGCCTTTATGTAAGCAACCCTTAGCTCCGGAATGGTTTGGTGTCTTTGTGTCATTCTCACCCATTGTGAAGGATGTATTGGCGCTGAGCGTCTCTTACGTAAATTAGAGCTTGCCTTAAATCATGTGATATAGCGACAATGTCTTTGGTCAGGAAAATTCAAAGTTAAAATGAGCCAAGCATTTTGAGCAAGTCAGTGTACCAGATGTTATTCTAATTTAACTCGCAAATGGCTTATTGTTATCGATTGCTGGCTATCCCTGAATCAACACCAGTAATTGCAATGTACCGTACATTTACAATGTACATTGTGAGTGAGCCTGATGTGAGTGTGCGCATTCCTTTATGTTGACATTTCTGGGGGAAAAATAACTCCAAGATGTTGATGGTGCCCAATTTGATGTAAATTTTAACATGGATATTGTAAATTGTTCAATCAATAATTCTAAATGGTACACTCCACAACTGTAGTGGCTTGCACGTATTGGCATGCATGAGGCACTCATATGGTAGATTCGATCACTAATCTTACTTTCTGCATGCTGCTTCAAGTAGAATTTCACTTCACCTGTGTTCCCGTGTCATGTGCTTGTTTTAAAGGAGTGTTTCACATTTTGAAATAATTTCTAAAGTTTGGTTGAACTTGCACCCAAATGTATATGCATTTGTGGGTTGCGATTTGTAACCAAAGTTTCTGACGGCCACTGTCACAGTTAAGCGGGATCCAGCGCCAGTAAGATTCACTTACAGTATTTATGGATTCTCTAGTCTCTGAACAAACAAATAAATGACACTTGTGGGGTTAAGGAGTCCTCTTTTTACTTCATTCAAAAACAATAATAACAAATAACCTTATATGCAAAACTTAATTAAACAAGTATTTGTGACTTGTGTTTACATTTCTTAGCATATTAACTTTCAGTACTATAGATTTTTGTTCTTAATTCCATAGCTTATATATATCGTAGTTATTCTTATTTGTTTTAACTTTTGACTTTACGTTTTGTCCAAGTATTACATCACATAATTTAATTAGTAATTTCTTCGAGGTTTCTGGCTAATTTTCTTCTTATCATCTTCATAACTCCAGGATTAACTTAATTGTTTTATCAAACTTTGCCAGCAACGCGATCCTGCTTCCGTCTTATGACCGACATTGCGCTGTTTTGGAGGGGTACATCGCCACAAGTCGCGCCGCGCAAAGTTAACGAATCCTCTCTCTTGCGCGGGGCGGCTCCCCCCAAAACCGTTTGGGCCTGTCTATTTCGCGCAGCTGAGCGTCGATGTTCAGTACCCGTGAATAGCTGAACCGGATCATGAAATATCTAATCCAAGGTCAAAGTGAACGGTTTTTGTTTCGTGCGCACTGATTAGACGCCTGAGAGCAGTATCATTCAACTGTGCACGTCGCTGAATGACAATATGGAAAGAATGTAGCATCTTGACTCCTCTTCTGCGTTTGTGTACAAAGTCAAGGGGGAGTCAAGAAAATGTTCTAAGTATTTTATAACAAAATTGATAATATATCTTAATCCGCAATTCATGTCTTTTCAACATTTTTGCAATGATTGACCTTTATTGAGATGATATAATAATGAAGAAGTGGCGTCAGGTTCGAACATTCTTTCCCACTCTCTCACATTAAATAAACCGGCCCTCATGTCGACGCTATAGCCCTTGATCTGTCGCAAACCAGTTTCTGCAAACCTCTACTTATAACCTGATGTATTTTTTGAAGGCGTCCGAATGCCACCGCCCCTTTTCCCTAATGTGTACACCCAGTACCTATGTTGTATATTGATTGGACACAGCCATTTCGCCTATACGTAAGAATCCCGCAGAGGATAGCAGAAACATGCTGCGGTACATCAACTTTTGCAATCTTGACTTTGCACAGTGTTCCAATGCTGCCGTCATTTCATGCCGTAATTTTATGCAGCACTGGTAAAGTGATCGGAAACCGTCATTTTCTAGGTTTGTTTTTTTGTACCCCCATTATTGCCTTTCGCACCAAAAATGATTGGCCTGGCTCTGGTAAACTATACAACTTATGTATGAAAGTAATAGCTGAAGGAAAAGTAACAATAGTACATGTACTAGCCGCAATTCTCACTCGTTTAAGTGGCTAATGAACATTAAAGGCTGTGATGATCGGTGGCAGCGGTAGTGAACATTTAAATCTATATTTCTCGAGAAAACTTCTTAATATGATTTGTGCTTTTTGACATGTCTTCCTAGTTGACAGCCATTGGATCAGCTAGTAACTTTAACAATCCAGGAACAAGTTCTGCGGCTGCAGTTCTGCGGCTGCAGTTCTGCTGGACGCGTTAGTAGCTGTTTCTCGGTCCACGGGGCTATAGCTTCGATCTGAAAACGAGATAATTTATCTGCTAGTATATTTTCTACCCTAGCTTGGAATATGTTCTGCATTCAAGTGAATGTTAAATTTCATTACGGTAATTACTAATTTACGTATAAGTGCCATTATTTTCCTGTCTATGGAAGTGTTGTAACCCTCCTATACTTATAACTATCACAGCCTATCAAAAACTCTTAACACCAACTCTCACAGTTTGTGTGTGTTTCAATCTGACATTTGATAGGTTTTGATCTGTACAGCAGCTGGGTCGATTTTGGCCCTGAGAACAGGAGGGTTTTAATAATGTAAACCATTGCTTCGTTTTCTGTGTGAAGCAGTATCTTCTTATTTGCAAAGAATGGTCCCCACACACTCACCGCAGCAAATATTGGATATAACTCCTTTAACGTAACGCATTCTTTGGCCCAGGCTTCTGACCATTGCCATAAAAACCACTGCTTTTCAAAAATCGCACACCATACCCAAAAACAACGTGAAACATCAGTATAAAGCTGCCATTGAAATGTTTTAAAAACCAAATCCGGGCTTGTATCGTCTAGTATGTGTACTATGCCCCCAGGTTTGAGGGTGCGTTTTGCAAATCATCCTATACTGCGGTTCTAAACTCTTCGAAGAGTGCACAGCTTAAATGACAACCCATCGGTAAGGTTTTGTCGTAATAATATTTACATTCCCACTTGAAACCCAGGGGATTGTGATCTTTAGGGTGGACACTGACAAATCATGGGGGTTAAATTTACCCAATTGTTGGTGAAAACTGCAACTACCCAAATTTTCACCAATTGGGTAAATTTAACCCCCACGATTTTTCAGTGCACCGGTATTATTTTTTAAAACGGATTTGATGTCTACCGTAGCTGACACACACCCTGGTCCCAGCTTTTAATTGCATCATCTGTAGTTGTTTAATGAACTGTGGCATTGTAATCCCTTCGTTAACAGATCTGTTTACTGGGTGAGACAGATGTTGAATAATGCGATATGCTCCAGGAAATTTGGTAATGATTTCGTTAAAAGGGCCATCTTGAGCCTATCTGAAAAGTATTTGTGGGTTTTCTAGTGCCGCAAGTAAGTTTTTTGGACATCCTCGTTGCTTTCGCGCCTGTGAAGCCTATAAACGAATTCCAAAAGGAAAACCTGTTATTAACTATTTGCCTTATCATACCCTGCCAGTTTCTCTTAAAGTATTATATTATTTAACGGTGTTGTCGGTTCGTCTTTGGTATGAGAAAATTCTCCGTTCCGCACCTCGTTTTTGTTAGTTTCTTTGTATAGAATACTGTGTGACAAACGGTCTTAGATATGTTCTTGCCAACATTCCCCGGTTTCTAAATCTGCTTGAGCGGGGTTTAACAAGTTCCCAAATTCTACTTATTTGTTTGCCCATATCTTTTTTTTCGAATTTCTTGGTTCACTGCGAAATCCAAGGTTAGAGGTCCGGAAAGAGGTAACATCCCCTTTATACCTACAGACTCACCTGTACAACCCGTATACAGATTGCTCAGGTTAGGGGGAGGGGCTACGTCAGGACTCGGCCCCTGTCCCAACCCTGACGCTTCCCTGGCTGGGTGTGCCGTGACCTCCCTAACCTATGTCTGAGCGAAGTGGAAGCTGCAGGAAGAGGAATAACGTTGGCTTTTCGGGTGCCTTGCTCCTGTTGCTGACGAGAAGCTTCTACAGTGCCATCGCCGTGTTCTTGAGAGTCAACTTGACGTGCCTGCAGTCTTGTCAGAGGTCTCCTTGTTTTAACCTGTCTGTGGCAGTCTTGGTGCCTTGCGTCTTTTCCCCATCCTGTCTCGGCGTTTTCTGCAACAAATCCAATTTCTAAGACAGCAGTAATCTGTTCATGACTTATGTACTATTTGAGTTTCGAAAACGGGTATTTAATTGTCTTATTGTATCCTTTTCTACCTAAAATTATTATTTATTTACTGTATTTTATTTATTTATTGCAATTTGTATGCGAATTTAACCTTTGTCCATACATTCGGACTCCTTGGCCGTCCTTGTTGAACAAGGTCGACATGGTGTTTATAGTTAAGCCATATAACGGTCTCAGCTAATTACCATTCTGCCATTTTTCTATTTATTATTATTTTTTTTTTTAATTGCACATCTGAACCTGGAACCGAGTTGTAAGGGCTCCCCGCTCTCAGCCTTGGTTCTTTGTGTGCGTCTAACCCTATGTGAGTAAACGTGTGTATACTCATGTGTGTTTATTTATTAGTAGTATTATTTCTTTTCTTTTTTGTTAGATTTCTTTCGAATCGTGCTGTAGCGGTAATAGATTGCTGAAGTGCACCTGTACCATGATGGTTACTTGCTGACGACATGGCTTGTACTATGCCTGCCTCGTTTCACTTATTTCTTAATTAGTTGTAAACCGAACAGTATTGCACCACGAATAGACTTGTAGTATTTGAATTGACCTCTAGCTGAGAGATGAACCCCATCAGGACCCAGGATTGACTCGTCTTGTCCCGTGCTTGTGCTAACCCCCCTTCATCCCTCGGTGATGACGCCAATACTTTATGCCTTGCTGTTCTGAACACTTAGCTTTAAAAAAGGCGTTAACCTGGTCTACTTGAGAATTAAAGAGCTTTAACTCTGTATCGGACTTAATGAAACGCCCTTTGCTCCTATGTAAGACCTGACACAGGAGAACTAATTTGGCATCCGACATATCACGGGCTCTATAACTGCTGTATCTATCAATTGGTTCATGATGTACTCCGAGTTTTTCTCTTTTGTGGACAAGTCATTCGTACCACACTGGACGACGATAATATGTGGGTTTTGCGCTCTCACTATTGGCAAGCTAGCTTGAACATCTTTGATTTGCCAGCCTCCTTTAGTAATGAATTTTACCTGTGCCTTGTCTATAGAGTACCGAAGTCTGACGTCAGTTGCCGCGGCAATGGTTCCAAACACATGCAGTTTAGAATGTATTCTGGTTCCAAACATTGCATTGATTGACGTCATCACTTCAGTACTCTATACCAAAATCTTTCTCAAATGTATGATGGCCTTGTCTCATATCATGTCTGAGGCATCTAATAAAGGAATGCCTATAAGAATGACTGTTTTCTTGATTGCAACTTTCCCTTCTACTTTGCTTGCCATGTTTAGCTACAAATTCTTCTTTCTTCTATTTTTGACGCTTACTTTTACATGTGGTGTGGCAGGTCGCTATAGTTTGCCTTCGCCGTCCAATTGCTGTAGCGGTCCTGTAGAGGTCTGTGAATTAGCTGTCCTGACTGCTGTCCTGACTGCTGTCCTGACTGATGTCCTGACTGCTTTAAGCAGGACACAGTATCTTTAATATTACTGATTGAAGTACCTACCACGAGTACTTACAAACATAAAAAGACCCCCCCCTATGTAAATTTATGTCATGTGTTAGTTTTCCACCCTTGATAGAGTGGTGTCCCATGTTACAGCCTTAATTGCAGGCTTGCCAAATCAATTATTACATCAAATGTTTTAGCCAATTCTGTTTGATGGGTATGTAAAAGGATTAAACATTTTCTAACCACCACATAGAGATTTGGATGCTTTAACATGTATTATTTATGAATTATGAGCAACATAAACTCAGATGTAACCGGGACACCGTGTCCCTTGTTACATTGTGGATTAATCCATAGTAAGTCTATGGGAGTTGATGTGAAACTCAAGAGAGAGGACCCTCAACTAAATATTATCCCTCCTACTCTTGAGGCAATTTATAAGAAAGTTTATTCACCATACAAAACCATACAGCTGTCAGGTTTTGTATGGTATACCTGCTGTAAACTCAGTGACTCACTGTATGGTTTTGTATGGTCACATTGCTGTGTACCACTGGTGTGTGGTACAATAGCTAGTCCACTGTGGAGCTACTGTCTGGTTTTGTATGGTCAAAAGACTTGCCTGTATGTAAGGTGATGAATGGTAAATCAAGTTGACCTCTGTATGGCACTGTAAGGTTTTGTATGGTTGTACAGGCTGTCTGCTGGCAGCTAGGTGCAAGGTTTTGTATGGTGAACCAACTCCATTGTGTACTGGGGAACATTGATGAATAGGCCTATACCATTTTAGAATTAGGAAAAAAATACGAACTTGCCCTTCCTATCACCCTTAAAAAGAAACAAGAAAACAAGACACAAATAAATGTAAACAAAAAAGGGGAACAAAACAAAAGTAAAACGAACAAACCAATCTTATATTCGGTGTTAATAAACTGAGCCAACAAAAAACAACCACAGAAATCACCGCCGTGAATCTTCATTTAAAGGAAACATGCTTCTCAAACTGGCCGGATCACATTTTATTTTATAAATAGATTCATTTATATGTATTAAATGTGAATTAAAAGCCAAACTGGTTCAAGTGAAGTTTTAGTGTGATTATTTGCGGCCCAAAAATTGACCCCCCTTTTTGGAATTTGTTGAGACTCAAATTGAGGGCGCTGTTCGTGACGTAGACCGAGGCACCGAAATTCATGGATCGACTCGATAGTCTGGACCCGTAAATGACGCATGTACATCGTATACACACTAGGTCTACACGTGCAATTTCGTAAGTTGCAACAACTAACATCGAACTTACCATGATTTTCTCCCTTTTAGCGAAGGCTCCTCGGGAAATGGGCCGTTTAACTGCTTTCGCCTGTACCTTACTCACATCTGGGAACTTTGTTGGGATGGCAGTGGACTTGAGCATATTTTTAATGATCATCCTATGATTTGAAAATACCAGTATCGAAACACGACGGCTCAAAGTGGGCGCTACATATAACGCTGAGAAGCTGCTGGGGCCGGACCACTTCGCTTTTGTCACCTTCACTTTCGCCGTCCATATTCTCCGATATTTCGCATCAGTTGGAAATAAATGAAGGCTTACTCCATCCTTCGTTGTTTTGCTGCACCCAGCAGCCACACACCTTGTCGGCATGGCCGAAAAACACTATATTTTCCTTAGATTTTGGACGAAGATTTTTTTTGCCGAGTTGCGCAGCAGAATTTGTAATGTGCCTCGATCTACGTCACACACTTATGTTAATGAGGGTCCCATTCAGGGGGCGGAGTAGCTTGGACAAACATTTTCGAAAAAAAATTATCATATTTAATCTGGGAAATAATTCTCTGGACACAAAATATCATTGTCAAGATAATACTTTATTGTTTTAAGCAGGAATAATGCAATATAAATCCTAAATCATGTTTCCTTTAACAGAATACCCGAGTATAGAGCTTATATTCGGGTTTTTGCCCCAGCTCCTACCAGGATTTCAACCCTCTCTTATCTCAAGCTGTAGTACCCTAGGGGGAGCTGATAACTGGATGAAGAACGAACACCAGCAGAGAGCAATAAATATCATTTGACTGACCAACTTGTCTGACCAATTAGTTTGCAGACGAGAGGGATTTTTTTATTTAAAAAAAAGGGTTGTTATTCTGAACCATTTATCCTGTTTCGCGAAAGCTCATTATGTATGTAAATGCATGTACGTGACCCCGTGACGTACACGTGTAGAGTCGGTTGATACTACAGCCAAACACTATGCATATACGTACGTGGAGTTGATGCTGCTGGAAGAGTTTTGGTCGACATAACTCCTCCGTTTTCCCGTCTATTTTGTCTAATTTTGATATTATTTCAGTATGAACATGGTTCTGAGATAATCATTATGCCTCGATCGTGTGTAGTTGGGGGTTGCACGAGGAACAGCGACAAAAACCCTGACCTAACCTTCCTGCGATTCCCAGTGCTGAATGGAGTTTAAAGGCGACAGTAGTGCAGGGTCCGCTTTGTAGACAATACAATATCTGATTTTCGGCTGTCGAAATGGTCGAAAATATGTGCAGAACATTTCGCCAAAGACTGTATTGATGATAGTGTACTATCTGAAAACTCAGCTGGGTTTGAAGGCTCAATTCCGTTTCAAGGCTGGAGCCATTCCAACTCTAAAGGCACCGAGCATTCCAATCCTGTCCCGGACTCGCGCCCCAGACCACGACGACGTTCCCTGCGGTTGCCGGCTCGAGCAGCCAGAGCCCCGGCCGTCTACGCTCGCTTGACTCAACATGCATTGTACACGCACGGTACCGCATATGCGCTGCATGCGATTGAGTCTGGTACCTTATAACAGAAATTGTGTGTATTTTTTCAAAGTGAACAAAGAAACTGACAGGAGCGGGATTCGAACCTGAGACCTCCGGGTTGCCGTACCGGCGCTCTACCAACTGAGCTATCTTGCCCTATGTTGGCGATCTCCCAAATTGTCAGTATCTTTGTTCGGGTGGGCGCTAGTCAGAAGTCATAGACCCAGAATGCCGTACAGCCAGGGATCACACCCAATTTTGCGATACAACCTGGAAAGCGACATTGTGGGGATCACTCAATGAGGACTACGACTTTTTAACTTATAATTCGTCAAACAATCCACAAGGGAAACTGATTAGGTAAATTTGAATACATTTTCAAAGTGAACAAAGAAACTGGCAGGAGCAAAGATATACTGACAATTTGGGAGACCACCAACATAGGGCAAGATAGCTCAGTTGGTAGAGCGGGCCGGTACGGTAACCCGGAGGTCGCAGGTTCGAATCCCGCTCCTGCCGGTTTTGCATAACCTCTCATGTAAAAGAAAAAGAAATAATTCGTCAAACAATCCACACACACAAAATAAATAATTAACTTCTGAATCCTATTTGTACTTAATACCATAATCATCATTATTAAGATGGTTTGGTTCAAACAATAACAATTACACACGTTTTGGCATGCTTTAATCATGTATGTGTGTGTGTATAACCCACATGTAAATGATCCATCACAGCAAATGGGGACGTTTACTTTGTGCTGCAGATCAATAACCAGAGTGAATAAACAGAAGTATTGTGTTTCAATTTGTATTAACTTCGGAAATTTATAAAACAGTGGCCTCCCATGTTGCATATTGTACATGTGAAGGGGGCCTACAATGGAGGTAGAAATTAACCATACTGTCCACATCCCACTAGAGGTATCCTAGTTAATAGGCGGCTCTTCTCGGATAGAAGCGCACTGCTTTTTGGAGTTCTTATGTTGTTTGCATTGTTTATCTTGTGTCGATAAACTTAGAGATACCAGTGGTTTATCCTTTGTTGATATAAATTCTTATACTAGAATATGAACTTTCAAACTCTGGAGTAAAATGTAGGGTCGTGTTTGTGCATTACAAATAACAAAATAAAGATGGAAACGAGATTAGAACGAATCAACCAGCGAAATCAATTCAAGTTTTAGGATAACATTGAAAAGAAAAAAAATTGAAAAAATAAACTTTTTTGGCGCGGGCCGAAAAATAGGGGCGGGCGGTCGAGGACAACCAAACAATTTTTTGTTGGCCTAATCAGCCTGTCAATTGCAGAATCTGTCTCCAGCAAGGACATACAGCTGCTTCATGCCCAAAAAGAGTCATCCCCAAGTGTTTCCAGTGCGGCGAACATGGTCGCAAGAAATTCGACTGTCCAAGACCCAGATATGAACCTGTTTGCTACAGATGTAAACACATTGGCCACATCAGTAGACAGTGCTCCTTACCAGCAACACCGGAAGCTCATCTGGCTACACCGGAAACACACTCATATCCCCTTTAGATTGTGCAGGAGCTGATTGACCACTGCCTCTGCCCAGGTTCAACCCCTTCTTCTCCAGAGCTAATAGAGAAGGTGGAAGAAGTACTAAGTCAGGTACATAGCAGAGCTAAGGCTGCATGTATTCCAACTCCCTTCAACCTCACCGAAGATGCATCCTACCACAGTGGGAACAAAAAGGAGCAACATCAACTCAGAAAAACTGAAACATGTATGAAAAGGGACAGAGTCGCGAGGAAAGATGCTCCTGGTCAGTTCCAGGATCCGTCAGAGAAAATTAAAGCGTAAGAATAGCTGTCCTCTAAAGGACAACGCTCAGTCTGACAGACAGGAACGGCTTCAAAAGAGAAAGACTGATACCACTGTAAATAGCGTCAACAAAAAAGAAAGCACTGCCTCCTTTATAGGGAGGGGTAAAGCAAAGTAATTGGGAATATAGCCTCATAAGATTAGTCAATCTGCTCTATATGAAGCTTATCTCCTGTAATGTACGCGGTCTGAGAAACCGCACCAAAAGACATTTAGTTTTTGATTATCTGAGAAGACACAATGTTGACATTGCATTATTTCAGGAAGCATAGGCCTATTGTGTCGAGGATGATATTAACCATTGGAAAAATGAGTGGGGAGGGGATATGATCCCTTCTTGTGGTTCTGATAAGAGTAAAGGGTTGCTCACTCTGAATAAAAAACATTATAGTGCTGTTATCAATTATGTTTATTGTGATAAATATGACAGATTCATTGGAATTATTTTG
The DNA here is from genome assembly GCA_037893225.1 of Hippasteria phrygiana. Lineage (NCBI taxonomy): Eukaryota > Metazoa > Echinodermata > Asteroidea > Valvatida > Goniasteridae > Hippasteria > Hippasteria phrygiana. The sequence goes on from JAZGUH010000384.1 coordinate 209,523, forward strand.
TCCAAGGATGAATTACATTATAATATTTGGAATGTGTACGCATGAAGGCCTTTTATGTCCCCACCATATTGTGGAGATACGTATTGTCGCAAAAGCTGGAGAGACCTATGCTTAACATGTTGCACAAACCGTATAGCATGTCGTCAGCACATACACTTCATTTGTCACTGTGGGCAAGCTCTGTCAATATCAGCACTAAATTGAAAATTGAATCTTGAGTCATAAACTTAAAAGAAGAGATGGCTTACTTGTGATGCTCAGTTAATTAAGATTTATAAAAGAAAATGTATTTCAAGTGAATTAACAAATGTTGGATCAGAAATGCATTGTGAACATGCTGCATCTAAATCATGGAGCACTGTAGATGCCACTTTACGTATTGACCAATAACACCCATGACTATATGCCCTCCCCCCAACCCCTGTTTGTTCACCCCATAGAAATTGCAGTGGTGTAGTAAAAAGTTCAGCCAACTGTGTCTCCCCTGCTCAACTCCCCTGCTCAATCACACATAATGTACACAACCTGTACACATATATAGGGCCACCTGCTGTCCAGTGTGTCTGCTTTTGGGGTGCTCTTTGTGGTGCCATTTGTGACACCAGGTTTGACTGTATCATGGAATTCAATTTGATGTTTGTTTCCCCGATTTTTGAATTTTCAATGTCTATAAAAATATTTTTAAAAATAAATTGAAAACAATTGATATTATGTCAGTATTTTAATCAGAGTTTAGTTACCAAGAATGGGCACTTAATAAAATGTGTCCACGCATACAATTATTTGTTCCAATCAAACGTGTTACTCTTTATCTTCTTTTAGGCGGAATGATTATCAAAAATGACTGTCTGTTTTCTTAGGTATTATGGAGGGATGGAATTTATCGATAAGGTGGAGCGGCTGTGCCAGAAACGTGCCCTGGAAGCCTTTGATTTGGACCCGGAGAAATGGGGTGTGAATGTGCAACCGTACTCTGGCTCACCAGCAAATTTGGCTGTCTACACCGGCCTGCTGAAGCCCCACGATCGCATCATGGGCTTGGACCTTCCTCACGGGGGGCAGTAAGTCTAGGGATGAGGAGTGTGCCAATTGATCAATGAATTTATTCAAAAATCACATTTCGTGACCCAAATGCCAAATTACATGTGATTTACGAAACATTAAAACAGATTTTAGAAACTTACAAATATATTGCATTAAAATAAATATTAAAAAACCTCTACTCTTAGCTTGACCCATGGCTTCATGACAGACACGGCCAGAATATCAGCCACATCCATCTTCTTTGAGTCCATGCCGTACCGACTTGATGTAAGCAGCTTTTTAAAAATTGATTTTAGAGTTGAAATTATAACTTAAGGGCTCTTATACCATTTTAAGAGAGTTAATTTTGTTTTAGGTTGTTGAAAGTAAAAAACAAAGTTTATTACTCTCACGTCTTCGTTCTTTACCTTCATACTTCAGATTTAAGGCCTACTCTCATCAGGGTCTACTCTGTAGGTCTGAACATTTTCATAATTTCTCTGTCCCCTGCATGCTGAAGATTTATTCTCTATTTAGATCTGGGCTTGCAATAAATATAGGATGGTAGAGTTACAATAGTAACCTTACCATCTGTTCATATCTCTTTTCCCAGAGGGTTTTTCAATCTTGTAATAGGCCATTTCCATAAAAATAAAAATACTGATTCTTATATGTCCATCATTTTTTTAGAGTCTGTCTTTGTGTTAATTCAGGGGCATACCCAGGATTGTTTGCAGGGGGTTTCTGCCCAAAAAATGTACTCCCAAAATGTATTGCCTGCGAACAACATTTTACAGGGGGGGGGGGGGGGGGGCACATTTTCTTAACGTTGTGCTGCCATTTAACCTTTGTTTTGTTCTTACCCGTACACGGTTTTGCTTTTCTTTTCTGGTTTGCTATGGTACTTTAGGTGTAGGTCCTTACAAGCAAGAAAAACATAATACAAAATTGGCAATGATTACTTTGTAATTTGTATTGTCTGTTGTCTTCATCTGACAGATCAAGACCGGTCTGATTGATTATGACAAATTGGAGGAAACAGCTCGCTTGTTTCGCCCACGTATCATCATCTCTGGGTACAGTGCATACCCACGAAAGCTGAAATACCAGCGTTTCAGGGAGGTATGTAAAAGACGATATGCAGGGGCATTGCTTGGGGAGGGGCGGTGTCCCATTTTGTCAGCAAAACAGGTGGCTGTCCCCCATTTTGTCCCCCAATCCTCCTTCCATGCTTTTCAAATTATTTTCGAAATTCTTTTCTTGTGATGATACCCGCAGTTATAAATGTCTAAGCCCCTTCCTTTACCTTATGTCCTTATGGCGGGAGGCAATTTCCATGCATGCACACTTATACGCACAAATATTCATTCTAACATTTTGACGTCATTAGCGAAAAGTGCTATATGGCACACTTTTTAATATTTTTCTCTAGAAGTTTAAATAAATAGTATTCTTACCACAGACTGCCAAGAAAGGGAATTTGTGGAGCTTTGTATTAATCATTACCCAGAAACCTTGCATTGTGACACCGCCACGTTTCGTTCCTAGTTAGATAAATCATAATTTTTCATAGTTTTCCAATTTTATTTCAAAGTGTGCAATGGAACCCAAGATATGAGAATTGCAACTAAGTCTTCATTTATTGACAATTTCAAAAGCATTTCTGATGGCTTGTATGCGTATTTTTTTACCCTGTTGGGGAAGCCTTTTACTCATTTTCTGTCATGTAACCAATATTTTGGACTTTGAGATTGATTTTTGAGATACTAATATCCTATCACACAATTTTAGAACAAGTTTTGGTCTAGCCAGTTGTGTCAACACATAACTGAGGGAGTTTGATGTTCACAGATAACAGAATTGGGCAACAATACTTGACAAAAGTCGGGGGAAAAAGTTCAGGTGTATCAAATTAGGAAACTTGACTATTCGACGCTAAAGAAGAATACATGACACACTTGCCCGATATGCAAATGTCAAAGTTTGTGTAACGTCTGATTATAAAGATTTTGAAAATTATTGGACATTTATTTTTAAATGTTAACAATTTCAAACATTCCTAAAAGTTTTCCATAATGTAAAGGATTATCGTTTGTATAATTTCTGATTTTACAGATTTTGGAAGTTGTTGGAGATTTTAAACAAAAATTCAGATATTCTCAAAAGTTTTTCAATCTTGCCTTTGTGTACTTTACCCATAGATATGTGATAAAGTCAATGCAGTTTTGATGTCCGACATGGCACACATCAGCGGTCTAGTAGCTGCTAAAGTTATCCCATCACCGTTTGACTATTCAGATGTTGTAACGACCACCACTCACAAAACCCTGCGAGGACCAAGGTATCGGTGTGCTTCTTGCAAAGATAGAGTTACTGACCCTTGTCACTTGGAATGAGAAAGAAATCTCAAATAGGAACTGATCTCACATATTCTGTTGAGGCTTGAAAACTGGATAGTTGCTGGAGTCCCTAAAAAAGAAGCTATTAACAGCTGTGTTTGCTAGATACAGATAAATATTGAAGTTACCGCTTTAAAGACTAACTAAAATTAAAATTATAATTATTATAGATGTATACATGTATGTATAATTTCAATTTAAGTTAGTCTTTAAAGTGCTACCTTAAATTTTTATCTCAAAAAACAAAAAAACAAAGCAAAAAACCACAAAAACTAGAGCTCTGTCTCTAGGAACATAGGGCTTTTCCGCTATTTTGTTATGATGTCAATTCGAATTTTGCATACCAGTGACAAATCTACCTAAACACCAAGTTTCATGCCGATTAGTCCTAACCTTATATCATGTCTTTCAAGAAATCATGCCTTTGAAGACGTCATTATGACGTCACACATTTGTCACATTCATTTTTAAATATCTATGACCAAACAAACTTGTTACAAGAAGAATTTCAAATTTAGCATGTTCTGTTGATGAGATATGGCTTAAAGGTTAACATATTTTAAAAATACTATACAAATCATATGATGATGTCATCAGGACGTCACATAAATGTTCATCTGTAACAAATCCTGGCCTACCTGCATAACAAGATTGAACTCAATCGGACATTCAGTTCTCTTGACATATATGTAGGACCTTAAAGGATGCACCTTCAAGATGATGTCATGTGACCCTTGATGACGTCATCACAACGGCACTTGTCAAAGCAAACACTTGCAACATGGTCTTGGTCTGTGTCAAGATTAGTCAATCTTATCATTGACAGTGTAAAATTATGAGAGTACAATAACATTTGACATTTAAAACTTCCTAGAAAATCATCCAATGATGTCATCATGACGTCACTGTGGATTTTGCATGCTAATGACAATATCTGCCTCCCAGTAATTTTCGTGACGATATGACCTACTGTTATATGTGTTTCAAAAAAGCACACTTTGATGACATCATCATGACGTCACACATTTTTCATATTTATATGGAAGTATGTATGATCTAACAAACCTGTTACAAAAAGAATTTCGAAATTAGCATGTTCTATTGTCGAGATATGGCTTCCAGGTTCAACAATTTAAAAATTACTCTAAAATCGTATGATTACGTCATAATGACGTCACATCACTTTTCATCTATAACACATGCTGGCCTACCAGCATAGCAAGTTTGAATCAAATCGGACCTACAGTTATCTAGATATGGGCCCTTCAAAAATGCACCTTTAAGTTGACGTCACATGACACGTGATGGCGTCATCATGACATCACTGTTCGAGGTCAGTACGAGGTACGAGGTCAGTATGAGGTACGAGGTCAGTACCTGCATTGTGTCAGTCTATGCAATATTTTATTAAGATTGAAGCTTGTTTAATGGCAAAAGTGACTGCCAGAATGAAACGTGTACAAAGTCTGGCATTTGTGATAGAAGAACAAAAAGAAACTAGACGTGTAATTGTCTGTCCATGACAGAGCAACGGGCTTTTCCACGTAATTTGTATGACGTCGATTTAGATTTTACATACTAATGACAACACCTACCAACCCATCACGTTTCATGACAATCAGACCTACTCTTATATGTGTTTCACAAAACTCACGCTTTTGATGCCGTCATCATGACTTTACACATTTGTTTCACATTTATATATTGACCCAACATATCCATGACCCAACAAACTTATTACAAAAAGAATTTGGAAATAAGCATTTTCTGTTGATGAGATTATGGCTTAAAGGTCCAAAATAAAAATAAAAAATATAAAATCGTTGATGATGTCATCACGACGTCACATTAATTTTCATTTATAACGCACCCCGGCCTAACTGCATACCAAGAAATGTACATTTCTCAAGATATAGGACACTTAAAGTGTGCCCCTCTAAGATATGACGTCATCACGACGGTAATTGTGAAAGCAAACATTTGTCACGTGGTCTTGGCCTGTGTCAAGATTGGAGTCAATCTGATCAATGACAATGGAACATTTGGAGAGTACAATGAAATTTATAGAAAAATCAGCCGATGACGTCATCATGTCATCACTTTGGAATTTGCATGCTAGTGACAATACCTGCCCACCCATCAATTTTCGTGACGATCGGACCTACCCTTATATGTGTTTCAAAAAAGTATATTTTTTATGACGTCATCATGACGTCACACATTTTTCACATTTATATGTAAGTATGTATGATCTAACAAACCTTACAAAAAGAATTTCGAAATTATCATGTTCTGTTGTCGAGATATGGGTTAAGGGTTCAAAAATGTTAAAATGGCTATAAAATCATGACGTCATCGTGATGTCACATCAGTTTTCATCTGTAACACATGCCAGCCTGCCAGCCTACAAAGTTTGAGCTCAATCGGACCTACGGTTCTCTAGATATGGACCCTTCAAAAACGCATTTTTAAGATGACGTCACGTGATACGTTATGACGTCATCATGACGTCAGAGTAATATGCACGAGTTCAGTACAGGGTCTCAGTCTATGCAAACTTTCATTAAAGATAGAAGTCTGTTTAACCCCTTGACCTCGGGTATATATGGGGGGTGCTGGGGCGCCAGATCGCCTTGTGCAGCCAAACGAAACGGAAACAAGAGGCTTGTGCAGCCAAGCATAACGTACACAATACCCCAATAATGGATTGAACTGCAGAGATTGGCACAAATAGAAGTCAACCGGCCAGGTGGCAATTTTCAATCTGCACATATTTGTGTCAACCGTTGGCATGGGGTTAAGGGCAAAGTGACGTCCAGAATGAAACATGTGCATTGTCTATGGCATTTTTTATAAAACAAGAAGAAGAAGAAGCAAACAAAAAATCTGAATTAACAACAAAGGCTTTTCCGCAAAATTGCGGAAAAGACAAAAAGAACAAAAACAACAAAAACGATGGCTTTTCTGCACTAGACAAACCAAAAACAGCTAGTGGGAACAAGAAACTTGTGTCTGGTTTCAGTGAAAACTTACTATGTACTCAAAATATGAAGTCCATTTTGTTCTGATTTTATCTTGGATTTTGATATAGAAGGTCGCAAACGGTTAAAATTTCTCTGTACATGAATTACATGATACAGTGAATGTTACAGGTTGGGCAGTGCTTCTGCCCTAGGTTCTGGCCCAGGTTCAAATACCACCTGGGCTGACATGCAGATTGAGGTTCCAGTCCCTGAGTCCCTGCCTGATTCTGTGGGTTTCATTCAGAATATCATTCTAGAGTTCTTCCACCTGAAAATGTTTAGCATTCTTTGTCTTCTCCACTGGCTTCTTCAGGCTTCCCAGCTACAGCACGATAAATACATGTAGGGCGTACTTGGTTTCATGACCAAAAAGGATAACATAATTCACAAATTATACCTGTATACTTATGCCCCTTTCCCACTTACACGATTTTTGCTACGGTAAAGCACGATTTTTCAAAGTTGAAAAATTGTGCTCAGTCGTGCTCTAGTCCGTAGTAATTCACACTCAAAAAGTTCAAGGTCAATCAAATTCTACGTCTTGTCAAGACGCTATCAAGACGCCGTCAAGATGTGGTACGGCAGTAGTGCGATAGTGCCACGACAGTGTTACGGTAGAGTTACGACATCGTCAAGATTTGTCACGGCGTACCAAGAAATGCCAAGATTGTACTACGACGTCACAACACGATCAGCAAGAGACGCGTGATAAAAAGATCATGTTCTTGCTGGCGTCTTGTTGGCGTCTTGTTTAAGTCTTGCTAGGTCGCAGCACCATCGTAGCGGCATCGTATCAGCATCGTATCAGCATCGTAGCGAAGTCTTGGCCAACCGTAGCTGTTGCGGCCACCACGAATGAGTACGAATGAACAAGACGCCGTCACGACATACCACGACAACGTCAAGACAACGTTACGACTCTAATACGATGCTGTTGCGGTGGATCATGGACCACAATTTTTTCCACCGCTACGGTAGAGCACGATTTTTTGAACATTCCAAAAAATCGTGCTACTCCACGGTGCCATCAAGATCTACTACGGTGCGCTACGGTGGACCACGATTGACCACGAACATGGCCACGACGCCGTTGCGATTGTAAATAATTGAAAAATCGTGCTCTACCGTAGCAAAAGTGGGAAAGGGGCATAATGTAAGTGGGAAGGGGGCATAATACTCATCTTCTGTGCTCATGTGACTAGGTCCGGCCTCATCTTCTTCAGACGTGGTAAGAAGGGCGTCAGTAAGACTGGTAAAGACATCATGTACGACTATGAGAAGAAGATAAACCATGCAGTCTTCCCAGCTCTACAAGGCGGTCCTCATATTAATTCCATAGGAGGAGTAGCAGTCGCTCTTAAACAAGTAGGTTGCTCAACCAACAACCCCCGCCCACCACCCACCAAAAAGAAGAATACTGAAATGCTCAAAATTACTTCTGAAATGTCTGCATCATGCATCCGAATAAAAATGGTATTCAGTGTTAACAACAGGAGAAAATAGCTGCAAATTTTCCAGCAACAACCAAAAGCTTTGTAAAGCGAAAGATGTTTTTGCATTGGTGCGCCCCTCTTCCCCACAGTAACATTTTTTTCTGATTCTGTTTGAGAATTTTAAAAAGGACACTCCCATGAATGTCTGTGTATTTTATGTAAACAATTTGGGTTACACCACTGGGCTCTTGCAATTTTGCTGTGTGCATAAACTAGTGTTGTGACACTCACCAAATGTATTCGTACTTGCGTACATTTTTCTGTACTCTTACTTAAAAGTAGGGGAGATGGGGGGTTAGTTGGAACATGGGGTAAGTTGAAACATTGAGATTTTCTTCCACAGCCAGAATTAATTTTATGAAATGCTGCCCTCTAGAGGTGTCCCTTGGCAACAGCCATCCACCATATTGCCTGCAGCACCAGTACCCCCAATAGTACTCATGTGGGAAAGGTAAGTTTGTTTTTTCACCTTCTGAGTAAATTTGTCTTACTGATGTTTATAAATAGTGGTGACTAGTTTCTGAGTATTTTAGGCTCTAATACTAAGCTACAAAATAAGGTTACAAAGATGTGTTATTCTAGTCCTTGTTTTGCGTAGTAAGCTTACAAATACATGGGCCACTGGGTCTAGTTGGAACATTTTGATGGGGGCAAGTTGGAATATGTTCCAACAAACCCCAACATAATGATTATATATGAATGAAGTGCCCTTTGAATAAAAGTTCTACTTTAAAAATGTGTTTTCTGTAGTATAGCAAAAAGTGGTCAAAAGTCTGGAATGATTTAAAAGCATTTCCTGTAGTGTAGCAAGAAGTTGTCAAAAGTCTGAATATGCTGTGTATATTTCTTGCAGCATTACATGTAGCAAAACTCAAGATGCAAGACTCTTAAAAAAAAAAGCAGCCTACAGCAAAAGATGTCTAAAAAAACTAATATAAGGCCTAATAGAAGACTATAAATTGATTTTCACTTAGTTGCAATGATTTTATCTCACTGATAAGCTTAGTTTTTAAGTACCGTATATATAGTCATTTTTGAAAGACAATACAACTTTCACTTGATTTCAAATAAATACAAAGAAAGACACATGGTGAATTGTTTAAAAAGAAAAAAAAGCACAGAGGTAATGAGAATCATTTTTTCCCTGAAAACCAAAAATGTTATATTTTTTGTAATGGTAATTAAACAAATCTTATCCCTTTATAGAGTATTTGTAGAACTTCCTGCATATTTATTTCAGTTATTTTTTTGTTTACATGCTGAATGCATGGCCTATAGTGCCTGGAAACATTATTTTACTTGAACTCAATTATTAAATGTAGTTTTTAAGTCATTATTGTTATGTACGCACAGTAAATGAAATAAGTGTTATGAAATTCCCCTCACAGAATGTATATATACGTCCCTCATTCAGTGTTATAATGTACAACCGTCACAAACGTGGGCGGCGAGGCCACGCGCCACTTATTTGCATACGCTTGCGACCTCGGCTGACCCTGTGAATGAATGGGTCAGAGTTGTTTACGCCAAGCATTATACAATGTACATGTGCCAGAAGGTTCTCGTATACGCTATAATCTTTTCCAGAAATACAGTAATTGTATTCGGGGGCTGTGTAGAGGATTATTTTTAGATGTGACGTAATTTGTATGATTCTCTAGAATTTCTAGTAATCTCTGGAATGAATGAAATCCTTTATATACGGGCTAGCTTGGGAATAAAATCAGGACTTGAGAATTTTCGACCAGGAGAATTTCGACGGACGGAGAATTTCGTTGAGTTCATTGAGCCGTTTTATTCGGACCTGTGACCTGTATATGACTCGTCTGCGTAGGAGCGTCTGGAGAAAGTTCGTGTTAGAGCTGAGTTGTATGTGCTCTGCTATTTGTCATCTTTACACAATCATTGGTGACTTTTCGAACACTTATTTGCTATCAGTGGATTTGCTAGTAGCTATAGACCATCTTGAGACTAATGCAATCTTCCATATTTGTTTCAGTTTTGGAGTTATTTGACATTTTTAATTCACCATTCTAACCATTGGAACTATGGTGTTAATACACAGCATTTCCTGCTTGTTCAACCACACCTATCGACCTCTTTCATTGTTGTCTACTGCTTTTGTATGGCTATCCATTGTCATGCTACTGACTGAGAGGACTCCCAATCTGGGCATTCCGGATGGAGTATTGTATTACTCAACTGACCAGCTCCTGGCCTTCAGGAACAATATTCTGGAGAACAATCGGATCTCATCACACCTGATGCACCACATTAGGACCCTTGGCATCAATAGCATTCCGGCTACAACTCGTGGTGTTCGCGCTGGGCATAACAAACAACGGCCTTTGTCTGTCAGGATTGCACCAAGACTGTTAACTTTCAAGAACAAAAGGAACATTGCTTGCATTCCTAGGCATTGTTGTCTCCGAAATGTACCCCTGACTGGTTTTCAACATTCTTCTAGGATTGTTCTGTTGAATGCACAGTCTGTGTGCAACAAGACTGAACTTCTTGAAACCTACATTCTTGATAACTGCCTTGATGTTTTCATCATTACTGAAACCTGGGTGTCTTCAGCCAACCGTGTGACACTTAATGCTATGACACCCCCTGGTTATGTATGTCATTCTGTGCCCAGGAATGGCAGAGGAGGAGGGATTGCCATCATTTCCAAGGTTTCACTTAATGCGTCATTGCAACCCTCACAAAAATTCCGTAGCTTTGAATGCGCTGAACTTGTTGTGAAGTTCCCCGGCCAAGATTTGCAGATTATTGTGATCTACCGACCTCCTCCATCCCCACTAAATGGCTTAACTAGAGGAATGTTTTTGGATGACTTTTCATTACTTACGGATTCCCTCACTCATTTAAATGACAATTTCCTACTCGTTGGCGACTTCAACATTCATGTGGACAGTCACGATGACAACGAGAGTAGAAACTTTGCTCAACTTCTTGAGAGTGCCGATTTAGTTCAGCATGTACATGGTCAAACACACATGTCAGGTCATACACTTGATCTGGTCATCACCAGGACAGGTTCAGACCTCATAGAACAGATTCATGTTGGTTCATTTTTGTCTGATCATGCTGCTGTTTCCTTCACCTGCCGCATCCAAAAAGGCTCCGTTCCTGTTAAGAAGGTGACATACAGGAAACTGCGTCAAATTAATACTGAATTAATTTCTGAGAACATACGCACCTCTCTCTACACATTAGACATGGAAGATGATGTATCTCAAAAAGCCCATCTCTACAACACTAAGACTCGAGAGATCCTGGATATTCATGCACCAGTGAAATGCATGACGATTCCTCTCCGCCAGCACATTCCTTGGTACTCTGAGCGTATTAGAGCTTATAAGCGAGTTGTAAGGCGTGCTGAGAGGCGTTGGCGTACATCACGTTGCCATGAAGATCGCTGCACCTTTGTTGCGAAACGTAACATTTTGAAATCTATGACCAGTGATGCTAAGACTGAATACATGAATTCCAAAATCCTGGAATGTTCCAGTGATCCATATCGATTGTTCAAGACCATCAAGAATCTTTTCGGCATTTCAAAGAATGCTACTTTACCATCAAGCTCTAGTGACTTGGATCTAGCAAATAGGTTTAGTGTCTTTTTCGAAGATAAGATCCACGTAGTTCGTGAATCTACTAGATCACTTGCAACCACGACTGACCACTGTGAGCCACCTTCCAATGTTTTTGCTAGTTTGACAACATTTGAGCCTGTTACCATTGATGACATTGTTCAAATCATAGCCAAATCTCCTAACACCACTTGTCGACTCGATCCGGTTCCCACGTGGATGGTGAAGCAGTTGGCAATGTCTTTTGCTCCTGGCATCAGGTTCATCATTAATTCCTCACTACAAACTGCTGATGTGCCCACTGAATATAAGTTGGCTTATGTAACACCTTTACTGAAGAAAGAGAGCCTTGATCCGCAACAGTTGTGTAACTACAGACCAGTTTCAACTCTGCCATTTGTCTCCAAAGTTCTGGAGAGAGTTGTCCTACGCCAACTTACTAGTTACCTAGAGGACGAAAATCTCCTGGAGGATAGGCAGTCAGCGTATAGACAAGGGTACAGCGTGGAGACTGCTCTTATCAGAGTCTCAAATGACATCCTTCAAGCCATCGACAATCGTCAGATGGTTCTGTTGGTCCTTCTTGACTTATCTGCCGCCTTCGATACGGTAGATCATCAACTTTTACTGCAGCGTCTTTCCAACAGGCTTGGCATCACTGGACTAGCTCTACAATGGATCAAGTCTTATCTCGAAGACAGAGCTCAATTAGTATCCATTGGTGACACAAAATCTGATCGGCGGACCCTTGATTGTGGAGTCCCACAGGGCTCTGTCCTGGGCCCTGTCCTGTTCACAATATACACACTACCATTAGGCGACATTGCCAGATATCACAATGTCCAGTTCCACTTCTACGCTGATGACACCCAGCTTTATCTGGCTTTTTCACCTGGTGCTGATACCATCACATCCTTTAACCTGATGCAAAACTGTCTCTGCCATCTTCAGTCATGGATGAGTCACAGTTTTCTGCGTCTCAATGCTGAAAAAACACAGATTCTCGTACTTGGATCTCGATATGATCATTCAAATTTCATCTCCCCACACCTTACCATCACCAACCACCAGTTGTCTGTTTTAAACTGTGCTCGAAATCTGGGCGTCGTGTTCGACCGTCTGTTCAATATGGATGCGCACATTTCAAGCCTGTGCAAAAGCACTAATTTCCACCTTCGCAACATAAGAAGAATCCGCAAGTACCTGTCTCAGGAAACAGCTGAGATGGTCATCCATGCCTTTGTTTCATCACGTCTGGATTGTTGCAATGCCCTGCTCGTTGGCCTTCCAGCCACATCTATATCTCGTTTGCAACGTGTCCTGAATACTGCAGCTCGGGTTGTTGTCCGATGTGGAAAATACGACCACATCTCACCTATTCTGAGAGAGCTACACTGGCTTCCGATATCTAAGAGGATCTGCTTCAAGATATGTCTTCTTGTATTCAAGATCCTCCACTGTCGTGCTCCTCATTATCTCTGTGAGCTCATCTCACTCAAGCAGACAGGTCGGGTTCTTAGATCCTCAGGCTCATACTTGCTAGCAGAACCGAGAGTTCGTACTGTCCGCTATGGTCAGCGTGCCTTTGCCAAGGCAGCACCTGCCATTTGGAATAAACTCCCTGCCACACTTCGTCAAATAACATCCCTGGACATCTTCAAAAGAGAACTGAAATCTCATTTACTTCGTTAGTTATTACTTAGTTTGGAGCATAATTTGTGTGTTAGCGCCTTGATCGGGTTACCGGATAAGTGCGCTTTATAAATCTATATTATTATTATTATTATTATTATTCCCGGAAGAGACATTTATCTGTGAACTGTCGTCGGTTCACTATTTGGGGTCTCTCATATCCCCATATTTTCGCGACGGGAGCCAGTTTGTGTCGTCCCCCGCTGTTTTAGTCTTTCTTCGGCTGTTTTGATGGTGAATTCGCCCCGTGTTCCAGCTCGTCAGAGAACTGTATTCGCTCATATTATTGGAGTCGTCCTTGTCCGTTGCTGAGTGCCCAAGCCGTCCAAGTCCTCGCCCAAGTCCTCGCCCATTGCAGAGCTGCCCAAGTCGTCTGAGCCCTCGCCTATATAAGTCCTCGCCCGTAAGATCTTTTAAGTTGTATATTGTATAAGATCTTTTCCTAATTCTACACTTGTTAAACCCTATTGATTCTCGAATATTCTCATTATTAAATCACATTGTTTCTTTGCTCTTATATCAGTGTGATCTTGTTTGATTTCTTTGTTGCATCTGAGAAAATTCAGGCTTTTTCTAGTAATTGTTATTTACGGATAGTCTGGAGATTTTCAGACCGTAACAAATTAGGGGCCTGTCCGGGAAATCGAACAAACATAAGCCAAGTTTCGTTTACGATATTGTCAAACAATGTCGCACAGTTTGTTATATTGTTGCTAGTGTAGAATAATCATGGCTAGTAAGTTCGATGCACAAGCTTTCGTGGAGGCTGAAGATTTGTCTGTTGATAAGTTGCAACATTTGACAAAAGATGAGTTGCATGAAGTTGCCAGATATGCTCATGTAGACATTTCTCGAAGTGCCAAGAAGGCAAAACTTGTGAGCGTTCTTGCGGAAAAGTTCAATCTAGAGATGGCTGAGTCTCCGCAAACTTCTGATCGAGAAATTGAGCTTGCCAAAATTGAGCTGGAAAAAGAAAGGCTCAGGTTTGAGCGAGAAAAGGAAAAAGACAGGCTTGAGTTTGAAGAAAGAGAAAAAGAAAGAGAAAAGGAAAGAGAAAGGCTTGAGTTAGAAGAAAGAGAAAAAGGCAAAGAAAGAGAATTTGAACTCCGAAAGCTTGAACTCGAACATCAACTGAAGATTAAAGAGTTGGAATTAGGTGCAAAGAAAGACACAGGTAAAGAGAGAACTCCAATTGACTTTGATCTGGCAAAAAACGTGAGGTTGGTGCCGAAATTCAACGAACATGACGTTGAAACATATTTTCTGTCTTTTGAGAAAATTGCTCCTACAGAGCACGTTTGTGGGTGAGGCTCAAAAGTCTATTATGCCACACTTTCAGAGGACCAGTGTAGTGAATATGCTACAGTTAAAGCAGTTAAAGGCAGAAATTTCGAAAATTGACTAGATCAAATGGCCAGACCTTTGTCGAATTCGCTAGACAAAAGGAAATTGTGTTTGATCGATGGTATCGATCTCTCAAAGTTGAGAAGAAATTTGAGGAGCTGAAAGAAGTTGTCCTAATGGCGGAGTTAAAAAACAGTGTCCCACTGAGCATCAAAATCCATTTGGAAGAACATCAGATCACCCAGCTAAAGAAAGCTGCAGTGGTAGCTAATGATTATGAGTTAACTCACAAAATGAGTATGGGCAAAACTAATTTCCAGTCAAAGGGTTTTAACAGGCACGCTGATAGGGGCAAGTCAGGTTCCGAGGCACAGTCTAGCACTGGTAATCCTGATCCATCGTACAAGAAGCCTACATCACCAAGTGGAGCCAAGGAGGACCGAAAGAAGTTCTTTCCTCCCATCACATGTGATTACTGTCAAAGAATTAGGCACACGAAGGCGAGATGCTTCAAGTTCATCGCTGACGAGCGAGAGCGTTCCGAAAAGCCAGTCGCTTTTGTCCATAAGGACACTCTACTTCGTAGGAAGTCCGGTGAGGCCGATGGCAACCGTGTTTCTTCTTCGAAGGTGGTTGATGAAATCTATAAAGATTTTGTTCATCGTGGTGATGTGTCGTGTGCGTCTGAGGAAGCCGGCAGTCCAGTTGTTATCCTAAGGGATACAGGCGCGTCACAGTCACTGATGCTGGAGGATGTGTTGTCATTGTCTCCAGAAAGTTCGCTGAATGCGAAAATGTTGATTCAAGGTATTGGGGGTAATTTTATGCCTGTCCCGTTGCATAGGGTAAATTTGAGATGTGACTTGTTCACTGGCCCTGTGGATGTTGGAGTTGTTCCTAGTCTGCCGATGAAAGGTGTCGGGTTTTTGCTAGGTAATGACGTTGCGGGAGGTAAAGTGTCGGCATCCCCTATTGTCTCTGGTGAACCTGTGGATGAGCCAGAAATTCATTCTTTGGAGGAGGAGTTTCCAGAAATCTTCCCCGAGTGTGCAGTGACGAGATCTCAGTCGAAACAGATGGAAAAGGAGGTTGCAGAGTCAGTGCCGATAGAGGAGGACTCTGGTGTTTGGCTGGCTGAAACTTTCTTCAATAATGTAGAAGAAAATGAGGGAGTGTCTCAAGATGCTAAGTTTAGCCGATCCTCGCTGATAGAGAAGCAGAAAGCGGACCCAGATTTGAGGAAGCTCGCCCAGACAGCGTGTTCTGAGGAAGAGGTTCAGGGGGGTTCCAGAATGCTACTACGTCAAGTCTGGCGTGGAGACCTACCCAGAGACCAGCTCTGATGAAGAATGGAGTATTGTTCATCAAATTGTTGTTCCTCCATGTTACCGTGATGAGATCTTGCGAATTGCACACAAGATTTCGGTTGCAGGTCATCTTGGCATCAGAAAGACTCAAGCTAGAGTTATGGCGCATTTTTATTGGCCTAAGCTACACCAAGATGTGGTTGCATTCTGCAAGACGTGCCATACGTGTATTTTACATGCTTTGTCAGAATTAGGTATTTTCAGAGATTTGAGTTTATTGCCCTTTGATTGAAAATCGTAATGTGTTTGAGTTTTGCAAAATCAGTTTGTGATGTTTCTTTTATGTACATGTAAATTACTTTGTGCAAGTTGTCTCTTAATTTCCCCAGACGCTTTCTCCAGAATTCAAGGAGCACCAACGGCAGACTGTCCAGAATGCCCAGGCAATGGCGGAGGCACTCCTTGCCAAGGATTATTCCCTTATCTCGGGTAAAAAAAGAAATTATAAAGCTGCCTTTCCTCTAAGAGTGATTTTGGGTCCATTTTATGTCCTTGGCGCATTTTGCCTATTGCTCAACCACCACTCTGAACAGAGTTGTCTGATTTAAATCAGCCAACCCTGATTTATTTTGCTAAAAAATATAACTTTTACAAAAAAGTGATTTAAATCAGCGATTTAATCAACGTGATTTAAGTGAATCAGTGAATCCGAATGCCTTTTCACATCAAGGCCCCCCCCCTTCCACTTTTGGCAGTTCCGCATAAAGAAAAACATAACACTGGTGCTGCTTTGGGCCCCCCCCCCCCTACTTTTACGTGTTCTGTCACCCCTGCTTTGATTAATGAAACATGGTGTCAGTTGACTTGTGAATTTGAAGTACTGAGTGTGAAGTTAGTTGCTGATTTCCTTGTGTTATTTATCAGATTGACCATAAAAAACACCCAGAAACAGCCCTGTGTTTGTCCACGTGACAAACATATAACATGTCTAGTTATTATTATTAGCCTAAATAGGATATTAGGGAGACATTTAGTAGTTCATAATCATCACTTAGGGAGACATGGGTACTTAGGGAGACATTTCTATGTCTCCCTAAGTACCCAGCCCCCTTAAATATTGAGAATTTTACTGTCGGAAGTGAGTTAAATCGATAGAAAATGGTCCAAAATGAAAATATACCAAATTTCGTGGAGTTTGAACAGGTAATATTTGGGTAGGTCACATCAAAGTCGGAAAAAACGTTGTGCACTATTATTATTATTATTATTATTATTATTATTATTATTATTGTATGTCGCAGGAGGTACCGACAACCATCTTGTGTTGGTAGATCTTCACTCCAAGGGATTAGACGGTGCTCAGGCTGAATGCATTCTTAAAGTTTGTGCTATATCCGTCAACAAGAATGCCTGCCCGTGGGACAAAAGTGCATTACACAAAAGTGGTCTCCGACTAGGTAAATGTGGGTAGTTTTGATTTGCGTGTGTATGGTGTATGCCGAGAACAGGGAACAAAATAATGAAGTAAGAGATCCTCGATTGGTAAACTAACGTTAAGCAAGTTCTTTCTCAAAGGCAAAAATGGCAGATTTTGCCTTTGAGAAGGAACTTGCTTAAGTTTGAAACGTTATGCTAGCTAATTGTGTTGATTTGTATGTTTCAGGTCAATCCAGTCAGTTAGCAGTTTGCAGAAGTGTAATTCATTTTCTTAAAACTCATGAGAGGGGTCGCATAAAAGTTTGTGTACAACTAATGGAGGGCGTCAGAAGAACAGTAGAAAGTCTGTGGTGAACACGTGTGTGTGCTCAGTGTACAGGATAAACCACTGTTGAAAGCGGGGTGCTGGGGATGAGTGCTCTGGCACAGTAGATTTACAAATCTTGTGAATATTTCCACTGATTGTGGGTTCAAGCCCAGTCCAGCTATTGTGGTGCTTGTGTCCTTGAGCAGGACATTTTGCAACAAATTGCTTCCCTCCACCCAAAAGTAAGTGGGTATATACCTGTGAGGGCAGAGTTGGTTGTGTTTGAATTGGCACTTTGTGTTGAAGAGCGGTATTCGAGGGAGCTGAGATATCAACGGGATAAAGACAAAGAAAGAACAGTACACCGACCTAACACTGATAATCTAAAAATACCCAATCACATCTACTTAAATAAATGCTTATTTCTGTATCAAATTTCTCAGGATTTGTTATGGAAGCATATAAGCATGGTTTTTTTGTCCACTTTTTCATGTCTTCCCTTCTTCATGATATATAATCTTGTTTATTAAATTATTTTCAGGATCCCCTGCCCTGACTTCTCGTAACTTCAAGGAAGGAGATTTCCACCAAGTGGTGAATTTCATCGATCGTAGCATTGTCATCGGGCAGGAAGCTAAAAAGGTTACCGGTAAGTACAGGAATAATTGATCCATACTGTAATCGCATGACCTTGTGAAATAATGCCCAATAACGTTAGGCATAATTCGGCATGGATCATGCACAATCTGAGACAAACATCGAGGTTCTTTTATCGTTGCTATCGAGGAAGGTGTTCTAGTGGCCTTTCATTATTAGTTCCCCAGTCCAAACTTTCAGGCACTTTACTCGCCTGGCTGTCTCATCACGTCCTTTCACTGTTGTTCCAAAGGTTTAATACTGTGAGATTTTTCCTCGTACTGCATCTCTTTGGAACTCCTTACATGTAACCTGCTTCCCTTCCATCTAATTTTTTTTTACAATTCAAACGAAATGTGAATACATGTAGATACCATTACCTTCTACCCTGGTATTTCTGTGTTTTCTTGTCTTTTGTAGCCCACACCTTGAGTGGTCTGTTGGCCTTGTGTTGGGCGATACCCATAAATTTAAAAATTACTAGACAAAATTGCATAGGGTTGTCTAAGGGGTGTGGTCAACTCGCACATTGCAAGAGGTCAAGTTGAATTTTATGTCGATCGTGCTTACTTAAAAGGTATATGATATAGCGTTGGTAGAACTTACAAAGCAGCTTCAATAATGAAATAACAAACCTGTGAAAGTTTGAGGTCAATCTGTCATCCTGAGTCGGCTGGCTGGTTGGTTCGAATCTGGTATAGTGGCGGGTATCGCAGCCAACTAACTATTCCTAAGATGGAATTTGCGTCGGGATGATGTAAATTCAATATCGGGTTTTCCCCTCCACCGACGTATTTTATAAAAACTGTATATACTCAGTGTTGTCCCGAGAGATTATTTGCAAAAAGTCACTCGGGTGGGACTCGAACTCACGACCTCCTGCTTTCCAGTGAAGACGTCTTACCACTCGACCACCGAGCACACACAAAATAGTGAGAAACTATTTTGTTTTAACGTGCGATTTCTATTTTGCATGTTCAGTGGTTGTTTCAGTTGTTAAAATCAAAGTAAGACATGGTGGAATATTTCAGACAGTACCAATACCATCTTTATAAACAGTAAGGTTTCACATTGTGAAAGATAACCCATTGGAAGTGTCATTCAAACACAGGGCCTAGTTTCATAGTGCTGCTTAACGGTAAGCAGAAAATTTGTGCTAACTATAGCAGGAAATTTTGCTTAAACATTAGCGTATATCATGGCCAAATCCTGCTAACGCTTGCGCGTGCATGGAGATTTATATTGTTGCGTCATTAATTTAAGCAAATCCTGCTTGCGAAGTTAGCGGGCTCTCTGATGTACTTACTGCTTAGTCTCTATGAAATGGGCAAGGGTTCCGTTTGCAGAAAATCGTGTGTTAAGTAGCGCTATGAAATTGGGCCCAGCCAGTTCTACAGGGTGAATTAAAAAACAGTATTGAATCCTCGTAACACTATGGCATATTAATCAATCTCTTTCAAATTAAAGGGCACTTGGAATGATCCAGCCACGGATTACTGAGCACATAGTGTTTAGTGTAGGATTGAGTGGTGTCGACTGATGTATATGTATGTAGGTGAACATACATACACACCAGTCAACATGATTGCACAGTCCTACACGAAATTTGTTAGACATTTTTGTCTATTGGTTTTAGAAGACACCCTTGACTATAAATGACTTGTGACCTGACTTCGAGAGATAATGACCTGTTTAGTTCTTGTGTGGTTACCAGACCTGTTTAAAAAAAAATTCAAAATTTTTCGAACTCGTTTTTGTTAATATCAGACATTTTCTTTGATGTTCACAGTAGTATTTAACTTTAAAAAGCATTGTTGTCAATCCTAACATTTGTTAGTTTTTAATTAAACGAGCTTCAGCAAAAATCAATGACATAGTCTTGCAATATTTTACTGACCTCATTTAGCAAGATGAATATTTTTTATATTTTTCCAATGACGTCACTCAGACTGACATTGTGTGTCATAGTGTATTTTCACAGTGACTACGATCTGACATAAGATTTATCAAGAATCGTCAAAGAAGCATCAAGACTATGTTAACAATTTGTCAAAAGGTCAAAGTCTATCCAGCAATGAGGCCTTTTGTCAAACAACTTGAGTGTAATATTTTTTCTTCCCACTGCAGGTGCTGATAACCAGGCCTTCTTTGAAATCTTGGAAACCAACAAGGACATTAAGGAGAAAATAGGCAAGTTGCGCCAGGAAGTGGAGGAATTCGCAGCTCAGTTCCCCATGCCAGGATACGACGACTTGTAGTCACTGTCCCGGAGACAGTACAAAACCATATATGCCTACCTCACTCCCCGAAGTGGTTACTCACACGTGAAAACTCACTTCCCAGTGTTTTAACTTATATCTGGGGTAGACGCACACGTCTGGGTATTTTCCACTTTGAAAAATTGATAACTCAGTTTGAAATTGATTGTACACTTCAATGTTGATATGGTCGACGCCAGTTCATACTTCACGCAAATGTGAATGCAAAGTGAATTTCATGACATCACCTATTGTTTCAGTGTGACGTTCGCCATTGGCCCGTTAGCCTAACAGATTCACTTTGTTCTCAAATTCACATGAAGTAGTAACCAGGCTTTACTAATTTCTGATGAAAAGTAAATTTGAGTTCATGACTCACTTCCTGGTTGTTACTCACGTTGAAAGTGTAACTCATTTCAAAGTGATACCTCATCAGATCACTTTAGCTTTCTTTTTATGGAATGAAGGTGCATAAAATGGCCATGGAAAATCCATGTCCAGGGTAAGGATGGGACGTTTACACGTTTAAACGAAAAAAAAATTCAAATCCGTTTAGACATTTTCCTAAACGTTTAAACGGAACTCAAATTTTTTAAATGGGACCTTGTATTTACGCAATCTACATTCCAGTTTTATTTACAAAGAATCGAGGATCTTTGTAAATTTATTTCATATACGAAGAAATACAAACGCCTTTAGTGTACACAATTGTTTGTGTTAGATGTTTTCAATACGCCGCTGGGCCAAGATCAATGCTTGGCGCGGATGGCACCTATCCAAACATGTACACAAATACTGGGATGGGCGGCAGCCTTTTTGCAATTGTTGACTAAATGTTTAAACGTATAAACGCTACGGGAAAGTTTTGCTAAACGTTTATTAAATTAAACGTAAATTCCCATCCTTAGTCCAGGGCATTACTAACATAACAATAATCTGAAATGTGAATTAATTTTTAGCATTTAGAGCATTGTACACGTACTTCACAATTTCTGTCCGAGCTTAAATGCATGTTTATGAGGCTGTATCCAGCAACAACTTTGTTATCGTTTGCAAAGATCTGTCTTGCTTCTGTCCAGCATTGGCATTTTTGCCTATGGCTATGTGTGACAGATCCATAGCCATGATATGCCTGATTCTGACACGGCCTAGTTCTTTAGTACACCCAAGTTTGATCACATAACGCCTGTTCTTTGTGAACTGCACTGGTTATACCTATTGTCTACAGGATCAGGTTCAAAATCATTTTATTAACTTTTAAGGCACTTCATGGGCAATCTCCAATGTATATAAAGGATCTTATCACTGTAAACAAAGGGTCTCGTTATAGTCTAAGATCATCTAATAACGGTCTTCTCTGAGAACATCCCAAGGGTAGAATGTTAACCACACTCGTGCAAGGGCTTTTTCCACATCAGCCCCGGCACTATGGAACTCACTTCCCAATCATTTAAGAGAACATCATAGTTTTTAAACGTAGGTTAAAGACATTTCGTTTTATGGATGTTTTTGTAAAGTAACTGCTTTTATTTTTTCTCTGTTTTTTAGACTGGTACTAGTATGAATTTTAAATTTTTAGGTGTTTTTTTTTAAGGAGAATATTTTTTCATTCTGCTTGTTATTGGGTATGTTTACTGGATTTATTAAGTTGGATTTTTAAAATTTGTTATGCACTTTTGATCATTTTGTAATAATTGAAATAGTGCAATATAAATGTTAAATTATTATTATTATTATAATTATTAGTACAATGTAGTCAGAAAATCCAACTCATTAGAGTGGCAGTGGCTGAAACAAAGGATGAATACCGATTGCCATGAAGGTCTCCTGTCTGTGTATTGGTGATGGAGTGCCCTTTGAAGAAATTCAAATTGTTTGAGGTATTTATGAATAAGGGGATAAAAGTGTGAGGTACTGGTGTTAACAAGGGGGGGGGGGGGGGTGGCTGCTGGTAATGGACCGAGCCAAAGTCGAGGTCTATCAACGACTCGCCAAGATTATTTATTGACTGGTTAAGTTCAGGTCATCACTTTTTATCCCCATTCTAAATGCCTTCTTATGAAAAATGCAAAGATCTGGGGCCAATTTCACGGAGCTGCTAAGCACAAAAATTTGCTTAGCACAAAAATGTCTTGCTTTGTAAAAACAGGTTACCAGCCAAATTCCATGTGATTTTCATGCTAAGCAAACAGCAGCATAATACCAGTCACAAGCAATATACAGCACATGAAAATTTAGTTGGTAATCTTGGTTTTTTAATCAAGGAAGAGTTTTAATGCTAAGCAAATTGTTGTGCTTCGCAGCTCCGTTAAATTGGCCCCAGATAAAAAGGATAAATATGAAGCTTTGCCATGGCACTTTTTTCTTCAATTTGTACAATACAAAATATGTTCATGTACATGCATGCCGACCAGTGCCTGAGAAGGGGCGTTGCGACTTGGTCGCACACGTACGTAGATGCATGCAATACACTTTTTTTTACTCGTGCGTTACCATTGCTCTATGGTCTGACATTATGAAGTTGCATCCGAGTCCAATGGCACAATAAAAAAATAAAATATGAAAGTTCACCCGAATTCAAAACTCAAGGAGGATTGGGCCTCAATCCAAACGGGACTACGGGCCCCCGACTCAAATGTAGACCTAATTCTCGACATTTTTAGTCCAGACCATTGTGACATTAACCCATCCATTTCAATACGAATTTCCACACACCCCAGTGGCTATGGGGGGTTAAGGTTAAAATTATGTTCAGGACCACGTCTGGACTGCAACCTTTTCCTACCTCCATGAACCTACAAACAAATCCCTAATCCTAATGATTATACATGCACGAGGAAGGATTTTTTTTAATTTTTTTTTATTGATATACATGTATTAAGCATTTACAATAGAGAAATATCCAGAACAATCGAAAGAATTTCCAAGTGTATGTAAACTTTCAACCACAACTATTTTTGCTGTTATAATTGCATCAAACTCAAACCAAGAGTTCACAACAGCACTGCTATATAAGTGCATATATTGTATATGTACAAGAGGTTTGCTTCCATGATTTTCGTTTTAATTGATTTATCTGAAGGAGATAACATAAATTAAAAGTTACGTAACACAATTATAGCAATATTTGAAATATGCCAACAAGTACATTAAAGATTTCCTTCTTTTTTTTTTCATTTATAATTTGATGATTTTGGCAATTTCAACTGGGGGAAGAAGAGTAAGTGTGTAGCTCATGATTTTAATATTAAACACAGAAATTATGATAACTAATTTTAAACATGGGTTGATCTGTGTAGCATTATTGGGTGAAAAGTGGGGGAAAAAATTGAAGAGCTTATAAAGATGAATAAATTTTACATAAATCCCATAGGGTTCTTGCTTTTACTGCAATACATTGAGAAACGCAATTTTATGGTGCTAAAATTAGTCCGATTTGCTTAAAAATCTATGTGGTATTTTAATTAGAGAAGGTAGGATTCAAAGGTTTGCATTATACTAAGTATTAATATTAGATAAATAAATTGCTGCTGCAAAATGGGTTTAATGCATGTGGAAACGAGAAATAATGGTTTACACAGTAAATTTATCCAGCCTTGTTGCTGAAAGTATCACATTAACCCCTTGCGTACGGATGACGCCATATGGCATTTAAAAAAATGCCACCAGGCCAGATGACGCCATTGGCCGCCGTTTGTGCAGTTTCAATCCATTGTTAGATTATTGTGTATGTCATACTTGACTGCACAAACACATTGTAGTGGATCGATTTGGCTGCCAGAACCGCTGCAACACCCCGACGTCTCCCGTAAAATACCGTGCTCAAGGGGTTAAATGCACGTGTTATGCATCTACTTCTTTAAAGTTAGTGTACACGATTGGTAATCCTCCATTTCTTTTTACTGAATTATTACGAAATACCTTCGATTGTAAGTTAATAGTAGTCTCAATCATCCTGTGAAATGATGGCACCAGGTGTGCTGTCGTTGTCAAGAAAAGTGGAAATTTATATCGTTTTCCAACGATTTCCAGCTGGAAATCGTTGGAAAACTGCCCTGTAGCCTTTACCAGTAGTCGTGGCGCATGTTGGCATTCGGGGCACGTCACGTGTCCAGGTAGCCACGCACCTTGACTAGTGCTATTATCCGCCCGACGGTTGAAAACGAATGCCGTTTTTCTCTCGTTTTTCTTTTACATCCAACAACGCAAAACCTTGAACAGGTCAGTGGAACAAAATTTCCAATAAAATACTAACCCCAAATCCGCCCATTTCTGAAAATTGCAACAATGACCAATCATGTACACTACCCTTAACCCCTTGATTACGGTAATATACAGTGAGGAGCCGGGGTGCCGTGTCCACTTTGCAGCCAAGCGAAACTGACACAATAATCCAACCATGGATTGAAATGCAGAAAATGGCATCTATAGACGTCATCCGGCCTGGTAGCACTGTTTTTTTAGCGCCATATGGCGTCCTCTGTACACAAAGGGTTAACATAAAATGTGACCCGCTCCAGAAAAAGGTGATATAAGTCGCGCTATGCATTTACGTATAATGGCCCTTTCAACCCAAGAGGGTGAAATTTTTCGTCAAAATTCATTTTTTGTTTTTTGTCTTTAATGACATCTTAAATATCTAAAGTTTCAGGTTTGGTGCACAATAATGTTGATTTCAGTTAATAAAGTGAAAAAAATAACCTTTTTAGAGTGCATTATTCCATTGCATTGTATTAGAACTAGCTATTTCAAAGCCGGTTTTCTCTGTTGTGCAATTTGAACTCCATAGAACTAATTAATATGCAAAAATGCGATATCTCCAGAGTGGGAAGGGCTTTGGAGCTCTATCATGTACCGAATGAAAGCTTACATTGCCGGCTTTCCAAATATACATAAAACTCATTTTTCATATTTTGCGACATAATATACCTTTTTCCAGAGCGGGTCACAAATATACTTCAGAGCTAGTAATTAGCCATTTAGCAACATTGTATCCATTAGCAATTAGAAAATACAACAGGTGAAATTGTACAAAAATTCTTTACAAAATGTTATTTCTTTGTACAGTACGTTATAAAGCCACTAAGTTGCTATTCCTTCCATGAGCTGTTGCGTTTGCTTGAGCTCTGAAACAAAAGAACACAAATGAAAACATCAAATTTTTGAATTGTAATTAGAGCCTGTGACCTGAACAATAAAATGGAATTCAGAAGTAAAAAAACATTTCTTACTGCTATCATAAACAACCAGTTGGCCTGCACTTTCAAGATAATTTAAAATTGACGTCAGGATTCTTGCGAGTATCTGAAGCCAGTTCGGTATTTCAACTGCGCATGTGCACAATGACATTTTATCCCGAATGACCCGTGGATCTAACACGCGCGTGTGAATGCGAAAGGTGATCACATAACGCGCATGTGTTTAATTCAATCAGAATGGGCGTTCGCATAATATGGCGTGACATTACGTCAGCAATTTTATCCCGAATGACCTTTGAGATAACATTGCTGCAACTGGGGTCCAATCTGCAGGGAAACTTGGGGTGCACTTCAGGAAGAAAATAGAATAGGCTTTATTTTATACACAACTGTAATATTCAGGTACAATCCCAACAGTTGGTGCGCAAAAGTGTATACATTAAACCAACACGTGAACACAACATTAATTTCCAATTCCAAGATAAGTCAATTTCAATTAATAAAGCCCAGCAAATTTAACCCCACTCACCACTAAGGAAAATCCTGAATTTGTCGGCGGACATGTTGAAGCTGGTCGGTTGGACGGAGCCATCGTCGGGATTGCGTACGTGCAGCCTGAGACGAACGCTGGGCTCATTGACGTCTCTCAGCTCGCTGGAGCCCAGAATGTAATCCACTCTCCAGTCAACGGCATCAAGCTTAGATACTGTTTGGGAAAGCAGAGAGTGTCTTCAAACTCACAGGCTGATCCGAAAAGATAAGGTTTATTATTACCCCTTTTATAATTGACCATGTACAACATTCTGAAAATAGTGAAAATTGATGACCAGAGTAATAAAGAAAAATTGGAACTTAACTTCCAATCAATCAATCAATCAATCAATCAATCAATCAATCAATCAATCAATCAATCAATCAATCAATCATGCACATTCCTACTAGGTAAAGACAAACCAAAGGAGTCTGTGGCTAGACTAGTCTGTCTGGTACCAACAGATTCACATAAAATGTGCTGGTGCAGTTGCAAGACTTTCTTGTGGAAACTTTCTCAGGTAAAATTTCCTAGTGTTTTTTTTGTTTACATGAGTTGCTCACCTCTTAAGCTCTGTTCTTTGAATCTCTGTTGTAATGCCTCCAACTTGTCCTGGTAGGAGCGACAGAGAGCAGTTGAGTGTTCTGTGGATGATCAGCACAACAGTGCAATTTAATTGGGAATCAGAGCTCAATAAGTCATACTTTTGACTGGCTGTAATGATGCCTTCCGAGTGGTTGTAACAAGAGTAACTAAATGTAGTGTACACGATTGGTAATCCTCCAATTCTTTTTTTTACTCAATTATTATGAAATACTTTACTAGACTGTAAGTTAATAGTAGTCTCAATCATCCTGTGAAATGATGGCACCAGGTGTGCTGTCGTTGTCAAGAAAAGTGGAAATTTACATTGTTTTCCCAACGATTTCCAGCTGGAAATCAGTGGGAAAACTACCCTGTAGTCTTTAGTCAAGGTGCACATGGCTACCCGTATGAGTGGCGCGCCCCGGACATGCTGGCAATCGGGGCGCGCCATGCGCGCCTTGACTAAAGGCTATCATCCGCCGACGGTTGAAAACGAGCGCCGTTTTTCTCTCGTTTTGTTCGCCATCCAACAACGCAAAACTTTGAACAGGTCAGTAGAACGATATTTCCTATAAAATACTAACCCCCCAAATCGGCCCATTTCTGAAAATTGCAACAATGACCAATCATGTACACTACATTTAAACGTATATTGAAGTAAACCTGGCTCCAATTAAAAGAACTGATACAGATGGGAAAATGTTCCACATCTTTAGTCTCTACAAACTTACAAATGGACCGATATACTTTTGTTGTTCATCTCAGTATTTAAGTGGACAGTATCATCAACTGATCCAGAGTATGGAATATCATAGGGGTATGGAGGTGAGTGGATACAGAACAAGAAATAATACACCTGTCCACTGAGGGAAACAAAACCTTTTACAACATTTTGATTTTTCAGTAAATTGTATAATTTCGACACTAACATTTAAAAACCTCCGGACACATCATCTAAAGATGAAAAAGAAAATGAGTAGCAAAACTCTTTTTCGGGCATCTTTTATGTCTTGCTAAATTTCAAGGCTAGTTCAGGCAAAAAAACAAACCCATGTTTAGCACTTGCATTTTTCAAAAAAGAAAGGTCCCTTTTATTTGTCAAAATGGCTGCCCCCTTATTTTCAAGACGCCATTTGCCATCCTTCAAATCAAGAGATACAGCAGATCACTTGGGAGCAATTTTCTCTCTTCTTTTTGCTTTTTTTTTTTTTTTTTTTTGGGGGGGGGGGGGGGGGGAGAAATGACCAAAACCCAACTTTTATAAAAAAAAAGAACCCAATAGGAATGCTAAATTGTGTGTACATGTGGCCTTATGACGGAACAGCCCCTCAGACCACTCCGCCCATTCCTCTTTCCACTCGCCTTTTGGCAGACCCAGTTGCTGTAACTCATTGGACAGTGATTCCCCGTCTACGTTGTACTTGGCCGCACTGGAGAGGATGAAGTTCAGCGCAGCTATGCTGGCTTTCACATCACCAGTTTCTGAAGAAAACAAAATTATTACTGTCAAAATTAATTGAAAACATTTGCAAAACTCTCTATTAAATCAATTCAAGGGGCATCAAGGCAGAGACAAGTGGCATTGGAGGCAACTTCCTCTAATTTCTTTTTACGCAAGTTCGCCCCAAACAAAGCCACTGCAAGTAAAGAGAAAAAGAAAATGATTCAAAGATGCAAGAGGTAGGAATTAAGATTCCTCTCGTAAGATGAAGGGAAACATTTCCATAGAGATACAGAATGAGGGAAAGAGATAGTGGCAAAGCTTTTCATTCTACATCTAGGTACATCTTTTCAGCCTTATCTACAGGACCATGGAGTTGTCCATATATTGGCTGAGATTGTGTTACAGACTTACAGTACATGTAGGTCTCATGTATGTAATCATGTATGCAAAATGCACTTGGAAATGTATACACAACAGTATTAACCCTTTGTGTACGGAAGACGCCATATGGCGCAACAAAAACCAGTGCCACCAGGCCGGATGATGCCATTTGCCACTGTTTCTGCAGTTTCAATCCATCGTTGGATTATTGTGTATGTTACGCTTGACTGCACAAACACATTGTGGCCGTTTCGCTTGGCTGCCAGATCCGCCGCGACACCCTGACGTCTCCCGTAAAAAAAACATACTCAAGGGGTTAACAAAAGAGACTTGTTTCCATACTATTTACAATAAATAAACAAACAGAGCATGGTAAAAGATGACAAAATTCAAACAAAACGGACCAAAGAATGATTATAAATAGTCTACAAAATTTGGAAACATACCATATTTTGCATCAGCTGTTAGCTTGTATACTTTTTCATACTGAAACAGAAAAAAAAGGAAAGTATTAAAGCACATACAGCCTGCTCCAATTTGTTTTGAATTTAATAGAATCAAACATGTACAACAACCAATGAAAACAAGCCTGTAAATGAACAGATATTTTCATTGGATGCCACCAGTACTGGCGCAGGTTTCATCAGAGTGCTTTTTGGATAAAGAAAACAACAAATGTGACGAGGCATGTTAATACAAGCCCCTCTATGAAAAAAAATAAAAATTTACTCACATCAATACTATCTCCCAGTAGATCCTTAACGACTTGTGCACAGAGTAACTTCATCTTCACCGAAGTCTACAGACATAAAAATAGAAGACTCTTCACATTCAGTATCACAAGCAAATGTTTAAAAATACATGATATTAAACAGTAGAGGATCAAAATTTAGACTAGCAATGGACAATTCACTCAAGTATCCTTTACAAATTTCAGACACAATAAAATCATCACTAACAGAATTCAACCCTTGTTTCTCCAATAAAACACAGAAGGTTTAACCCTAATCCCTGTAGCACTTTTTACTGGGATGTCTCCTGAATCCTTCAAAATCCAACACTGCAGTAAACCTATGGCACATTCTTTGTACTTACAATGTAGACAAATTGGGGCTTCACAGCTCTATGTACATGTAAAGTAGTGATGCCAAGGCTCTGCAGTCCTAAACTCATGAATATCCAACACAACATGGTTTAAGATTTTGGCAGATTTAGGAGTTACATGTATGGTTAAGCTACTGCAACAACAAAATTACTTTCTTTTCTCTATAATTATAGACCTTACGTATGGCAGCCATCTTCAAGGGTTTTTGGTCAGTCAATTCAATTATGTAACCATTTTTTATGCTGTCCAAGGGTTGACAATGATATTTACCTTCTGGGATGGTTGCAAACTGCAAAGATACTTACAATTTTCGACAAAATACTGATTTCTGCAAGCACCCAATCAGGACAGTCAAGCCCTCCGCAAAAGCGAAATCTCTGAAAGAAAAACAAAGAATTGGTTTGTTTTCAATACTTGGTTAAAGTCTGAACATATAAAATGTCATCTACAGTATCGAATATTCTACTGTATAAAACTATTTCTGTCACATTTTAATATCTGACGTTCTTGTAAATGTACAAAGTCCCACATGTTTCAGGAGAAGGAAAGAACATCTGATACCCTTCAATTTGTCTAGCCATTGAATCTCCCCCCCTCCCTCCCCCCCCCCCCCCCCAATTTAGATATTTAATTCACTCTAGTCGTCAGTGTTCTAGCCAGGGTGAAATTAAATTTTGCTCAAGGATAGACAATGCGAGCTCGGAGCACAAAGCCCTTATGGCGTGGGGCCCGGGGTCTGCTTAAGGGGCCCAAAACATTTTGGATTCTAGATGCTCTGTGGTGCAATCTGAGGCAATTCCTGGCCACTTTCCCTTGACTGTTTTGAGCAAAAAGTTTTAAAGATTATATAGGCAAAATTTAGTTCATTTGAAATTTGTTTAGAATATACTCTTGGCTTTTTTGCTCTTAAATTTATAGCGTAGTGGTAGCATAGTATGGGCGGCCATTAGGGCAAAAAAGACAACCGCAAAATTAAAGTAAAGCAAAAATAAAACAAAAATAGAATTCGAAAAAATAAACAATAAAGCTACAATTAACAATGAGAATGCAGCAAAATAAAATCAAGAACCCCAAAACAAAATTAAAACGCCCAAAAAAATAAAAAAAAAAAATAAAAAAACGTTTGTGTTAAATGTACAATAAAACACAAAATGCAGTGGAAATTAACAAATACCGCGACATATAAAAAATCCGCCACGGCAATAATACCCCCGCGACTAACGGAAACCCCGCGCTCATCATTGAAGCCACGCACGGAACATTATAAACCCCTCAACGAATGAAAGCCACGCAACGAATATAAGCCACACAACGAATGTAAGTCACGCAACGAATGTAAGTCACGCAACGAATGTAAGTCACGCAACGAATGTAAGTCACGCAACGAATGAAAGTCACGCAACGAATGAAAGCCACGCAACGAATATAAGTCACGCAACGAATGTAAGTCACACAACGAATGTAAGTCACGCAACGAATGTAAGTCACGCAACGAATATAAGTCACACAACGAATGTAAGTCATGCAACGAATGAAAGCCATGCAACGAATATAAGTCACGCAACGAATATAAGTCACACAACGAATGTAAGCCACGCAACGAATGAAAGCCACGCAACGAATGAAAGCCACGCAACGAATGAAAGCCATGCAACGAATACAAGTCCGGCGCGCGATACGAGTGCCAAAACATTACCAGAAGTCCCACAACGAATATAAAGCCTAAAAAATTACTAAAAGCAGGGAACCAGTCTGCACGGACTGGTACCCTACGGTCTATCACTCCATATGTCGCGTTAGCCTCCCTATCATCGACATCCCGGCCCATCGGTCTAGAGCTACACCGTGCGTGAGGAAGATTTGGTAAATCAAAGATTTCTGCCAAAAAATAGTGGCAGTACCCAGTGGTACCACTACGTTTAATAGCTGCAACACGTGCAACTTTTAGGCAAGTGAAAAGTTTGTATTTGTATTTAAATGAGGTTTATCCTCCATACATGTCATGAGACAGTACTTTTGTCAAACTCGCCCCGCCACCCCCCCCCCCCTCCCCCTGCCATGGCATCAGGGCATGCCTGGGCGATTATGTAGTGTAGGGCCCCTCTTTAGTTTTGATGAAATTAGATTCAAGGGTATTTTCTCAAAGCAGACTTCTCTTAATTCTATTGACATCGTTTTTTCTTTTTTTACAGTTTATTTCGGTAGAAAATGCAATTTTCTTACGGCGTTACGCGCTTTACGGCAGTTGTTGCTATGCTAATGATGCGGTTTGCGTGTTTTACTGTTTGTCGCGGTGATCGCCATCTTTATTTTCGCGTTGCGTTTTGTTGTCCTCATCGCCGCTTTAGTAGGGGCCTAATTCATAAGCAGACCATTTTCTACAACCCCTGAGTGCCCTGACTTCTCTCGATCCTAGCGATGAATACAAGATGGCGTCCTCCATGTAAAGATGTTTTGGAGCATTTGTCATTTTTGAAGACCTCACAGCCGGATGAATTCAGCATTTAGTAAGCATTGTTATATATGGTAGAAATTGCAAACATCTCAGGAATACAATGATGAAGTGTTCAGCGATAAGAATTTGGGGAGATATTTGAAGTCGACCAGTTGTAAAACTCAGCGTGTAGGGGTGCCCTTAGAGTAGGGCTGTAATGGTGACAGTAAAAATCCAGAAGTTAAAAAGGAACCATTTACAGCCCTATTTGTAGGGCTAGGGCCTACCCTAGCTTGAAAATTCCAGGTCTAGCCTAGTCTAGGCTCATGACATGTGAGATTCGCCATTTAGAGCTGGAATGGGTTGGCAAGCTAGGGTCGGTTTGTTTTATTGCCGATATCTTCCGTTTCCCTGAATATATCAACCAAACACTCACCTAAAATGCAGAGTAGTAATTCATGCAGCTAATTTCATCAAAACTAAAGAGGGGCCCTACACTACATATTCGCCCAGGCATGCCCTGATGCCAGGGCAGGGGGGGAGGGGGGGGGGGGGGGGGGGGGGGGGGGGGGGGGGGGCGAGTTTGACCCGATTACTGTCTCATGACATGGTATGGAGGATAAACCTCATTTAAATACAAATACAAACTTTTCATTTGCCTAAAAGTTGCACGTGTTGCAGCTATTAAACGTAGTGGTACCACTGGGTACTGCCACTATTTTGTTGGCAGAAATCTTTGATTTACCAAATCTTCCTCACGCACGGTGTAGCTCTAGACCGATGGGCCGGGATGTCGATGATAGGGAGGCTAACGCGACATATGGAGTGATAGACCGTAGGGTACCAGTCCGTGCAGACTGGTTCCCTGCTTTTAGTAATTTTTTAGGCTTTATATTCGTTGCGGGACTTCTGGTAATGTTTTGGCACTCGTATCGCGCGCCGGACTTGTATTCGTTGCATGGCTTACATTGGTTGTGTGACTTTCATTCGTTGTGTGACTTATATTCGTTGCGTGGCTTTCATTCGTTGCGTGACTTACATTCGTTGTGTGACTTATATTCGTTGCATGGCTTTCATTCGTTGCGTGACTTATATTCGTTGCGTGGCTTTCATTCGTTGCGTGACTTACATTCGTTGTGTGACTTATATTCGTTGCATGGCTTTCATTCGTTGCGTGACTTACATTCGTTGTGTGACATATATTCGTTGCGTGGCTTTCATTCGTTGAGGGGTTTATAATGTTCCGTGCGTGGCTTCAATGATGAGCGCGGGGTTTCCGTTAGTCGCGGGGGTATTATTGCCGTGGCGGATTTTTTATATGTCGCGGGTATTTGTATATTTCCACTGCATTTTGTTAGTTTTGTGTTTTATTGTACATTTAACACAAACGTTTTATTTTTAGTTTTTTGTATATTTTGGGGCGTTTTAATTTTGTTTTGGGGTTCTTGATTTTATTTTGCTGCATTCTCATTGTTAATTGTAGCTTTATTGTTTATTTTTTCGAATTCTATTTTTGTTTTATTTTTGCTTTACTTTAATTTTGCGGTTGTCTTTTTTGCCCTAATGGCCGCCCATAGCATAGGGGCAGGATTCAAGCGTAGTGCTAATTCCTGAAAGCGTAGTGGGTGCTAGCGCTATTCAATGCCTGGCTAGAACACTGCTACATGTAGTTGTCACTATGTTGACTACATTGTACCATGGTTCCTTCCTCCATGATTGTACATGCAACTGTCAAATATTCCCACTTCGAAAAATACGGTAATTACTAATTAAATAGATGAATTTTTAATGGAAAATGATATAAGTACATTAAGTACATATCCATGTGAGATAACTATATTTTAAGTGTTAGGAAAATGGTGTAACTACACAATTAACCCTTTCAGCCCAGCATTGTTTATTGGCATGCAGCCTCTGGTGCTGCCCCACATTGTTCATGCACAAAGCACTTAAAGGTCGACTTTAATAGCCAAATTGGGGCTGAAGTGGGGTATAGTGCATGGGCGACTATAGTCACCATTGGGGCTGAAAGGGTTAAGGAATGTGAAGATGAATACCAAGCAGGATACAAAAAGAATATTTCTGAAGAAGTTGCCAAGATGATCCCAATTTGTAAAATAGGAGCTACGGTGATGCAATGTGTACATATTTCAAAGATCGAAATATCCACTGGACGGCTGGACTGAGTCCAGTGATTTGAGCATTGGTCTAGTGAATTCTTGACCGAACTAGTCCAGTGGTCTAGTGATGTTTTTGTATACACTGCATGAAATGCTATCACTAAAGTCCATTTTTTCTAAATCTGGTAAACCTCATAATTTCTGGAATGGCCATTTTTAGTTTTAAGGCAGGGAGTTTTAATCGAAACAGCATTTCTAACCCCTCCTCCAACAAGGTCGGCAAAGGGGAAAAATTAAAACAGCACACTTATTCAAAACACTGTGTTTCTATTTTTACCATTAGTCTTGTGAAACACCTTCTGGTCTAGTAAAAAATTGTGCTACTCAGAAGCCTGTGGCTGATTTACAGGATGGGCAAAAAACCCGCGAAAAAACCCTTTTGTGGAAAAACAAGGGGAAATTCCCTTCCGGCCCCAAAGTATTGTGCCTTATTTGTGGCAACCAAGTTTATAAATTATTTAAAAGAATATTCAGTGGAAATGGCAGAAATATCACCGATAGATGGCTTTACGTAGCTCCGATTTAAGGAGTTTATGGTTCTCAGTTGTTCAGGCAGATTATTCCATATACTGGCACCACTCACACTCACAGCGAATATTTACTAGGCCTCATAGTGCTGACGTGCTGTATGAAATAGAACATGGGTAACGTTTTAACTTTTATAGGCCTACTTACCATTTTGAAACTTGAAAGCCCAACTTTCAGCTGAATGTTATCAGTTTATTCAGCTTGTAATGTGCAGTGCGTGGTCAGATAAATGATATAAGCTGCGTGGAGCAATGACAGTGTGAACGTCAAAGCCTAATTCTTCGAACTTTTTATTAATCTTGTTTCCTGTGCACTGCATGCACAACAAAAAGGTAACTGAATGAATGAATATACTCTTGATTGACCTCAGTTGACCCACCTGACCCGCCTCTTTTCCAGGCTTTCTAAGCAATTACTTATATTAAATATGTTTTATTTCGTTAATATAACGAAATATACATCTTCAAATAAAGAATGTTGTATCAAAGTATAATTTGTATATATTGTCTTATTTAAAAACTAGTTTCAAAGTGAAGAAATAACCTTGAATTTGCGATGGTTTTTCTATTTTGAACATGGACCTACATTTGCAACATGGCGACCTCCATGCGCGTGGTTTAGTATTGTATGCATCGTGCACAAAAAAGCCTTTTCAAAACACACTTTCCTAGAGAAGTAAAGGCATGTGATACACTGTCTAATTCTACGTCATTTTATTAAATTCCGTCTTATTTTCTTTTTGATAAGAAACTCTTGCCGAACTTTTAAAGTAAGTTGGTTTTTAACTTCATTTCAACACTGTCATGACTGTGTTTTAATTAATAAGGTAAATTACTAATTAGAACAGATTTTTTTTGTTCCTCTTACCCTGTCCCGACGTAATACCTGTAATATGAAGCACTGCAAGCTTTCTGAGAGCCTGTGTCAGTGTGAACAAATTCACAGGCTTAATACTCGGGCGGGATTCGAACCCACGACTTCCTGCTTATCTTACTAGTCATGCTAGTGCAGACGTCTTAACCACTCGACCACCGAGCTTGCCGGGGTCAGGTTGGCTGATTCGAATCCAATGCAGCAGTGGGTACTGCGTATTAATGTGAAGATGGAATTTGGGAAAGAGGTCCATATCTGGCCATCACTTATTTTCCCTTAATATGACTTAAAATGTACCAAAAAGTGTAAATCTGATGAAGAAACTTGAATTTAGGACTTTTTCTGTCATGGCCCATAGACTTTGTGCACGAGGTCCAGAATTTGCTTTGGGGACCTTATCACAGGTACCGCCTGGTTAAGATGTCACAATGGTTACAAGGGATTGTGGGAAGGAAACGCGCACAAAAATTGCTTCTATACCTTCCCACAATTCCATGTGACCATTGTGACATCTCAACCAGGCTGTATTTGCGATATGGTCTATGGAGTAACTTTAAACTTGGACCCTTTATCGCCTTTTTTAACATTTGGACATAAACATGATGTCCAAATGTTAAAAAGGGCGATAAAGTTATTAAAGGGTCCAAGTTACTCGGACTGAAAAATCTTGTGATTGCGAATTTAACCATGGGCCTTATAGCATGATAGAACTAGAACTTGGACCCTTAATTTATTGTCCTTTTTAACATTGGCACATGATCTAGCCAACTAATTGCCAGATCATGTCACAATGTTTAAAAAGGCGATAAGTTAAGGTCCAAGTTACTTGGACTAAGTAACAAATATGCAGATATTGAGTATGGGCCTAGACACGATAGATCTTCTGTAAAAACGGTGAAATTCATGTCATTTGTTTTGATTTAGTATGCAGTCCCAGCCAGACTGCACAATATGTTTCTGTATAGAGTACATGTGCAGTAGTGGAGGGTTGTGGGTGAAAGTCGGATCTTCCGGACCTAGTCGGACCCTCCTAAATCCTCCAAAGTAAATGTTATTCTTTCAATTAAATGGATGGAATGGCATTCCAATTAATACTAACTCTTAAAATAATCGATGGTTTCAAAATCGTTGTTTACAAACCATCTTTACGAACAATGAGACAGTCCAGGATCCGGGAAGGTCCGTCTGTCCGACTAACGGTTGCATCCGGAGGATCCGGGTTTTACCAATCGCCATAGTGGAGCATGACACACTGTTTTTCATGCGTTCTGCATCCTGTTGGTACACGTGATTAGCTCATTCAAGACAAACATAGAGGAATAAGTACACAGTACTAAAATTATGGTATCCTGGAAAGATTTTACACCCGCCACCAAAATCAGTCGGGAACACAGCAAAGCTTGGAAAATAACAGTCTATTGGTATTCAGATTTGTGCACAACCCATATTTAAGTTTGTGATTTTAGTCGGGAAATTTTTGTGCAATATGGTGGTAAAAAGTTTGTGTTTTCTGTGTTAGATGTTCTTGGCACAGTCTATGGTCAATCATAGTGCTCCTATATTCCGTACCCTGTGGAGACATGAACACAATAGGAACAAAGGGACTGAACAGGTCTCCACTAGGCAATTCAATGGGTTAGGTTGTCTCCACAAGGAATTTTGTGTACATATTTTGTGTACAAGTCTATATGGGGGTTTGCTTGAGTACAGGGACAAATAAACGGGGAGAACAATGCCATGTCTCCACAGGGATGTAAAAACACGATTGTGTGCTCTTGTATTGTACTACGTTCAAGGACAAGAGGAGAAAGAACACACAAAAGAATCTTTCTTGTCCTCGAGAGACGGTCTTTTGTTAAAATCGGTCCTTGAACGTAAGGATACGTGCTTAGTCTATGGGGTTGGGTTATATTAAAGGAAGAATAGAAAACACAAAGCATTGTCCTCGCGAGTATAGCAAAAAACAACTGTTTGTTCACATACATGTTATGTACATGTACAATGTACATGTATAGATTTTGCTGACAAAACTCATGAAATATTAGGTTGTGCCACATGTTTAGACAGTGGTCGAATTTCAGGTAAAAATCTACTAGACAGCTGGGTTAGTAGCATAACATTTTTACTAGACCGGAAGGTATTTCACAAGACCAATGGTAAAAATAAAAACACTGTTTTGAATGGGTGTGCTGTTTCAATTTGTTTCCCTTTGCTGACCTTGTTGGGGGAGGGGTTAGAAATGCTGTTTTGATTGAAACTCCCTGCCTCAAAACTAAAAATGGCCATGGGGCTTTTCAGTTTACCAGATTTAGAAAAAAAGGGACTTTAGTGATAGCATTTCATGCAGTGTATGACATGTATGAAAAAAAATCACTAGACCACTGAACTAGTTTGGTCAAGAGTTCACTAGACCAATGCTCAAATCACTGGACTCGGTCCAGTGGATATTTCGATCTCTGTTAGATGGTTGTTATTAACGACGGTTGGTTATTTCCCAAGATTTTGCTGTTCTTGACCAACTTTGGTGGGGGGGGGGGGGGCTTGTGTATTAGGGCTGTCCCGAATATAGCGAATATTCGATCATCAACCGAATATTCGAATAGCTTTTTGCCGGTTCGAATATTCGAAAAAAATATATATGCACGTACAGATAGGACTCTAATGCTATTTTAATAGAAAAGTTACTACGGCGCTTAGCAGTGTCAAATGCCGCATTTTTTTGTGGACAGAGGTTTATTGTTACCGCATGTAAAACACCGGCGTGCTTTGCATGCAACTTTTTACTGGCGCGGCATTGCAGCAGACACCTGGAAGATTTGATTGCCGAGTATCGAATATTCGAATATTCGGTCAAGCGCAGTCTCGAATAATCGAATACTAAATTATTTGAAAATGAACAGCCCTATTGTGTATGTACACTGGGCTAGTAACTAATTCGATCCCTTGGTATTAGGCAGATGTCATGCCTGTAAAGGTTAAGCCATCAATTCAAGCATTCCCATAATTGTTTAAGTGCTAACTTGAATGAAACATGGTACTTTCTCTCTCTGCAGTTCTGACATGAACCATGGCCTTGGCAGCATTTGCAACTGGTTGTCAGGTCTTGAAGAAGTTATGTAGGACGGCACCAGTCACATACATGGGATGTCAGCAACAGAGGGTAGGTGGAAAAAAAGGCAAAGTAAAAAAATGCTCAGCATCATGCCATTTCAGAAAACAAAATGGAAGGAGACCCCGTTTGTAGTGCTATTCTAGATCATTCTAGGCAATATTTACCAAGATGGCTGCCTGCATTTGTAAAAGATGGCTTTCAATAACACTGGAGTCCACAAATTAATTCCAATACATGCAATAAATCGACAGGGAACATGTCTTGTCATCCCTTAGCATTTTAAAAGGATTTTTGGAGATAAGTAAAGAGAAAGAAAATAAAGGTGGCGGCCTCAAAAAAGGAAGTGGGCAAGGACTCTATCAATTTTTTTTTTCTAAGTTAATCCAATTTAGGTTTCCGATTCAGAAAAAAGAAATTGTTCCCACCTGAAATAGTATTTTGAAAGAGAAGGGGGTTGGTAATATACTGGGTGTAAAGTTGTAGCTTATCAGTAGTTTCAAACAAAATGCCCTGATATTAATACAGAAATCCTAACCACATGAATTGTCTTCAATGAATCATTAAGATTGCAGTAATAATTTCTGTTGCAGAATGCTGTCAAGTTACGACGTCGCTACCCTCCGCCGGTACCAAAGATTAGAGGAAAACCCCATCGCGTCAAAGCCAGTCACTATGTCTATGTTTGGGAACGTGACACGATGCGTGATCCTAAACCAAATCTACCGGTTATTTTGACCGAAGACGTGCCACGTAAGCACTGGCTTACATTTACCTTGTAAACTGTTAACCCCTTGTTTCTGGCTGTTATTGATGGGGGGGCTGGTATGCCAAGAACAGGGGCTGTGCAGCCAGGCGTAAATGCAAACAATAGGCACCACACTAAATAGAGTGGTCCATGTTTTCATTGCACTCCCATTCAAGAACAATGTAATGGAAACATAAATGGATTATGTGCAGGAATGCGCGTATAGACGAAAACCGGCCAGGTGGTTCTTATATATGTGTGTAAATTTTGGTATAAATAAGATTTGTATTGACCAAAGAAATTGATAAATGTAAAGAAATACCCACTTTTTTTATTATGATTTTTTTTCTAAAATGAGCTGCCAGATCCCGATCTGTTAACCCCTTGCGTATGGAAGACGTCCTATGGCGCAAAAAAAACAGTGCCACCAGGCCGGATGACGCCATTTGCTGCTGTTTGTGCAGTTTCAATCCATTGTTGGATTATTGTGTATGTTACGCTTGACTGCACAAACACATTGTGGCCGTTTCGCTTGGCTGCCAGAGTCGCCGCGACACCCCGACGTCTCCAGTAAAAACCGTACTCATCAAGGGGTTTAAGTGGGTGAAGTGGATGACTGAT
The DNA here is from genome assembly GCA_037893225.1 of Hippasteria phrygiana. Lineage (NCBI taxonomy): Eukaryota > Metazoa > Echinodermata > Asteroidea > Valvatida > Goniasteridae > Hippasteria > Hippasteria phrygiana. Next base: position 249,779 of record JAZGUH010000384.1, read on the forward strand.
GTAATATTTTTTTTTCTCAAACTAATTTTTTCCCACTCTTAAAGCTGGAAGAGACTCCTTTCCAGCAGAGTTGCAATCAAGTCATCACAAATCACAAAATGCCTTTGTACTGGAGGCGGGCGCGGCAGAGCATACTGACTGAAACATTGCGTTTATATTCTAGTTCCAAGAATTATGCATCTCTTTCTATTTAATTCGTTAAACAATCCACAAGGGAAACTGACTAGGTAAATTGACGAATTATAAGTTAAAAAGTCGTATCCTCATTGAGTGATCCCCACAATGTCGCTTCCCAGGTTGTATCGTAAAATTGGGTGTGATCCCTGGCTATACGGCATTCTGGGTTTATTGACTTCTGACTAGCGCCCACCCGAACAAAGATACTGACAATTTGGAAGACCCGGAGGTCACAGCTTCGAATCCCGCTCCTGCCAGTTTCTTTGTTCACTTTGAAATTTTTTTTTTAATTAGTTGTTTCGCAAAATTTTTTACTTTAGAAGTTGGTCCATTCCTTCTGGATTCCCAGTATGTGTATTCAGTCTATACACTATCTACCTTGGCAACATTTTGTTTTTTGCTTCAAATTATGAATGGCATAATTTTGATGAGTCTTTATTTGTGTAGGGATTGGATTGAGAGGGGACATTGTCTCTGTAGACAAGAGGACTGCTCGCAACAAGCTCTTGGACAAGAACGTGGCCATCTACGCCTCCCCAGACAACATAAAGAAGTATAAAACGGAGAGAAAGGTAAGTAGCTGTGGAGAGGCCGAGATTGGATTCAATTGTAAAAAATAAAAAATAAGGTACAAGTGCTTTGATATTAGTGTGAAGATGGAATTTGCGTTTGGGATGATGTAAATTGGAAGTGAAATTTCTTGATGTAGTGATTATTCGGTATCTGCTGCTACATTTGAGTCGAATCGGCCAGTCGGCACCGGCAAGCTCGGTGGTCGAGTGGTTAAGCCGTCTGCACTAGTAAGCAGGAGGTCGCGGGTTCGAGTCCCGCCCGAGTAAGCTTGTGAATTGTTTCTCACAGGCTCTCGGAAAGCACTGAGTATGTAGTGCTTTATACACTACATCAGAAAAGGGCAAAACAAAAATCTCTTTTAATTTGCTTGATGTTAAGCATGCAAATTTTATTTGGAACAATTATTGTTGACTGCTGTGACATAGGACATGGTGTTTTGTATATGCATTCGCAGTAAAGACCAGGGTGCGATGTGTGTTTGAAACGATAAATGTGGCGGAATGAAACAGGTGGAAAGTTGAAAATTGAGATTATGGTATTTCTTGAAAATACATGCAATCAGCTTAAATTTGATGTATTGTTTGTTGCTGTAGATCATTCCTGGGCCCTGCTATAACCTTTTGACCCCTTGTTTTGAGAAAATGAAGCTTAAAGTTTGTGACCTGTGCACACTATAACCCAGGTTAACAAAACAAAATCACCCCAAAAAAAGTATTTAGAGATTGAATTCAGTTTAAAAACTTTGAGGTTTGATGCAACAGAGCTTTTTAAAAATGACTTTTCAGTGAAAAATTGTTGTTTCTGCTGTTGACTCAGAAAGCCATAGTGCGAGTTTCACATGTGCCGCCAGTTCACATGTAACCCACAGCTACCATTACTTTCTATGGGGTTTGATGTGACTAGAAGGTTCAAGTACAAAGAATATGCCAATCGGGTAGCTGCATTTAGGAAGGGTTCTTAAGATAAATACCTTGGGAGTTAGTGTTAATGGAGCTGTGGTTAGACCCCATTGTCCTTCCTACTGATGTAATTCTAATCTTTTCTTTTTTGTTCTCCTCTTTCATTGACTTTCTTTGTAAGTCCAACTTTGATATTCATGGTTGCCATAGGAACTTCTCAGAATTTTAACATCTGTACCTCTTAAAGGTAGTGTACATAATTGGTCAGTGTTGCAATTTTCAGGAATGGGCGGATTTGGGGGTTAGTATGTTATAGGAAATATCGTTCCACTGACCTTTTCAAAGTTTTGCGTTGTTGGATGGCGAAAAAAACGAGAGAAAAACGGCGCTTGTTTTCAACCGTCGGGCGGATGGTAGCCTTTAGCTAGCATGTCCGGGGCGCGCCACTCGTCCAGGTAGCCGTGCGCGCCTTGACTATTAAGGCTACAGGGCAGTTTTCCAACGATTTCCAGCTGGAAATCGTTGGAAAACGATATAAATTTCCACTTTTCTTGACAACGACAGCTCACCTGGTGCCATCATTTCACAGGGTGATTGAGACTACTATTAACTTACAGTCTAGTAAGGTATTTCGTAATAATTCATTAAAAAAAATTGGAGGATTACCAATCGTGTACACTACGTTTAAGGATTGTTGTCATTTTTATATTAGCTTATTTTGTTTTGTTTTGTTTTAAAAGGAAAGAGAAGAACAAGGAGTTGAGAAACAGTTGACACCGACTGCCCAGAAGGTAATAAAGTGATGAATTGGAATTTTCACCAATCACTCGGTTATAAAAAATATAAAAACTTTTCTAAAGTACAGTACTTAGTTAGGAAGCCACTTTGCTTTTTAGCACAAAAGGTGTTGCTAGTTTCTGTGTCATTAAAGAGAAGCAAAGAAATCCTCTGTTACTCACATATACAGGGTGGTCCAAAAAAACCAGAACGGCATACTTCCGCTACCTTTAGAGTCAAACCATCTGTACCGATGGATGGAGAATCTTTCTTGAAGAAAAATGATACTAAGACCTCCCGATTCGGTCCAGTAGTTTTTGCTCCAGAGCCAATTTTGTGAAGCAAAGTCGGATCACTTGGCCATTTGTTCCATGCAGAAAAGAGGATGATGATGATAGCAAAGGTCAAAGGTCACATACCAAGGTCAAGTTGTAAAATAGGCTGAACATGTAAAATTGGCCCCATTTGAAAAGTTGCAAATGCGACACGTGTGATCCACGGATCACCTTGTTCAAACCGTGGCTATGGCGGTCGTTATTCAACAAATGCAATGTACCATTGTTATTCACAGACCATAGATTTCCTGATGAAGAGTAGATTGACAGTGAGGGTTCGCTCGCGTCCAAAGTGGGACGTCCTTCCCCAAGAGGCCATCATCCATGCATTTAACAAGAATGTGAGTCTCGTAGATATTTGTTTACATTTATTTTTCTATATCAAGAGGAATTGGGCCTGGTTATTAGCACCAAGTGACAGTCAATTTAGTCTTTCAGCCGCTTATTTTCAATATTGCAGTATTTCTCTGAGATATGAATTTATTACTCTCTGAATAAGTTTCTGGTACATATACACGTCTCTAGAATCTATTTCAGGAAATAATTGGAAAATACAATATACATGTTGGAGCTAAATCACTAAAAATGGCAAGAGGAATTTTTCAGGTAGAAAATTTAAAAAACGAAAACACAGTATGATTTAATTTTACATAAACTAGCATTTTAAGCAATAAAACGAAAACGGAGGAATGCTACTTCCGACTGGTCCCTTGTAAGAATGGCACAAATCACGAGCCTCCAAAAGACTGCATTCTCTACCCAAATCGATTAAGGCTCATATACATATCACCTCAGTAAAGGGGAATATCCTTATTAAACAAGCAGTATGTCTAGCGGTACAGCTATTTTTTGAGGTACTGGTGTAACCTACCAGGTGGCTCTGATAATAACCCTATTCTTGATTTGTGACTACAGACAGGTGGTTTATGATAGGATATTTTGACCTCTTACTTATTCTACCATTCAAGAGCGCCGGATGTCCATTCAAAACAGCGGTACCGCTAAAAATACTGCCTGTTTAATAAGGATGTCTTCCCTAATACAGTGTATGTACTTTCAAAGGATTTTTTTCTTTAGACATAATTGTTTTCAGATCTTGGCTCCAGCCCCAAACACTTCTTGATGTTTTTCTTATTGCACACAAGGCTACGCTGCATGAAAAAAAATTCAAGTTTTGAATCCCTATGTATTTTTTCAGCTGGGTGTTGTGGTGCCAGACCATGCCTTGGAACTACCAGAGCAACCTGTAACAGACTATGGCACGTACACAGTCTACGTCACAGTCAACAAGCTGGAAACGGTGCCCGTCGAAATGGACGTTACACACTACATCAATAAGGCAAAAGCAAAACGACAAGCACGGGCCACTTCAGCATCGTCAGAGTCATAGTGCATGGCTGGTAAACAGCGTTTGTGTCTAAGGAGAACTTTGCCGTGGTTATAGAAAACACATCAGCAGGAATGACTGGAACTCTTGGGGTGAGTTGTTCTTGTTTGCTCAAGAATAACTTGTGTCTTCGTTCGTGTCCCGGCCACTCGAATGCCCAAGAACGTATGCTAGCCCCATGGCATTGCAAGAGCGCTATCTATCGCTGGTAACACGCAAAATGTAATGGCTGCGCCCATGTACGTTATTCAAGCATTCATTTTTTTTTTAAGAAAAAAACCCTGAATTTTAGATGCAAAATAATTTTACGTAAGCACAATATTTCGACTGCATTTCCCCTAAATTGTTCAGAAAAAGCTTTATTTTCAAAACGTATGGATGGCAATTTTAGGCAATTGTATGCCGACATTTTATGCTTCATCAGATCATCCGCCATCTTTGGTCGTCTTCTACGTTGCGTCAAATTACGTCATGTTCTTGTAAACCCCCGACTGGTAGGTGGTGTTTGATCTTGTTCCGAGTGCAATGTTCTCGGGTCACAATTCCCGCCGTTCGGGCGCAAGAACGGGGAACTCGTGTAACTTAAGAACAGACTGCCCGAGCTCAGCCTGATGAGGGCGCTCTTTCCTTTCGTTGTTTCCATCAGAAACACTTCATTATTGTTAGCTTTCGTGTCCCAAGTACATGAGGCTCTATGGAATGCACAGGAAGTAACATGCACATGAACTCCATTAGTATTTTGGCGGTGCTCTTAATTCAGTCCAAGTGACGTCGCACTTGTGAAGACGATGGAGACGCAATATGTGGATTCCTACTTTCTAGTTACAGAATGGCATCTTTAATCTCAGGAAGAAAACAAATGGCCCAATAGTTTTAGCCTTTTTGCCATCTTGTGATTGCATAATATTTGCTCATAAATATATAGAGTTCCTCCAGTGTGTGTGTAGTGTAAGCATTGAATAAAACAAATTTAGTCGAGTTGCTCGGGCGGCTTATTTTAGTGGTAAAGCGTCGGATTTATGTGATAAGCAAAAACCTGGCTGGTAACCTGTTGTTGCGAAGCGAAACTTTCTTGCACTAAACAAATTTGTGTGCCGTGAATAGCTCCATGAAATTGACCCCCTTGCAACAATCCTTTCTACTCATTCCAGTCAAGATTCAGACTAAACAAGTACTTCAGCGTAAAACCACAATTTGTTTTATTAAAAATCTCTGTGCAGAACTACCAATATACATAGACGCATTGTACATTAGCCTTGTCTGCGCACTTTTCAACAAATTCATGTATGTATAAATGTTAGCCCAGAGATCCTCGGGATTGGGCTATTACAGATCTTCAATCAATGTTACATGCACCGCAACACTAAAGATTTGTTACAGATACAACTCCGATGCTATTTTAATAGAAAAGTTACGGCGCTTATTAGTGTCAAATGCAATTTTTTGTGGACGGAGGTTTATTGTTCCTGCCCGTAAAACCCTTGATACAACAGGGACATGCAAAAAGAGAATGCCGTTTGAACGGTTCATAATATCAATCGCTATACATAAAACACCGGTGTGCATTTACGTGCAATGTTTTTTTTACCGGTGCAGCATGCACTGAAAAACCTCTGGTTTTTGTTGAAGAGTAACTTTAAACTCAATTTTGAGTCCAAGATCTGGTCCCCCAAACTGTTTTGCAAAAAAATGCCTGATACAAAACACCCCTTTATTCTGAATGAATATTTCAACCACAAACCAAAGCCACGCTTAATATGACTGGTAACAATTGGATGCGACTCGGGAACAAAGATTTAAATTAAGGAAAATAATTAAAGGGTACATTTTTGTGAATAATTAATCACCATTTACAAATAAAACATTGTGTTTCTACATCCCTTTAAAAATACTCCAATTTCATAAAACTAAATAATTACAGTCGAACCCTAATAAGAGCACTGTTAATACAACATCCTGCTTATAACAAGGACAAAAAATAGGTCCTGATTCTGTTTTCCATTACTGATAATACAAGGTACCTGTTATAACAAGGTAAATTGTAAAGTCCCAAGGACCTTGTGATAGAGTTCGATTGTACTAAAGTAATACTGGACAAAATGCACCATAAACATTTGCTATAACTACAATGGCCATATGTACATGTCCATAAATTAGCAATTCTTTGGGAGAAATAATTCTCCCAAATACACATGTCAAACTCGACTTTCATACACTTTCTGAGCAAACAAATTCAAGGACTTTTCAAGGACCATAATAGAAGAATTCAAGGACCTTCTGTGTAATAAAAATCAAAATGTGCAATTTCACTTTACGATTTTAGAATCGGAACGGGTTTTGAAACAAGGAAAAAGGGAATAAAAAAACCACATTTTATTACCTTTTTGGGGAGCACATTTTGAAATTCAAGGACTTTCAAGGCCTTGAAAAATGAAAAGTGAAATTCAAGGACTTTCAAGGACCGTATGAACCCAGACTTTGGTTGGGACATAACTAAAAACCCGCCAATAGTGTAGTCAACAAAGTAATCAGGAGAAAATGGCTTTGTACAGGTGTATTGCTCATCAGCTTAAAAAAACACCCGATATACCATATCTGGTTTCCCGCTAGAAAAACTATTGTACTGTAACAAACACCTCATTAGAATGTTGATGGAGAAACAATTTGACCCGATCCTATTTATCTTTTGATACAGAGACAGAAGGGGTAAACATTGAGGAGAAAAACTGTTTAATGGCCCCAGTTTATGTGTCCTCCTTATTTGGAATGCTATGAAGTAAACTGCATGACACCTGTTAGGGTTAATTAATAGAGAATTTTTGCACACATTTAACATTTTTTTGAGTGAAAGTAAGTTGACTCACATATGCAAGGGTCAAATTTCAGGTAAAAAATCTACTAGACAGCTGGGCTAGTAGCACACAAATTTTACTAGACCGGAAGGTATTTCACAAGACCAATGGTAAAAATAACAACAGTGTTTTGAATGTGTGCTGTTTCAATTTTTCCCCTTGCTGGGGAAGGGGTTAGAAATGCTGTTTCAATAGAAACTCCCTGCCTCAAAACGGCCATTCCAGAAATTATGGGGACTTTTTCAGTTCACCAGATTTAGAAGAAAAAATGGACTTTGGTGATAGCCATTTCACGCAGTTTATGAAAAGAAAATCACTGGACTCGGTCCAGCAGTCCAGTGGATATTTCGATCTCTGATATGGAGGTGGTCGATTCCTGACGTACCTTTCACGATAGCTAGTCCAATTATGGTGTCACTGGTTCCCCACTTCTCTTGTTATTAAACCAGTGTAAAATAGTTTGTAGGCTGTATGAAGACATTGAGTAAAGTTATAGTCTATCAGATGTCGACTATAGTTAACTGCAGTCCTTGATCAAACTTACTCATGGCTGTATGACAATGCTTCCAGGGTCATGCATTTAAAAGAAAACTTTTTGTGGCTAGTTCTGTGGAGGCAAAGGTTTTGACAATGACAGTGCATATCTGAGAGTGTATGAACACCCCCAAATTACATGTAGTTTTTTGTTTTTTCTTCACACGGTCAACGTAAAAGCATGAAAACAAACAACTTTCTTTCCTTTTTTTAAATTTAATATAACTTAATGTCTAAAAATACATTTACCATTGTTTTTCTTGTAAACTATTCTTTCCAACAAGAGAGTTAAAACCCTAACCCCCAAATGGTTCACCAGGACTACCCTGCTCAGTCCAACACATCATCAAAAATGACTTGTCTGCTAAATCCAACAGGTTACAACAGGAATATGAAATTGTTGAATCCTGTTGGATTCAGCAGGGTTAAGGTTTAAAAAAAAAACACCTGATTATTCTTACGGTATACCAAAATATTATTCTCAACAGTCTTCCAGACAATGGTACATACGAGCCATTACACTTTTGTCAAATAGATTTCTAAAAAGTAAAATTTCACATATTAAAGTAGCTTATAGCAATACAATACTGTGACCGGTTTTAACACGCTTGAAGGATTTTCTTTCATGACACAGGAGTATAGTTGAATTGTTTATCGTAATTCAATCGCGGCCCCCATATGTCCTTGTGTATATTTGAGGACATGAAACAAAAGTTAATTTGCAATGCGTTAGGCTTGGGTGATTACTACTCAACTCCAATACTGGAATTTTTGAGAAGTTGATTCTTTGAAGCAACCAATTTATGCTTTCTTGAAGTACATGTAGATCTATTCCAGGCACTGCCTGATGATTCTCAAATTCTCCAACTCCCAAAAAAATTGATTTAGATTCCCTGAAAAGACCATGTGAGGGAGTTTAATGGTTTCAAGACACCACGCGGATTCAAATAATGCAACGCCGGTGCCTGATTCTGAATGGAATCTTGATTCCGGCTCAAAGTCAGAGTCAAATTTTGGGGTCACCCAAGCCTACAATGCGAAAGCCAATGAGAATTCTCAAGTTACAGCATTTATTTGTCTGGTCTTGATCTGTTGTTTTAAGCATGATGTCCCCTTGCCATGTACATGTAATATAATTTCTGTGTTAGAGCAATGTGCAATTTCAGAGCAACATGACTTTTGCTTTTACCTGCACATGTCAGGGATGTAGTCGAGTCCATCACAAGCCCTCCAGTCCTAATCCCAATCACAAGCTATTCAAATGAGCTTTGACAAAGGCATACCTTTGTTATTGTTCATCCAGTTACTTGTGACCGGCTTTGTGAAAGGACTTGCAGGGACTTGACTACAACTCTGGCACATGTATGTATTATACCAGTCCAATTGCAGTGCAGTGCACAATCTGTTCAATTGGTTCATTTCATTAATTTATACGGTCATTTTCCTACACAAGAACTGAAAAAAAAGAACCCCAGCAGTGTAACAGTTGGTCTGGCCATCGGTTGGGAAGGTTTGTTCTATAAATATCACAATTTATCAGCTGTGAAGTTCAAAAACGGCCTCTCCACTGAAACCACTTGATGATGCAATCACCCGAATTTCATACATTCATATTTCACATTTATACCCAACTGGGCCCAATATCATGAAATCCATAACGGTTTATGCGACAAATCGCCACTTACTACAGCAGAAAATTCTGCATTAACGGTTAGCATATTTCACGTGTTACCAGGGAATGTTGGCTTGTGTAACTCTGTGTTTAAGGGGTCAGCGTGGTATTTCTTTGCTAGCCCGGTTAGCACAGAATTCAGCGTTACAGATTCCATGAAATTTGGCCTTGACTGCAATCAAAGCTACAATGGTATTAACAATGTCTACCGATCGAGAGTTGCCCCATGCAAAGTTTGGCCAACATATACATAGAAATACTACATACAAATATTTCTGAATAATTAACCAATACGGAACCTACGTCATCATAACCTGGCTTCCCCATTGAAGAAGTTGTCCCGTTGAAATGTTTTATTCTCTGGTTGGTCGAGTATCCTGTCTGCCTCGGCAATATCCGCCTTGATTGAGATTATTAATTCATCTATGTTTGGAGAGAGAAAAACAAAGGGAAATGAACAATTGCACAAGTTTCATCCATATGTATGTAATTGCCAACATTTGGAAATCATAAAGTGGTAGACTCGTTTCAAGCCTGTATTTTCTGGATGCACACGAGAGTAAGTGCCTGGTACTGTCACTCAAAGCTCAAGCCAAGAAATAAGACAAAACGTGCTGAATCTGCAGGACAATCCATGATATGACCAGACCGCTTCTTAAAAGATATGATCAAACATTTGTAGGGCCGACGACACAGTTGCAGGCAGAGTTTATACTCGGTGTGATTCAACATACATTTAAGTATATGTAAAATTACAAACCTGTAAAAATTGGAGCTTAATCCATTGGCCAAGTCACAAGTAAATAGTGAAAAACCATTCTGTTGTAACAGTGATTTTGTGCACGTTCATATGGAAGTATTTCAATTGTTGAAATGGAGATAAGCCATGGTTTATTTTTGAGGTCTTCAGATACATACGGAAATATTTCTCAGGACTGGTACTGGTACTGGTACCATCATTATAAACAGTAACTTTTATATTGAGACTTAATCATCTTGTTTTTGTATCATTACCAAAGCTATATCAAGGGGTAATTTATGCCTTTATCAACTGTCTTCCGTTGCAAGAAATTAGAAAACACAAGACTGGTTTTCAGTATGAAGCATTACAAAGGCTGCACTGATTTCTCATGTCTATTTATGCAGAACAAAGTACATGTTCTTTTGATGAATTTGGGAAATGAGAATAACAGAAAGGTTATGATACATGTACATGTAATGTAACATGATAAATGCACATATTGTAGGTACATGTAGGTGGGAACCCCACATACATGTACATCCATGGGAGGGAATTTCTTTTCTTTTAGACTGACTGAATTTGATTCAGCAAGAAATTTTTTTAAATTTTTTTTTGGGGGGGTTAGGTTTTTTACCTAATTTAGTTTAAGAGTCTGCAGAAATTCAATAAATGGGCATAGACGTAAAGGGGAGCATTAGGCAAAAATTATGGCACATCTTGTCCTGAAAATGTAAAAAAAATTTTACAAAATTGCCATTACCCTTTAGAATTAACTATAATTAATATAATTAAACAGACAGACACAATATTTCTATCTTTTGGTAGGCTGCGTACTCACCTAGCGAAGAGAAGCTTTTTTCCGGTCGTATATATGCCAATACGATAATACTCAGATTGCAGTCGTAGAAATCATCCTTGAATACATGCATTATATGCGTTTCCTGCCAGTGAACAAATAAATACATTATTCAAACTTCACCAGAGAGTCACAAATAACGAGTGGAAATTTGTGCAAATGAAATTCAGTTTATTAACCCTAACCTACCTGAATCCATTAAAATCCTTCCCCTGTTTTGGAGGATTTCGGTGGATTCAGGATACCTCCATATTGAAACCTGGGGGATTTTGATGGATTCAGGATACCTCCATATTGAGCAGTCACCAAAACCAACTTTTTGTGCATGACAAAATATAGGTGGATTTTGGCAGATTCAGGATACTTTCTAGTAAAGTTAAGTTACCCAAGGGGTTAGGGTTAATATTATGCGACTAAAGGCTTCTCTTTTGGGAAAATGTCTTGACAGCTGTTTATTGCATCCGAGGAAAACAGGATTATTTTGACATTAAGTGTGCCTAGGGGATTGGAAAAAAGGTAGATTATCATTCAAACCAATCAATCACCATTAACCCTAACAGTCCTGAATCCTGTACACGATTGGTAATTCTCCAAAACAATTATTACGAAATACCTCACTAGACTAAGTTAGTAGCAATCTCAATCATCCTGTGAAATGATGGCACCTGGTGTGCTGTCGTTTTCAAGAAAAGTTGAAATCTATATCGTTTTCCAACGATTGTTCCGCGTAACAATCGTTGGAAAAAATATGATTTTTTAAATACTGCCCTCTATTGACCAAATGTAGTTAGTCCGCAATATAAGTTAGTCTAAAATAAGTTAACAATCCAAAAAGAGGCGCAAGGTTGCAATTATAGTACAATTGTGTGTCGTGTAGTGTTCCGAGGCGACGGGTTGTAACCAGTCGGCTCGCATAGTTGACCAATAGTGACCAATTGAAAACGATCCCGATTACAAAAATTAGGCTTATTTTACAAGAGGGCACTATAACAAATCCAGTTAACTGCCACCCGACGGTTGAAAATGAATGCCGTTTTTCTCTCGTTTTTTTCACCATCCAAAAATTTTGAACAGGTCAGTGAAATGATATTTCCTATAAAATACTAATACGGTGACCTGTTATTGCTAAGTAGAACTTTTTCATCGTCAAACAAACCACGAGAGAATTTTCAAAGTGAACAAAGAAAACTGGCAGGAGCGGGATTTGAACGTGTGACCTCCAGAATACCGTACCAGGGCTCTACCGACTGAGCTATCTTGCCCTATGTTGGCGGTCTCCCAAATTGTCAGTATCTTTCTTGGGGGCGCTAGTCAGAAGTCATAAACCCATAATGCCGTATAGCCAGGGATCATGCCCTACAATACAACCAGGGAAGCAACATTGTGGAGATAAGCCGCCGGAACTTTTTTCTTAGCAAAATTGTGTGCTTTATTAGCAGGTCAGTGAAACTACAGGTAGCTCCTGGTCTCCGAGGGAACAAAAGCACTACATACCATTGACTTCTTTGTATTCTTGTAGTAAGGATTCCATCCTAAACTCAACACCATCTTGTGGACATCACCTCCAGCGACAGATGCCCAGCCACAGTAGACGCCGGTACTCAACTCCGGGGGTAGTTTCTCTACAACTTCATCAGGGTAGTTGGCTGTGGAATAGTAAAGCAATGTAAGAGATTTGTATTAGTTATCATTACATACCAGGGGTCGAATTTCAGGTAAAAATCTACTAGACAGCTGGGCTAGTAGCACAAACATTTTACTAGACCGGAATGTATTTCACAAGACCAATGGTAAAAATGAGAACACAGTGTTTTGAATGGGTGTGCCGTTTCGATTTCTTTTCGACTCTGCCGACCTTGTTGGGGGAGGGGTTAGAAATGCTGTTTTGATTGAAACTCCCTGCCTCAAAACTAAAAATGGCATTCCAGAAATTGTGGGGATTTTTCAGTTCACCAGATTTACAAAAAAATGAAGGCAGTTTATAAAAAAAAAAAATCACCAGACCACCGGACTAGTCCAGTGGATATTTTGACTTTGACAAGTGTACATGTACAAAAGGTATGAGCAAGAAAATGTATGTATTAACCCGGACTCCCTCCACCATTTTCCCCTCCAAGTAACCTGAATCCTCCGACATCCTGGTAACCCAGGCGCGGATCCAGATAGGGGGGGAGCCGAAACCACCCCCCCCCCCCTACTCGTTGCCTTTTTTTGTGCTTGTAAGGGCCAACGCCTAGGTACCGTAGAAAACCAGAAAAGAAAAGCAAAACTTCGTAAAGGTCTTATTTTGCATGTGCGGGTAAGAACAAAACAAAGAGGTTAAATGGCGCCACCAACATTGAGAACTTTTTTGTCAACTGCGCTGGCTAAAACAAAGCATTTTAGCTAAAACCATTCAGACATAATTTTAGAAGATAAAACCGTTCTAGTTTAGTGCTAAACCCTCCCTTCCGAGGTGTTTTAAATCAACGTTTTAGCGGCGAGATAAATGCGATTCTGTCAACTTTCAAACCGTTTAAACACCGTTTTAGCTATAACTTTACACCAAATCGAGTCCACCTAGTGTTGAAGGGAATTTAAATGGTGTCTGAACGTACCCTTACATATGTTCCGAACTTCGAAGTGAGTTATATCTGCAAAAATATTGATCAATTTACCCTATCTTGCACATAATTAAATCAAAAATTGACTGGATCTTGCCTTGGAAACTTTCCCACGGTTACAGCCCATGCTACAGCGAGAAAAACCAAAACAACCCAACGTAGCGAACATTTGTTTTGTAGTTAATTGCATGGTATTATTAGTACATTAACTGTGAACTTTGGACCGTTCTACTCACTTTGTTGCCCAGGTGGCATTTTTAAAACTAATTTTTAACTAATGACATAGATAGGAGTACTTGTGTTTGTGTTATCAGCACATTTAGTATGCACAGTGAATATTAGTTGTTTTTCTCGCTGTAGCATGGTCTGTAACCTTGGGAAAGTTTCCGAGGCAAGATCAAGTCTATTTTGCAGTTAATTATGTGCAAGAAAGGCCGTTTCTTTTTTAAAGGGTACTGAGGATTTATATTTTGGCAGATATAACTCAGTTGGAAGTACGAAACATATGTAATCTAGGTATCATAGTGCATTTTCCTTCAACAACAAAAAATTCAACCGCCCCCAAAAAAAATATATATATAAAAACGCCTAATGACATGGGCTTTCATTCATGTTAAATCTCAGGCAGATGGGCAGAAACACTAGAAACTTGGAATGAAATTAAGATCAAGCAGTTTGATCTTCCTTAACCCCTTGAGTACGGTTATTATCAGGAGGCACCGGGGCGGCCTGTGCAGCCAAGCGAAAGACACAATGTGCTTGTGCAGTCAAGCGTAACATACACAATAATCCAACAATAGATTGAAACTGCACAAACAGCGGCCAATGGCGTCATCCGGCCTGGTGGAACTGTTGTTTTTTTTGCGCCATTTGGCGTCATCCGTACGCAAGGGGTTAACAAGGACTACCCACCCCCCACCCCCCCCCCCCCCCCCAATAATAACATACAATAAAACCACACAAAACAATGCAATTGGGGGATGTGCAGCACAGCTGAATATAGGGGTGGGTGTAATGTGAAATGTTACAAAATGCATTGCTATTGTCGTACAGTGCATTCCCCTTTTGCTTGGAGGATGGGAATGTGCAACAGATCTGCAACAGATCCTGATTGATGAATGGGACGCCATCCCACAGCAACGTGTGACCCGGCTCGTGAACAGTATGAGGAGAAGGTGCCAGGCTGTTGTGGCTGCATTCGGATCGTCCACCCGCTACTGAGGGTCTTGACATTAACATTGTTCAATGAAGAAACTGTTCAAGGATTGAACCAGAAAAAAAGACTTTCCTTACGTCTTGTTTTTTTCTTTTGTTAGTGATAGTGTTTCATTGTACTGTGAGAGAGACTTCTTGTTACTGATGGAGCATTACTATACTGGGTGTTTGAGTGCAGAAAATGACAAATTCGTTTACTCTGTTTGAAACGCAAGCACATTAACAACGGAATTGCTATCCCGGAGGCAATTTATTGTGACAGGCCATGTGGATTTCTAAACTTTTCACGCACATTTATGGCTTACAACCTTTAAATATTGGTTAGTAAGCAGAGAATCATTCAAGACACACCAATCCTCCAAACAACTCCTAACAGCAAGAGTCAATACACACTTGGACAATAGCAATGCATTTTGTAACATTTCACTTTACAACCACCCCCATATTCAGCTGTGCTGCCCATCACCCAATTGCTTAATCATAACAAATGACACATCATTGTAAAGAAGAATAACAGGGCTTTCCAATGATACAAAATTCAAGGAAAAGGAGTTGGAAACTAGAGAAATCGTCTGTCAAACTTGAGTTTCCGAACTTTTTTGAGGAGTTTAGAACATGCTATTAGTGAGGAATCCAATTTAGTCTGGCAAACATATAGCTGAGGGGGTGAGGGGGATTATCCGTGCGGCTCTTTTTAGACATTTGTTGAGGGTATTGTCGTGAGATATGTACCTTCCTCCCCACACCGTACAGCAATACTCTAAAGATGGCATAACTAAACTTACAAAGAGTGTGTGCAGGCTGCTATGGGGAACGTAATCACGAATTCTGTTTAACACACCCAATTTAGTTTAGACGAAACAGTCTTCCTTACGTCAAATGGGAAGACAAGTCATCCGGTGAGACAAGTCGTCCGTTGAGACAAGTCGACTCGCAGATAGGGGCATCGCTGGGTGGGGGGGGGGGGGGGGGGGGATTTGCTGGGGATCCTTGGTTGTGGAAGGGACGGCTGTTTCAAAGTGTGGATCCGGGGGGGGGGGGGGGGGGGGGGGGGGCAAAGGGATTGTGGGAAGGGGTTGTCTCAACGGTCGAATTGTCTCAACGGTCGAGTTGACCGAACCCCCTTCCCACAATCCCTTGCCTTGTGATCATGGACAATGATGGACGAGTTCGATAATTCAAAGGTCAAAAATTCCTCCTCGTCGTAAAGGCATTTTATGCTGTTTTGGTACAGCTGACCTGTGACCTTTTACCCACATTGCATTGCAAAAGTCAATTATCGAACTCGCTTATTATTGTGACCATTCATGCCATTTTGTGAAGTCTCAACCAGGTTTTGCGAGCAGGACTGGCATCAATCATCAGATTTCCTCACCTGTTGGGATGCCCAAATCTTTACTCCCTCGGCCAAAACCCTTCACGACTTTACCATGTGTTAGATAAGGCAAGGCTGCCATTCTACATGTTCTAGAAAACGCTCGATTCAGCTGTGCAAAACAACTCCAGATCATCGAAACATGACACAGCGAAAACACGAATGAATGAGTGATCGCATGCAGAAGCTAGCCGGCCCGCGATTTCAGCCCGCGATTAGCCTGCGATTCGTAATTTGGCCCGGGATTCAATTTCGGTAGCCGCATATTGAAAATTAGAATCCATGCCACAAAAGGAGTTTTTGAAAAATTAAATTACTGGATTCATGCATAGAGGACTAAGACATCCTCCATGATTTATGCAACGAATTTTCGAGAAATGTCAAGGAGTTACCAACCAATTCTGCATGACATTTCAGAATAGGTATGAGTAAAGCTGTACATATTATGCTTAACATTGTTTTATGGGTCTTGTTATGAAATAATTAGTTGTTTCGAGAGGGCCCATTTTAAAGAGTTCTCCACACCAATTCATTTCGGTTTAGAACAATAGCCTTCGCCTAGAAAGAAAGTGTACCACCACATGTTTTCAAACATTAAAATGTTTCCATCATATTCCTAGTAATAACCGCCTTCCTGGGCACACTTAATTTCAGCAAGGGCTTATTCAAAGAACGGGTTCTGTTCCAATTAGCCGTTTAAAGAGGCACCGTTTTCAGGAATATCTGGAATGATGCGGTATTCGGATCGAATTTCGTGTGAAATGCCGTCTTTGAGAGAAAGTGTACCGCACATGTTTTGAAAAATTCATATTTTTCTTTCATATTTCTAATAGTGATAGTCGAGACTATCATAAGACCCTGCAAGACCCTGCAAGACCATCACAAGACCTTCAGTCTTAATTCAAGTTTTAAGCTATTCAAATGAACTGTAATAAAAGCATTCCTTTGTCGTGGTTTATGCCTGTTAATTGTGCCTGTAGCAAGCTGGTCTTGTGCCTGGTCTTGTGATGGTCTCGACTACATCACCGATTTCTAATTGCCACCTTCCTGGGCACACTTAATTTCAGCAAGGGCTTATTCCAAGAATGGGTTCCGTTCCAATTAGCCGCTTTAAGAAATTAAGAGAGACGGGTTTCAAGAATATCTGGAAATGCGGAATTTGCAGTTTCGTGTGAATGATGCCGTCTTTGCCAAGAAAGTGTACCACACTTTTTTGAAAAATTCATATTTCCTGGGTACACTTAAATTCAGCAAGGGCTTATTCCAAAAAATGAGTTCTGTTCCAATTAGCCGTTTAAAGAGGCACCGTTTTCGGGAATATCTTGAAATGCGGTATTCGGAGTTTCGTGGGAAATGCTGTCTTTAAAATTTAAGAGAAAGTGTACCGTACATGTTTTGAAAATTCATATTTTTCTTTCATATTTCTAATTGTCACCTTCCTGGGCATACTTAATTTTAGCAAGAACTTATTCCAAGAATGCTTGGTTTTGCAAGTTCCCATTAGCCGCTTAGACAAACCGTTTTTAAGAATATCTGGAAACGAATTCGCAGTTTCGTGTGAAATGCCGTCTGAGAGAAACTGAGTGTGTAGGCCCTACTACTGCACGTTTTGAAAAAATTAAATGTTCCGACACCCCTATGTTCCGACACCCCTTTGTTCCGACACATATACGTATGTTCCTTCACCCTACCATAATGGGAATTGAGTGACCGATCCACTGTTTGTCATCTCTTCCAAATACTGTGAGAAAAATCATTTGTTCCCCGCTAGCCATTGACTTATCTGTGTTATTCCTGTGTTATAAGGCCCTCTTTAAAAAAAGTTGTTTTTAAATTATGGGCTCAATTCGTTGTCTGAGTGAGGAGAAAATAGTGAAAAACCTGCACATTTTTTAGCATTCAAACACATTGTTCTTAATTTCGGTTGTTACAGCCGTAATGAAAATCGGGGTCTCCAAACTCTACTTTCTGGACTTTGACAGCATCCCAGAGAGAAATATTTCCATGGGAAAATGGTACTGGCGTGAACTTAGACTGATACGGAGAATTTTCATCATGAGTTTGAATTTAATGTCGTTTCACACACATTATAGTGCTAACGTGGGTAGTGCGTCAGAAGTTTACGCTGTCAATATGATTCCGATGCATGATTGTGCAGCATTAAAATGCATCCAATCAAAATACTTCTAATTCTATGCCTTTAAATGTCCATCATTAAAATCTAAGCATGTTTAAATCTCTCGCTTCTGATTGGTTAACGCTAACCTCGTTTCGCGTAATCCGACTGGTTGCATTTTAATTATAACTTAAAATACAATTAATATATCACGCTCAAGGCAACCTAATACTACAGAGATTTTGTTTTTACCTTCACCAAAGTTATATAAAGTGTTCTTACTCTATCAAAAGATCTAAAGAATATTTACAAATTTGGTTTTAAAATCAGATCTGTATTGAAATTTGTGCCATTGTAATGCATTGTTTGGAATCGTTTAGTTTGTTTTCTCTTGATGTTACAGAGGTTACATAAGAATTCCACTAAAATTACAAGTTTGGATATGAATAAGAAATGCTGTAATACAAGTTAGTGTTTCTATTCTCTGGTTTTAAGGCATACGGAGGCTTGATTTCTCACCTCAAAAATGCTAAAGGCTCAGAGCTTCCGCTTTAGGGGGCTCCGCACCCTGGACACCCGTTGTTTTATGGGGAATCCGGTCCTTTTCAGTAAGGGAAAAATCGGAGGCGGTGTTGTCCTATTTTTTGCCCCGCTACTTGCAAGGATTAAACTAGAATAGGCCTAAGTATAAGAAGAGACTTGACGATTCGAATTAGAAAACAAACAAACAAGGAATGTGTTGACAAACACAGATGCCCCGCTGACATAAATCTCATTCCATGACAGTTTTTGCACACAAGAAAAGTACAGTCCACTATAAATAAAGAATATATTATTATTTCTTGCTAACTGATGTATAAAGCGCAGAATGTCCTTCTTCCGCGAGCGTCGATTCTTTTTTTTACGGTGAGACAGCCATGAATGTCACCAACATACCAGTCTTAACAGGCCAACATAACCTTATTTTTGGGTGTCGGAACATAGGTGTGTCGGAACATAGGTTGAGTTGTCGGAACCTAGGGGTGTCGGAACATATAGGGGTGTCGGAACATAGGGCTGTTACCGTAAGTTAATAGTAGTCTCAATCATCCTGTAAAATGATGGCACCAGGTGTGCTGTCGTTGTCAAGAAAAGTGGAAATTTATATCGTTTTCCAACGATTTCCAGCTGGAAATCGTTGGGAAAACTGCCATGTAGCCTTTAGTCAAGGCGCGCGTGGCTACCCGGAAGAGTGGCGCGCCCTGGACATGCTGGCATTCGGGGTGCGTCACGCTTCCGGGTAGCCACACGCCTTGACTAATTAAGGATATCATCCGCCCGACGGTTGAAAATGAGCGTTGTTTTTCTCTCGTTTTTTTCTCGTTTTTTTTTGCCATCCAACAACGCAAAACTTTGAACAGGTCAGTGAAACGATATTTCCTATAAAATACTTACCCAATCTATGACCAATCATGTACACTACCTTTAAAGAGGCACCGTTTTCATGAATATCTGGAAATGCGGTATTGGAGAGAAAGTGTACCGCACATGTTTTGAAAAATCAGGCGCTGATCCGGGGGGGGGGGGGGAGTCGAACCCAATCCCCCCTTCCCCCCGCTCGTTGCCAATTTAAAAATGTTTGTTGCTTGTAAGGGCCTACGCCTAGGTACCGTAGCAAACCAGAAAAGAAAAGCGAAACCACGTAAAGGTCGTATTTTGTGTGTTCGGGTAAGAAAAAGCAAATGAATTTTTTAAAACGTGCGGTAGGGCCTACACACTCAGTTTCACTTAAAGACGGCATTCCAGATATTCTTGAAAACGGTCCGTCTTAAAGCGGCTAATTGGAACTTGCAAAACCATGCATTCTTGGAATAAGTCCTTGCTAAAATTAAGTATGCACAGAAAGGTGACAATTAGAAATATGAAAGAAAAATAGGAAATTTCAAAACATGTGCGGTACACTTTCTTTCAAATTTCAAAGACGGCATTTCATTCTTAAAAACGCTCCGTCTGTAAGCGGCTTATTAGAACAGTTATTCTTGGAATAAGCCCTTGCTGAAATTAAGTGTACCCAGGAAGGTGGCAATTAGCATGAAGGACAAATATGAATTTTTCCAAACATGTCTGGTACACTTTCTTGTCAAAGACGGCATCATTCACACGAAACTGCGAAATCCGCATTTCCAGATATTCTTGAAACCCGTCTCTCTTAATTTCTTAAAGCGGCTAATTGGAACAGAACCCATCCTTGGAATAAGCCCTTGCTGAAATTAAGTGTGCCCAGGAAGGTGGTTATTACTAGAAATATGAAGGGAAAATGTGAATTTTTGAAAACATGTCCTGGTACACTTTCTTTCAAGGCGGAGGCTATGATTGTTCTAAACCGAAATGAATTGGTGTGGAGAACTCTTTGAAATGGGCCCTCTCGAAACAACTAATTATTTCATAGTACCAATAAAACAATACAGCTTTTCTCATACCTATTCTGAAAGTTAATGCAAAATTGATATTCGGGGCCGTCCATAAAGTGAGCACGCACGAAATGCCGAATTGTTGGACCCCCCCCCCCCCCCCCTACGCATTGGCTCCAACCCCCATCCTCCCCCTGTACGCATACGCATTGCACATATCTTTTTGACTTCTCAGACTACCCTATTCTAGCATCCAAAGACTAAAATACATCACAAAATGTTGACAGATAAAATTGGCAAAATTTTATATTAACGGACCTGGAAATGATTAAACAGTGATGTATTTTGAACCAAAACAGCATGCAGTCAATGATGACTTGAACCAAAAAAGGAAAAAAATATCCTGATACACTATTTTTTGCATAGTTTGCTCTTGACGTTTCATGAGTGGTTTATTAATGGCTAGGGAGTGAATAACGCTTTTCACAAAAATATGTGTTTGAACAAGAGGCAGTTGATATACAAGACGTAGGCCTATATCTTTGTTGTTCTTTTGTTTACCTCCAGTACAATTAATGATTAACGACGCGAAAACTGATTTAATTTTGTCATTGGTACAAAGCAACAACTCTCTAAGATTAATATTGATCACATAATTGTTGGTAATAATCGCATCACTCCTGTCTCTTGTGTAAAGAATCTTGGTTTTTGGTTTGATGACAATTTTAAGATGAGCGTGCATATAAATAAAACTTGTAATGCTTGTTTTTATCAAATGTATAATATTCGCAGTATTCGGAAATATCTTACTCGTTGGGATACTCAAGTGTTGGTTCACTCACTCGTTACAAGTCGTATTGATGATTGTAATAGCCTATTGTATGGTGTAGCACAGTGCGATTTAATGAAACTAGAGTACAGAATGCCGCAGCGAGGCTAGTGTGTTGTGAATCAAGATATTGCCATATTACTCCGATCATCCAGAACTTACACTGGTTGCCAGTTAAATATCGCATCTGGTTTAAGGTTCTTTTGTTTGTTTTTAAATCGGTTCATAAGATCTTAGCCACTTACATTTGTGATCTTATTCAGTTGAGTGAGTCCTCATATTCTCTGAGATCATCTTGCCAGCTGAAGTTACAGGTCCCACCTTGTGAGACTTCTAATAAATTTGGGGAGAGAGCATTTATGGTGGCTGGTCTTCAACTTTGGAACCAGTTACCTGGTCACATTAGATGTCAGAAAACACTGTGTGGTTTTAAACGTGAAGTGAAAACCTTTCTATTTAAAAAGGCTTTTTATGAGTAATCGTGTATTTGGTGTAATTTTTAGGATTTAAGGTTTTAATGTTTGTCTAGTAAATTATGATTGTATAATGTTATTACTTTATAAATGTATAGTATTAGTAGTTTTAATTTTAATTATACGGTTTTAATTTTAATGTAATTTGTATTGTTATGCGCATTAGAAATATCATTATTATTATTATGAGCGATTTTGGACAGCACGCGGGTGAAGTACACCTGTACGTTTCCGGTGTACACTGCCGGTTTATAAAGCAGTCTTTTTGTTGCGGTCTAAAAATAGGCTAGAGTTGGCTGGCTGTGGCGCTGGGAAGATAAATTTATTTTGGGTTGGGGTGAAGGGTACTGTGTTATAACTGTTTTTCTATATGCACAAAAGCTGGTCCTGGTAGTTATTTATATATGAGATAGTACATTGATTTCATGACAATTAATTAAAAGCAAATTGTCGGTTTGCGTACGGTACGCATTGGCTTGGACTCCCCCCCCCCCCCCCCCCCCCCCCCCCCCCCCATACGTACTTTATGGACGGCTCCTTTCTCGAAAATTCGTTGCATTCACGAATCCAGTGATTTCATAAATAAACACCTCCTTTTGTCGCATGGATTCTAGTTTTCAATATGCGGCGGCTTTGCACTGTCTCTTCTCTTGACCGGCCGAATATTGGGCCAAATTGCGAATCGCGGCCGGGCTGAGCAGCGCCCTCACCGACACCACAGCTAACCTAAAGTAAGCCTTGTGAACGAGGCTGGGTTTCCCGTGATCTCCATCAAAAATCGGATGCGAACACACGAGTTTCACTATCCCTATTGGTCGAGAGCCTGTCACGTGGATGTGTTTAAACGGTTGTTTAAACACGTGCAGTGCGCAGTTGTACGACCACCCTTTGCATTCACATGCGCTATATCATGTAGATAGACCATGGAGGAAGGAATAGACGTACTCCAGTGAGAGATGCCCGTTTTATACTTCTCTTTTTTTTCTATACCCAACCGGCGCCCGCATGTACTTAAAAGTCGCATTTTAAACCCCCATATTGAGTTACAATAGTATCAGTCTTACATGACGCATTTCAACATTTGTATACGAGAAGTAAATTTCCGATAGTGTACCAGATAAAATAGGCCTATATATGCAAAATGGTGATTTAATAGGCGACATTTTCCGAGCCGCATACGTATCCCGCACACGTATCAAATCCAATGGTCCCTATTGTCAAAGCCACTCTTCATCCAGTTCATCCAGGTCATGTATATGGTTATTCATAAGGCATACGCCATACATTGTGTTATTCATCGCCCTACCGGATTGGGGGCCCAGATAGCACTTACCCTAGGCTCTAGATACTCTCAAGAATCCTGACGTAAATTTTAAAATTGAAAGTGGAGGCCAACTGGTTGCTTTACCAGCCAAAAAATTGTTGTTTGTGATAGCAGTAAAAAAGTTGGGCTTTTTTGTCTGGATTCCATTATATTGTTCAGGTCAGGCTCTAGTTACATCATGGAGGAAGACATCATGTACATTATACAGATAATGAATGTTTATGAGTGCGATGGTAAGAATAATTTCATGAGGTGACAGATGGCATGTTCCATTCCACGAGGCGAAGCCGAGTGGAATGGGACATTCCATCTGTCACCGAATGAAATTATTCTACCATTGCACGAATGTGAAACATTCATTATTTGTTTTATACAACGCCTGAATAAATCCGACAGATTGCATGCATGGATTTCTTTGTGTAACGTTACAACGTGTCGTTTACCTTCTCAGTCCCGCATAAAACCGCGACAACAAAATTTCGAGTTCCGAATCAGTTAAAGCTTCAATTGTTGTTCGTTCCTGCGTGTCTTGCAAATTCATCTAATCCTTTCACTCCATATTTGATTTGTCTCTTTGTATTTGGAGCGTCAGCATCGCCTACGAGTTCCAATATTTCGTCGTCTGTTAGGAGAACAAACCGCGGCAGTTCGGGAAACTCGACCGCCATGTTGTGTGAATGACAGCCCTGTTGTACTGTAGCGCCACTAATAGTGACCGTGAAATTAGGGAAGTTCTTTTGGTTCTATCAATGCGCGCGCACCGTTTGATAGAACCATGTGATAGAACGTTTTGGGCGGTGCGGGTTCGCGTCGTGTGATGGGTCGAATAATTCAATGCACGTGATCGACGATCCACCAATCGGATGGCTGGGATTTATTCAGGTGTTGTATAAATAATTATAATTCTGCCTGGTATTTGATGTATTGTTTTCATTTGTGTTCTTTTGTTTCGGAGCTCAAGCAAACGCAACAGCTCATGGAAGGAATAGTGGCTCTATAACGTACGTACTGTGCAAAGAAATAACATATTTTTGTGGGTACAATTTCACCTGTATTTTCTAATTGTTAATGGATACAATGTTGCCAAATGGCTAATTACTAGCTCTGAATTGTATTTTATGTTAAAGAAGTAGATGCATGACATGTGATACTTCCAGCAACAAGGCTGGATAAATTTACTGTGTAATTACATAAAGTGTAAACCACTATTTATCGTTTCCACATGCATTAATCCTTTTGTATTTCTTTAATATTAATACTTGTTAAAAGCAAACATAAAGCCTTTGAATAATCCTAGCTTCTGTAATTGACATACCAGTGGACTAGTTACCCATCCCGACTCTATTCATGCTGTGAAGAGATTAGATTATCTTGTTTCAGTTTGAGGGGCTGGTTCTTCCACATATTCTTAAGTAGCCCACACCTAGGGCATGTGATGGGCGATTTGCATAATTTTTTTTTTAAATACCACAAATAGTTTTTAAGCAAATCTCTTATGGTAAATGCCCTGCATAACAAGGCATTATTTATGCATGGCATCGGACTAATCAAAATTGTTTTTTTAAAAATTATGTTGCTCCATGTATTGCAGTAAAAGCAAGAACCCTATGGGATTTATGTTAAATTTATTCATCTTTATAAAGCTCTTCAATTCCCCCCCCCCCCCCCCCCCCACTTTTCACCCAATAATGCTACAGACCTAGCAGTTGCTCTTTATCAATTTCATATTGAACAGATCAACCCATAAATGTCTTAAATCAGTGTTTAAGAAATGCTTATCATATTTCCTGTGTTCAATATCACGAGCAACACTTCTTGAACATATAGTGAATACTACACTTACTCTTCTTCACACAGTTGAAATTGCCAAAATTGGAAGATTAAAGCACCAAATCTTATCAAATTATAAATGAAAAAAATAAGAATATCTTTAATGTACTTGTTGGGCATATTTCAAATACATGTAATAATATAATTCTGTTACGTAACTTTTAATTTTTGCGATCTCTTTCTGATAAATTTATTAAAACGAAAATCATGGAAACAAACTTCTTGTACACATACAATGTATATATGCACTTATATAGCAGTGCTGCAGTGAACTTTTGGTTCGAGTCCGAGGCAATTATAACAGCAAAAATGTAGACTTGAGTCCACTCGAGAACTGAAAAAATACAGTTGTGGTTGAAAGTTGACATTCAATTGTTCATGGAGCTGTTCTGTTTCTTGAAATTTCTCTGTTGTAAATTCTCAAAAACATTTTTCAGAAATCCTTCCTCATGCATGTACAGTCGAACACCTTTATAACAAGGTCCTTGGGACTTTACAATTTACTTTGTTATAACAGGTACCTTGTATTATCAGTAATGGAAAACAAAGAAAAACAAAGACTCGGGACCTATTTGTTTCCTTGTTATAAGCAGGATGTTGTATTAACAGTGCTCTTATTATCAGGGTTCGACTGTATATGATCATTTGGATTTGGTTCATGGTTTTGAATTGGATGCAGTAGGGATTTGTTTGTAAGCCTGAGACTGCACTGTACTGCAACTGGGGGTTGAAGTCCAGACGTGGTCCTCAACTCCAGCATAAGGCCCTGTCCGAATTACTTGGCTACGGCTGGATGTTAAACACATGTCTATGGTAGCAGCTGCAGCCACAGCCCGTAGACTCGTGTGTAATTTCAAGCCGTAGCCAAGTAATTCGGACAGGGCCTAATTTTGTTTTAGCCTAGTCTGGTTCCCAGACCAAAATATTCTGATGAATATTAGGGTCCGGTAGCCACCAATGTCACGTGACGAAAACGGGAGGAATTCCTCCCGTTTCCGAAAATGTCCGAAGTTTTCCGAACTTGTTTTCTGTAACATTCGTCCGTTAGCGTTGATGTTCGTAATAACAAAATTTCTGTCGGGCCCATTACAGATCCTGGAATTTGAATTCTCAGTTATATATGTACATAAAAACTGAAAAATCAATGCCATACTCTTGCAGTATTTTTCCAACTGGATTCTGCAAGAATATTAAATTGGAATGATGCCACTGACGTCTCACTCTGATTAACACTGCACGTCATGATATAGACATCAGGGAATCTTCAGGTCAGAGAACCAGACTAGTTTTAACCCTAACCCCCACTAGGGTGTGTGAAAATTCTTATTGAAATCAATGGATTCAGCACTGTTGAGGTTAATGTCACAATGGTCTGAACATCAACAAAAGTCGAGAATTAAGTCTACATTTGAGTCGGGGCCCATAGTCCCGTTTGGATTGAGGCCCATTTCTCCTTGAATTTTGAATTCGAGTGAACTTCAAGTCCATTTGTTTTTATTGTGGCAATGGACTCGGATCCAGATTCAACAACACCGCTGTGCTTTGCCATATTAAACTACGCACCTCAAATTCAATTATATTGAAAGATGGCAGTTCAACATTCAAGGTCATTTGTACCTCACAATGTACTGGAAATGGAAAGAAAAATAGTTTTGTCTCAGATTTGAGAGACTTGTAAAACAGTCAATACTTAAATACTTAAATACTTAACTGCCAAGGTTAAATATTATTGTAGCACTGTCATTTTCCTTTGAGAAAGAACTTGCTTAAGTTTAAAACGTTGGGCCAGCTAATTTTGTCGACGGTTAAAACTTAACAGTAAATCTTCACAAACCTGAAGAAAATAAAAGAAACGTATTTAATATAATTTTTCCCACAAGTAAGCTGCAGGTTTTTTCCAAGCAATTTGACCACATTTGACAACACTTGGGTTAACTCCTTTTACTATAAGATCTTGAGCTCAGCCCTGTGAGCATTACCAAATATTTCACATTGGCATCAAATATCTTTCAAAGCATTCTATTAATATAATTGCTAACCTAGAGTCAATAAATCTTTCCATGGTGTACCCGTAACCTACTTTCCTAACCGCACCATACCTAAATAATCAACTAGATAAGACTTGAACAACAAAATAGTATTTCAAGAAACAAATTTCAACGTTCTCTTTTCCTTTTAAGCTGTTGGCTATTTCCCATTTATTTTATTTCATTTATACTCGAGTTCTCTTTTAACAATGCTATCTGGCTTGTCTCTGTGACTTTGACTTGAATTTGACTTCAGCCTTAAAGCTGCTATTAATAGATTAGAATTGGTTTCAGATTTTTATTCATTCAGAAAAAGGAAAAATCCACTAAATCAGAATTTTCAGTCAGAGCACGGACATAACGGCTTTTAATCTGGCATTTATAAATACATGAGAAAGCTTTACTATTCCTATTGGTCGAGAGCCTGTCATGTGGGTGTGTTTATAAGCGTGGCTGCAAGTTGTTTAACCAGCGCATCGAAGCCAGCCGATACACAATGGGGAGAGCGTTTGGGGTGTACGCATAAAATGCAATGCAACTTCATAATGTCAGCTAGACAATGGTAACGCACGAGTAAAAATAGGTGTCTTGCATGCGTATACGTACGTGTGCGACCAAGTCGCGAAGCACCCTTCTCGGGCACAGAAGGTCGGCATGTATGTACATGTACACATTTTGTACTTTACAAATTGAAGAAATAAAGTGCCATGGCAAAGCTTCATATTTATCCTTTTTATCTGCTGGGGCCAATTTCACGGAGCTGCTAAGCACAAAAATGTGCTTACAATGAAAACTCTTCCTTGATAAAATTTCTGTACTTAGCAGCTCTGTGTAATTGGCCCCAGAGCTTTGTATTTTCCATAAGGCATTTAGAATGGGGATAAAAAGTGAGGACCTGAACTAAACCAGTCAATAAATAATCTTGGCGAGTCGTTGATAGACCTCGCCTTTGGCTCGGTCCATTGCCAGCAGCCATGCCCCCCTTGGTAACACCAGTACCTCGCACTTTTATCCCCTTATTCATAAATACCTCAAACAATTTGAATTTCTTCAAAGGGCACTCCATCACCAATACACAGACAGGAGACCTTCATGGCAATCGGTATTCATCCTTTGTTTCCGCCACTACCACTCTAATGAGTTGGATTTTCTGACTACTAAAGAATTAGGCCGCTCTGGTATCAGTAACACACTACACTGAATATCCATAGCCATAGGCAAAAATGCCAATGTTGGACACGGTCTTATACTTGAACAGAAGCAAGATAGATATTTGCAAACGATACAAAGTTGCTCCTGGATACAGCCTTATAAACATGCATTTAAGCTTGGACAGAAATTGTGAAGTACGTGTAGAATACTCTAAATGCTCAACATTCATGTTAGTTATGTACAAAACAATGATTCACATTTCAGATTATTGTTGTCATGTCAGTAATGCCCTGGACATGAATTTTCATTGGACAATAATTACTTCACCTGCATTCCATAAAAAGAAAGCTAAAGTGATCTAATGAGGTATCACTTTGGAATGAGTTTCACTTTCAACGTGATTAACCAGGAAGCGAGTCATGAACTCAAATTTACTTTTTGTCACAAATGAGTAAAGCCTGGTTACTACCTTCATGCAAATTTGAGAACAAAGTGAATTTGTTAGGTTAACGGGCCAACGGCGAACGTCACACTGAAACAATTAGTGATGTCATGAAATTCACTTTGCATTCACATTTGCGTTGCATGTATGTACTGGCGTTGACCATATTGAAGTGCATAATCACTTTCAAACTGAGTCCAATTTCTAAAGTGAAGTGAGTTTTGACGTGTGAGTAACCACTTGGGAGTGATGTACGTGTATGTGTTTGTACATGAGTCGTCTCCGGCACAGTGACTACAAGTCGTCGTATCCCGGCATGGGGAACTGAGCTGCGAATTCCTCCACTTCCTGGCGCAACTTGCCTATTTTCTCCTTAATGTCCTCGTTGGTTTCCAAGATTTCAAAGAAGGCCTTGTTATCAGCACCTGCAGTGGGGAGAAAAAATATTACACTCAAGCTGTTTGACAAAAGGCCTCATTGCTAGATAGACTTTGACCTTTTGACAAATTGTTAACATAGTCTGGTCCTCTTACTTGATGCTTCTTTGACAATTCTTGATAAATCTTAGGTCAGATCGCCACCTCGGTGAAAAATAGACCATGACGTACAATGTCAATTTAAAAACTTTTTAAAATGTTAGGATTGACAACAGGCATGATGCTTTTTTTTTAAAAGTTAAATACTACTGTGAACATCAAAGAAAATGCCTAACATTAAATAACGAGTTCGGAAAATTTTGGAATTTTTTTGGAACAGGTCTGGTAACCACACTAGTATTAACCAGTATTAAACAAGTTTTCTCAATTCACAAGTCATTATCTCTCGAAGTCAAGTCACAAGTCATTAATAGTCAAGGGTGTCTTCCAAAACCAATAAAAAATGTCTGCCCAAGTTTGTGTAGGACTGGGCAATGTTGACTGGAGTGTGTGCATGTATGCAAATGTTCACCTACACATCAGTCGACATCACTCAACCCTAAACACCTTGTGCTCAGTAATGGGGCATGTTCATGCCAAGTGCCCTGTAATTTGAAAGAGATCTTAGCCTACTAATTTAGTGATATCAGTTTGATTAATATGCCACACAGTGCTATGATCAGGATACAATACTGTTTTCTGATTCACCCTGTATCTTTCACAGCGCTCTGGCTTAAAGGTATGATGTAGTTTTGGTAATGAAAAAAAATATTAGTTTCAATGTGAAACCTTACTGTTTATAAAGATGGTATTGGTACTATCTGAAAAATTCCACCATGGCTTACTTTGATTTCAGCAACTGAAATAACCACATAATGAACATGCAAACAAAAATCGCATGTTAAAACAAAACAGTTTTTCACTATTTTCTAATGAGCCGGATGACAGATTGACCTCAAACTTTCACAGGTTTGTTATTTCATTATTGAAGCTGCTTTGTAAACTCTACCAATGCTATATCATATATATTTTTAAGTAAGCAAGATCGATATGAAATTCAACTTGACCTCTTGCAATGTACGAGTTGACCACACCCCTTAGACAATTCTACGCAGTGCAATTTTCTGCAGTAATTCTTATTTTTATTTGTATGGCTATCGCCAAACACAAGGCCAACATGCCACTCAAGGTCTGGTCTACAAAAGACAAGAAACGACAGAAATCATAGGGATAGAAGGTATCTATTCACATTTCGTTTGAATTGTCAAAAAATTATAGGTGGAAGGGAAGCAGGTTACATGTAAGGAGTTCCAAAGAGATGCAGGTACGAGGAAAAATCCCACAGTATAAACCTTTGGAACAACAGTGAAAGGATGTGATGAGACAGCCAGACGAGTAAAGTGCCTGAAAGTTTGGACAGGGGGAACTAATGATGAAAGGCCACTGGAACACCTTCCATGATAGTAATGATAAAAGAACCTCCATGTTTATCTCGGATTGTGCATGATCCGTGCCCAATTATACCTAACGTTATTGGGCATTATTTCACAAGGTGTGTTCATGCGATTACAGTGATAGATCAATTATTCCGGTACTTACCGGTAACCTTTTTAGCTTCCTGCCCGATGACAATGCTACGATCGATGAAATTCACCACTTGGTGGAAATCTCCTTCCTTGAAGTTACGAGAAGTCAGGGCAGGGGATCCTGAAAAAAATTTCATTAAACAAGATTATATATCATGAAGAGGGGAAGACATGAAAAAGTGGACCAAAAAACCAAGGTAGTTTATTTCAAAATTTTGGGGCATCACCGTATCTTTTTGTCAAGAAATGCTGAACAATCCATGGTGAATAATATCTGAAATCTCGTTTTGAGAAAAAACAGATACTGCATTGACGTGCAATGCTTAATAGGGTATACCCATGCTTCCATAACAAATCCTGAGAAATTTGATACAGAAATATTGCCAACATTAAGCATTTTAGTAGATGTGATTGGGTATTATTAAATTATCAGTGTTAGGGTGGTGTACTGTTCTTTCTTTGTCTTTATACCCAAGGTATGTAAAAAAACAAACAAACATGGGTATACCCACTGCCTTTTTTGCTTTTGAGAAAGAACTTCCCTTACTTCGATTAGTTTTGTATACGATTTCGAACTGAGGTTAGTTTACCAATCAAGGATCTCTTTCTTCATTAATTTGTTCCCTGTTCTCGGCATACACCATACACATGCAAATCAAAACTACCCACATTTACCTAGTCGGAGACCACTTGGGTGTAATGCACTTTTGTCCCCTGGGCAGGTGTTTTTGTTGACAGATATAGCACACACTTCAAGGATGTGTTCAGCCTGAGCACCGTCTAATCCCTTGGAGTGAAGATCTACCAACACAAGATGGTTGTCGGTACCTCCTGCGATATACAATAACAATAATAACATCATAGATTTGTAAAGCGCACATATCCACCATGCTACATAATTACCGCTGCTCATCAGGCCTATTATTCATTCCTGAAACCTCAGCTCCCTGGGGAGTATACAGCCCCAGCTGCAAGTTAATACTAATTGAATAGCGCACACAGGCTAATCAAACACATACAAGTAACCATCAATGCCCTCACTGGTACCCATTTACTCCTGGGTGGAGAGAACCAACTTGTGACAAAGTGTCTTGCTCAAGGACACAAGCAGCATGATGCCCCCCCCCCCCTGCTCAACTGGAACCCACAATCTGTAGTATCATCAAGATCTTGAGTCTCCATCCATACAATGACATGGATGGAACTTGTCATTGATGATTGTACAGATGCAATCTCATCAGTTTCTGAGTTTTGTGTGGTTGTGTTGTTTTCATAGAGTAAGCGAGTGGAGAGGAACTTGAACCTGTGAGGTTTGAGCTAGCTCCAGATTATCAGACAGGTGCAATACTTAACAAGCTATCTAACCCCATGTTGTCAGTTTTCCCACACTTAAGCCCGTTTCACACTATGCTCTTACCCGGGTAATTGCCGGGTTAACGAAAAATTTAACCCTGAGATTACCCGGGTAATGTGGAGCGTTCACACTACAAATCTCCGGGTTAGAAATTCTCCGGGTTTTTTGCCTCAAAACCCCACTTAACCCAGGTAATTTCTAACCCTGCTCGCGACGTGGGTTAACCCACCAATCTCGGGGTTAACGATGACCTTGAGACGATTCTCCGAGTTACCATCAGTAGTTTCTTCTAACCGGGTCGGTGGGTGCGCTTCGTCCCGTTTTATCGGCTAGCTTTGCGAAGGTGACGTGATTTATTAGTACGGCCGCCGTGGCTGGTACCTCACCTTCAGTTCATTTTTACATATACTTAATGAAAGGCACCAGTCTGCCGTGGATGATGCCTCGTCTTAATAAGTTTATTTTTTCAATACACGTATAGCGGCATGATTATCGGAAGAAATGGGTCTACGCTTTCTTAAATGATAATTCAGAAGTAATACGATCAATGCCTGCCTGCCTGTGTATATGTGAATATGCAGGCCTACATACGTTCGCGTTACGTTTAGGGATACAGCTAAGGTAAGGTGGTGGACGGCATTTACAATTTGAATGGCCAAAGCACAATCCAGATTTTTAAAAAGAGATCATTGTACCGTTTTGCACAAGTGCAATGGAAGTTGTGGGAGGGCAGAGGTCAAGGACACAAAATGGACACGCGCCAAGGACACAAAATGGACTAAAAATCTCTCTTAGGGAAGGCAGCTTTATAATTTTTTTTTACCCGAGATAAGGGAATAATCCTTGGCAAGGAGTGTCTCTGCCATTGCCTGAGCATTCCGGACAGTCTGATGTTGGTACTCCTTGAATTCTGGAGAAAGCGTCTGGGAAAATAAGACACAAAGATTAATACTGAATGTAAATTTGTTGCAATTACATCAGGATCCTTAACTACAGGACGAATGGATTTTACAAAACTCCAATAGCTTACGATTTTCAATCATTTCTCCTAATTCTAAGTGCAATAAACTCAAATCTCCCGAAATACCAAATTTTGACAAAACATGTGAAATAGTTAATTAATGAAATACTCCATTCTAAAAATGACCAATTAGGAAAATATAATTTTCAAAAGATTACTTCTTATAGTCTAACCAATAGACCGATCCATTGAGTGTCGCCCGATGGTGTTCTGACCAATAACATCCATAGTTTTTGTCCGACATGCGTGCGCGCACGCATGAGACGCGCGTGGCTGGAACATGCAGTGTGGCATTGGAGAGGAACACGTGTTAATTGCCCATGTGCGTAATGGGCGGGGCTTACTGGATCGGTATATTAAGAATGACTGACGTCATTTTAACCCACTGATAATTTCCACTGCTTTTAAGTACGAGTTTAAGTACAGAAAAATGTACTCTAGTACGAATACATTTGGTGAGTGGTGAGCTTAGTGGTGTATCTAGGTTTTGGATTGAGGGGGGGGGGGGGATCGGATTGAAAAAACAAAACACAAAAACAATTAAAAGTGATCCCGAATACACATTCATGGGAGTGTCCTTTTAAAAATTCTCAAACAGAATCAGAAAAGATTTTACTGTGGGGAAGGGGGGGGGGGGGGGGGGGCACCAATGCAAAAACATCTTTCGCTTTACCAAGTCTTTTGTTCTTGCTGGAAAATTTGCAGCTATTTTGCTCCTGTTGTTAACATTGAATACTAAGGCTGTTTGATATCCATTTATTTTGATACCGAAATATCGGCAAAAAAAAATCGCGATATTCGATATCGTGATGATGTCACTTTTTCCTTACCGGAAGAATGGAGGAATAGAAGAAAAAATACATGATGGAAGTCACCACGGAAGGCTTCTCTCCGCTCGTTGAGCATTTGGAGTTTTCTGACATTTACCTTCAGTTGGCTTCTTTATGGCACTCCAGAAAGACTAGCATTTGTTTCTATTTCAGCATTGTTGATTAGTAACACAGATGATTAATACCATGGACGATCACATGCGAGCTGTCAAAAAACGATCGTGTCGTATATTTTGTGAAGACAATATGACATTGCACAATGTACAATGGATGCGCGGCACGTTTTAATCTTTTCTCAAGATGCAGTTCGCTACACGTAACTACACCTACGTGTGCCTTGTACACTGGGGAAAGACGGTGGCATTCAGTGCGGTTGCTTGCACTTGACCAAGGCTAGCAACAAAGCAACGCGCACGCGCAGATGCGCTACAGGGGTTGACCTTTTTGCAAACAATTGCCATACCCCTCGAATCCTCGATCTCAAGACGAGTTCGCAAGCGTGTAGGTACGTACATTGTACACTGGGAATAAGACGGTAGCATTCAGTGTGGTTGTTTGTACTTGACAACGCACAGCGCAGAGGGTAAATCGCACAGTGCGGAGATGTCATGTCGGGGTTTAGAAAACGGTCAAAGAAACGACACATTTAGTGCATGTATGTATTTTTTTATTCCTCCATGGTACATCATGATAGATTATATACTATTCTTCCGTCCAATAATTGGAAATAACTGGAATTTCGAGCAAGGTAAACTGGACAAATCCACAATTAATGCGGCCAAAAGGAACATATATCGCGATATTCTTCGGTATATCGAATTCCCCGATATTCCGGGTTTTTTTTAAGTGGCCGATACGATTTTCGATATAAAAAAAAATATTGAAATATCGGGAAATATCATCATATCGAACAGGCTTACTGAATACCATTTTTATTCGGATGCATGATGCAGACATTTCAGAAGTAATTTTGAGCATTTCGGTATTCTTCCTTTTGGTGGGTGGCGGGCGGGGCTGGTGGGCGGGGGGAGGGGGCTGGGGTTGTTGGTTGAGCAACCTACTTGTTTAAGGGCAACTGCTACTCCTCCTATGGAATTGTTATGAGGACCGCCTTGTAGAGCTGGGAAGACTGCATGGTTTATCTTCTTCTCATAGTCGTACATGATGTCTTTACCAGTCTTCTTACTGACGCCCTTCTTACCACGTCTGAAGAAGATGACGCCGGCCCTATAGTCACATGAACACAGAAGATGAGTATGCACTTATACAAGTATAGTTTGTGAATTATTTTATCCTTTTTGGTCATGAAACCAAGTAGGCCCTACATGCATTTATCGTGCTGTAGCTGGGAAGCCTGAAGAAGCCAGTGGAGAAGACAAAGAAGGTTCATTCATTTTTTCAGGTGGAAGAACTCGAGAATGA
This sequence comes from Hippasteria phrygiana, assembly GCA_037893225.1. NCBI lineage: Eukaryota > Metazoa > Echinodermata > Asteroidea > Valvatida > Goniasteridae > Hippasteria > Hippasteria phrygiana. Next base: position 284,988 of record JAZGUH010000384.1, read on the forward strand.
TATTCTGAATGAAACCCACAGAATCAGGCAGGGACTCAGGGACTGGAACCTGCATGTCAGCCCAGGTGGTATTTGAACCTGGGTCACAGAGATGAAAGGCTAGGGCAGAAGCACCCCCCCCCCCCCCCCTGTAATATTCACTATATCATGTAATTCATGTACAGAGAAATTTCAACCGTTTGCGACCTTCTATATCAAAATCAAAAATAAAATCAGAAAAAACAAAGATTTTGGACTTCATATTTTGATGAGTACATAGTAAGTTTTCACTGAAACCAGGCACAAGTTTCTTGTTCTCACTGTTTTTGTTTGTGTTAAATTTTTGTGTTTTGTTTTGCTTTTTGAGATAAAAATTGAAGGTAGGACTTTAAAGACTAACAAAAATCGAAATTATACATGTACATATCTATAATAATTATAATTTTAATTATAGTTAGTCTTTAAAGCGGTAACTTCAATATTTATCTGTATCTAGCAAACACAGCTCTGGTTTTTTTTGGGGGACTCCAGCAACTATCCAGTTTCCAAGCCTCAACAGAATATGTGAGATCAGTTCCCATTTGACAAGGGTCCAGTAACTATCTTTGCAAGAAGCACACCGATACCTTGGTCCTCGCAGGGTTTTGTGAGTGGTGGTCGTTACAACATCTGAATAGTCAAACGGTGATGGGATAACTTTAGCAGCTACTAGACCGCTGATGTGTGCCATGTCGGACATCAAAACTGCATTGACTTTATCACATATCTATGGGTAAAGTACACAAAGGCAAGATTGAAAAACTTTTGAGAATATCATTATTTTTGGTTGAAAATCTCCAACAACTTCCAAAATCTTTAAAATCAGATAATATACATACAATAATCCTTTACATTATGGAAAACTTTTAGGAATGTTTGAAACATTTCAATTTTTATTTAAATGTTCAATAATTTCCAAAATCTTTATAATCAGATGTCACACGAACATTGACTTTTGCATATTGGGCAAAAGTGTCATGTACATGTATTCTTCTTTAGCGTCGAATAGGCAAGTTTCCTAATTTGATACACCTGAACTTTTTCCCTCGACTTTTGTCAGGTATTGTTGCCCAACTCTGTAATCTGTGAACATCAAACTCCCTCAGTTATGTGTTGACACAACTGGCTAGACCAAAAATTGTTTTAAAATTGTTTGATAGGATATTATCTCAAAAATCAATCTCAAAGTCCAAAATATTGGTTACAGGACAGAAAATGAGTTAAAGGCTTCCCCAGCAGGGTACAAAAATACGCATACAAGCCATCAGAAATGTTTTTGAAATTGTCAATAAATGAAGACTTGGTTGAAATTCTCATATTTCTTGGGTTTCATTGCACACTTTGCAATAAAATTTGAAAACTATGAAAAATTATGATTTTTCTAACTCTAGAACGAAACGTGGCGGTGTCACAATGCAAGGTTTCTGGGTAATGATTAATACAAAGCTCACATAAATTACATTTCTTGGCAGTCTGTGGTAAGAATACTATTTATTTAAACTTCTAGAGAAAAATATTAACAAGTGTGCCATATAGCACTTTCCCTAATGACGTCAAAATGTTAGAATGAATATTTGTGCGTATAAGTGTGCATGCATGGAACAGGGATGAGATTTATGAAAAAATGAAAAAGTCAGAATTTTTTTCCATCAAGGGAAGTGAGCACGCGTGCAGCGAGAAACACGTGCGCAGCATGCGGGCACGGCAAAGTCCATACGATTAACATGTCAAACAGCACCGCAAGGTATTGGAAAATGCTTGACGTTTACTATAGTAAAATGTAATTTTTGGGGAAAGAAGACAAATCTGACAAAAAGGTGCAACCAAATTTAATTATAATTGTTAACAGTAAGAGCGTATCACAAGCGCCTTCCCCCGCGATGCATAATTTATCCGGGCCCCGGCTCCTTCAATTTTTCGGATGAATTCCGACAGAAAAAATCCAGTGGTTGGTAAATAGTCGCTTATCAAACTTGGCCCTGGTTCAGGGGATAGACATTCTCGTTCACAAGGCATATTAAAATTAAAGAAAGGCGTGAAACGAGGCAAAATATTAAGCAAAAACTGTCTTATTTCATTTCAAAATTGTTGGAAAGTAAAAGGTCGGAACTTCAAAAGTCAACTTGTCAAGGTCGGAGATTCTAAAATGTCGGAACTGAAATTCAAGGTCGGATTTTCAAACTCCCAAAGTCGGAATTCCACCAAAAGTCAGAAGAATCTCATCCCTGATGGATATTGCCTCCCGCCATAAGGACATAAGGTAAAGGAAGGGGCTTAGACATTTATAACTGCGGGTATCATCACAAGAAAAGAATTGCAAAAATAGTTTGAAAAGCATGGAAGGAGGGTTGGGGGATAAAATGGGGAACAGCCACCTGTTTTGCTGACAAAATGGGACACCGCCCCTCCCCAAGCAATGCCCCTGCATATCGTCTTTTACATACCTCCCTGAAACGCTGGTATTTCAGCTTTCGTGGGTATGCACTGTACCCAGAGATGATGATACGTGGGCGAAACAAGCCAGCTGTCTCCTCCAATTTGTCGTAATCAACCAGACCGGTCTTGATCTGTCAGATGAAGACAACAGACAATACAAATTACAAAGTAATTACAGGGGTGGATCCAGGGGGTGGGGAGGGGGGTTCGGGGGTCAAACCCCCCCCTCTCATTAGCAATTTTGTATTGTGTTTTATTTTTGCTTTTAACAGGGGTGTGAGTGACTATGTATAAAAAGAGCTGAAAAAGCTGAAAGCTAAAATTTTGTAAAGCTCCTATACTATTGTGCACAGCAAGTGTATAAAAGAGCTGAAAATCAAAACAAAAAAAGCTGAAATCAGCTTAAAAGCTGAACTCTCACACCCCTGTTGTAAGGGCCTATGCCTAAAATACCGCAGCAAACCAGAAAAGAAACGCAAAACCCTGTAAAGGTCTTATTTTGCCTGTACGGGTAAGAACAAAACAAAGAGGTTAAATGGTGCCACCAACGTTGAGAAAGTGTGCTTCCCAAACCCCCCCCCCCCCCCACCAGCTTGTAAAATTGTATTTGCAATACATTTTGGTAGTCAATTTTTGGGGAAAATGTACAAAAACAAAGTTCAGAAACCCCCTGCACACAATCCTGGATCCGCCCCTGAATTATCACAAAGATAGACTTAAAAAAATAATGGACATATAGAATCAGTATTTCTATTTTTATGGAAATGGCCTATTACAAGATTGTAAAACCCTCTGGGAAAAGAGATATGAACAGATGATATTAGGTTGCTATTACTCTACCATCCTATATTTATTGCAAGCCCAGATCTAAAAAAAAAAAAAATCTTCAGCAGGGGCCAGAGAAATTATCAAAATGTTCAGACCTACAGAGTAGACCCTGATGAGTATAGGCCTTAAGTCTAAAGTACATGTACGAAGAAAAAGAACAAAGACATGGGAGTAATAAACTTTGTTTTTCTACTTTCAACAAGTTAAAAGAAACTCTCAATAAGGTCAGCAAGAACTAAAATTGCACCTTTCACATTAGCTACAATTTTAGAGGAAAACCTGCTCAAAAAAGGTATTTAAGAGCCCTCAAAATTTTAACTTTAAAATTCATTTCAAAAAAGCTGCTTACATCAAGTCGGTACGGCATGGACTCAAAGAAGATGGATGTGGCTGATATTCTGGCTGTGTCCGTCATGAAGCCATGGGTCAAGCTACAAGTAAAAGGAGGGGAAGGTTCTGCTCAGTTTTTTTAAATTTATTTTAATGCAATATATTTGTAAGTTTTTAAAGTCTTCTTAAATGTTTTGTAAAATCACATGCAATTTGGCATTTGGGTCACGAAATGTGGTTTTTGAATAAATTCATTGATCAATTGGCACACTCCTCATCCCTAGACTTACTGCCCCCCGTGAGGAAGGTCCAAGCCCATGATGCGATCGTGGGGCTTCAGCAGGCCGGTGTAGACAGCCAAATTTGCTGGTGAGCCAGAGTACGGTTGCACATTCACACCCCATTTCTCAGGGTCCAAATCAAAAGCTTCTAGGGCACGTTTCTGGCACAGCCGCTCCACCTTATCGATGACTTCTGTCCCTCCATAATACCTGAGAAAACAGAGCCAATTATAAATAATTTTTACATATTTTTACATATCTGCCTAATTATAAACCCCCTTTCCATTCTCTATTTCAGTTTGGACATTATTTGCAACTATCCAGTTTTGGTATGCGACCATATGACTGTCTGTGACACTGCATACATTTATACTGGAGTGTTCTTTGGACTGTCTGGCCAGACAAATAGACAAAGCCACACTGTTTGTGGCCCTGTAAAAAAACACAAAAGAACACAGCGCCATCAGCACTGTTCATGGATAAGATTAATAGCATCATCAACATCCTGATTTAATGCTTTTGTCACTGTAGGCTGCCTTTCTGTGAAACCAAGAAAAGGGTCAAATTCTTATTCTGTTCAAACAGATGATGTGGTCCTAACTAAGGGCATAGGGTAAAAGCTTGTGTGGCATGATGGGTCAAGGTTTCATTTTTAAAACAATACAGAAATGAGGAAAGGTCTTTTAACAATCACAGTACGTCTTGTGTAAGATTTCCACAAAGGTATCTTTGCAGAGGGTATAGAGCATTTGTTAAGTTTGTTAAGTTATGTTTCGAGTTGCCTTACATGTACATGTACATTTTATTCTTTTTAAGCCTTGACTTGGTGTTGAAACACATTTGTATTCTTTTGTGTTCACATTTCATGCAATTGTGATCTTCAAGGAGAGACCAAAGCTGCTCAAGATGTCGGGTTGAACTAATGACCAGACAATTTAGGATCAACAAAGCTTTTCTTGTACCATTTCTTTTGTCCCCACATAAAAAAATATCAAAGATTCCAGGGGGGTTGTCTTATTTACACAGCTGATATATCTTCATACAAATATCACAGGTTGCCCTGGTAACAGATTCCTACAGCCAGAGGCCAGGTCACCTCTCTTTAAACTTGAACTTTTTCCCTTGTCTGAATGGAAAAGTACCCACGCCATAATCAGATCCCATGGAAAACTACAAGATTTTTCCATCAGCTGTTCCCAGGGTCCCCCGGAGTGACCTTTGCTCAAAGCCAGAGCTCATCATAGCCAGACCAAAATTGGACCAATCAGATACATTGTGAGGATGATTAACATAACATTAACATTAACACTGCAGGTTTTGTTGGTGGCTGTTTCATGTCTGCTTTTATTTTTGCCACTTCAGCAAGAACAAGTCAGCGAGAAGAAAGGAAGAGATATTCCATTAGCTTAGTGCTACATGTATAACTTCAGGTAGTTTTTAATCTAATGAAAGTGCTGAAGTTACATGTACTCAAGTTACATTTTATCCCCCAAACTGTAAATACAATGTATGTAGCTCTAACAAAAAGGACTCATGTTCAAGAGTATTATTAAATGAAGTTTACCTGGTTTGTACACCTTACACATGTATGCATATTTGAGGGTAAATTTTATATTTGAATCATATATGATTTTCAGAGAATTAGAAAAATAATTATGTGGAAATCATATTACAGTTTAAGTGTTTTTAAGCACTGCAAACCAATAGCTTTTACATACAATTGTACTGATGAACAGGCGACCAGGATTTTTGATCTGTCGAGGTGTGGCCCACACGTCACAGGTGTATTCTTACATTCAAGGCACGCATGCGTTTTGCCACGTTGGGAACACATCATCGGCTGATTGCGCATGAAATGTGTGGAAAAAATAATGCTTCATGCTAATAAAAAAAAAGAAAAAAAAGAAGACACCATCGCAATATAGTACAGATTAATGTTTTAGTCAGAGCATTTTTCTTTATCCCAAGAGCGCGAGTGGACACAGAATAATGTAGTGTAATGTACCCACATACCACGAAGACGAAGGCCGAGTTGAATGTAGGAAAGCAAACACACTACATTTTCCATGTTCAACAAGCGCGAGTGGGATAACAAATTTATCTTCAAGCAAACGATCCACACCGGACGCAACGCGCAACTTTTTAATTCACATTGAATAATGTTCAACAACAAATCACGTCGCGTAAGCTTAGAATTGTGCAATATGCGCGGTGCAATATAGCCGTACTACATAGGAAAATGTAGCGTGGCTTGTTGTCATGGATCAACCAATCAGCATCGAGGATTTAAGTTTGCTTGAAAATGGAAGATTTCTGGAAGTTTTTATCCCGACATGTATCTCTTTTCAAAAATGGTTCTATAACTTAGACGGACATGTACAAGGTTAATAATGTACATTTATGCTCCAAAATTAGTATTAGCCACAAATGCATATTTTTTTCAGCGAATCAGAATCAAAAGATTACTTTGCCTTCAACTGGAAGCACTTTGAGTCTTGCGTCATTCAATACCACATGTACACGTATACTCGTGGTAGGTACTTCAATCAGTAATGATATTGAAGATACTGTGTCCTGCTTTTTGGGCGTGGCACCCCGAAAATTAAATTTTTGAACTACTAATTTGTTAGCATTAGATAAGTTATATGAGTTTTCCAATGAGACATTTCACAAACAAAAATTTAAGATGTATTTAAGTAAAGCAGTTCATTAGTTTCAATTTTTGCAATAGCAGTGGCATGTTCCTATCCTTACTGTGTTAATGCATAGGGCAATAACTCACACCTAAAGTCAAGACCAAATAGACTGCAGAGTGTAGTACATGTATAAGTGTGTCTTTGGTTTATCCTACATTTTTCGTTTGTAGAAGGAAATCGACTGAATTGAAATTTTTTAGCCAGAGCACAGTCATAGCAGCTTAAATTTTTTTTTTTCATTTTTAGCCATGTCCTCTATACCATAGGATTGCCCTTTACAACATTTTACAACTCAAAGAAAGCCTGCATCAGCAAAGAATCTGAAATACCTATTACAATGCTGGACTCCATGGTCTTGTCTGGCCGTCTAGAAATTCATCTTCATACAATCTTCCAACTGAATCTAGAATTTTAAATTTCACACTTGAATGCCAGGCTGGCGTTAAAACTGTTCCTTGACTACACAATTATAAGGTCCCTATGGTAATTAGCTAATTTCACACTACCAAAAAGAGTGCTTTTTTTCTAATACTGCAATTCTACTGGCACTGATCTTTCAAATTATTTTCAGCCAGCAAATATCTTTTCCTAGCATACTACTAGTATTAAAGTGGTCTCGTACATAACTGTATAAAATTCCAGCCTTGATCCTATGTATGCAAATACATTTCGTATTTTTTGTTGATTACTCAGTTTCAGAGACTAAAGTCCAAATTTTATAATTTATAATAATCTTTACTGTTGGATTAGATTCACTGCAAAAAGGCTTTCAACAGACTACAATAAAACCAGATACGAATCACAAGTCAACACTCAACATGTTCATGTTGCGCAAATGCTGACAAGTGAAGATGTTACTTTGGTTCAACTTAAATACTGTCAGTGAATCTTACTGGATCCCGCTTAACTGTGAAAATGGCCGTCAGAAACTTTGGTTACACATCGCAACCCACAAATGCATAAATGGGTGCAAGTTCAACCAAACTTTGGAAATAATTTGAAAATGGTGAAACAGTTCTTAAAAACAAGCACATGACACGGGAACACAGGTGAAGTGAAATTCTACTTGAAGCAGCATGCAGAAAGTAAGATTAGTGATCGAATCTACCATATGAGTGCCTCCTGCATGCCAATACGTGCAAGCCACTACAGTTGTGGAGTGTACCATTTACAATTATTGATTGAACAATTTACAATATCCATGTTAAAATTTACATCAAATTGGGCACCATCAACATCTTGAAGTTAATTTCTTTTTTCCAGAAATGTCAACATAAAGGAATGTGCACACTCACATCAGGCTGATGACCCGATTGCATAATATAAATGTATATCGCAATTACTGGTGTTCATTCAGGGATAGCCAGGAATCGATGACAATAAGCCATAATTTGCGAGTTAAATTTGAATAACATCTGGTACATGTACACTGACTTGCTCTAAATGCTTGCCACATTTTAACTTTGAATTCTCCAGACCAAAGACACTTCCTGTACATGATTCGAGGCAACCTCTTGCATAGTTACGTAAGGGATGCTCAGCACAATACATTGTTCACAATGAGTGAGAATGGCACAAAGACACCAGACTATTCCGAAATTGAAAGTTGCTAGCATAAGAATTGCCCTGAAATCACGTGATATAGTAACAGTCTCTTGGTCTGGAGAATTCAAAGTTAAAATGTGCAAAGCATTATGAGCAAGTCAGTGTACCAAATGTTAATCAAACTTAACTTGCGAATGGCTCATTGCAAGCATTAATTAACCATAACAGTCCTGAATCCTCCAATTTCAATACAATTTTTCACACTACATACATGTAGGGATATATGGTTAAGAATGTGTTGCTTTTTACTAATGTCTGCCATATATACCTGACTGCTACTTTCAAAAATTTTGACAACCTTTTTTTTCTCCAAATAGTAGAACTTTGTTCTAATGTTGTAATGTTATATAAAGTTTTAATGTTTTTTGTTTTGTGTGTGTGCTGCTAAAATTATGCTTGGGCAGGTGCACAAAAAAGTACTTGCAAAGAAGTCTATAAAAATGCACATCTTGTCATTCCGGCCCTAGAATTTCTGTTTCTACACACTGGGATGAAGCAAAACAGTATGATCTACTTCAAATTCTCCAAACTCACCTATTTCCTGGCAGACCCTCTGAGTACTTGTTATGAAGGCAAGAGCTGAGCACATTTAGAGAGGCCTGGGTGCAAAAATTCTGAACCAAACAAGAAAAAAACAGAGGAAAGAGGAAGTATTTAAACATCCATCAGGGTGCCATTAAAATATCCTTTCAAACTTACCAGTCTTGTTAAAAGCATTCCTCAATTTCCAGAGATGACCCTTTGGAATACTTACATGCATACGACAAAGGAATTTAGTTTGGAGATACATGGCACTATTTCAATGGCCAAGCAAGGGAAATTGTATCAGGTTTGAGAGGGCTTGAAATTCACACTGGACTGGTAGACCGAGATAAAATTAGGCATTGGTCTAAATGACTCAATGGCATTAACTAGGCCAGAGGGCCTGCGATTTTTCTTTCTAATAATTTGGCATTTTTTAATGACTCTTAGATTGTCAAACTTTGTATGAAGTCCGTCTTGTTTATCGTAAAATTGGGTGGGATCCCTGGCTATATGGCATTCTGGGTTTATGACTTCTGACTAGTGCCCACAATTTGGGAGACTGCCAACATAGGGCAAGATAGCTCAGTTGGTAGAGCGCCGGTACGGTAACCCGGAGGTCGCAGGCTCGAATCCCGCTCCTGCCAGTTTCTTTGTTCACTTTGAAATTGTTTATTTTTCATTCGCTCAATTTCTTTTTACATTTACAGTGAACAAGTTCGAACTTGCAATTGGTAAAAGATGCTGAAACTTGACAGCACATCTGCATGGAATGTTCTACATTGCAAGTGAATTTTAGCCGAGTCTTACAAAAATACTCTGGTCTATTGATCACTTATACTGACTGGCCTGATGATCTAGTGGGTGTTTGTACGAAAGAAACTCAAGCCATGATTGGGAAGTAATGACAGAATTCAATTCCCATTCATTTTAAGCCGTGTTTCCATTGGACTTATTTTTGTCAATCTACCGCGACTTTTCTTCAGAATAACAAAAATTAAGTCCAATGGAGACACGCGGTAAACGAACGTCCCTGTCAACTTACTGCGACCTTGATGTAAAACAACCAGGCCGAAAGCGGTCGCGGAAGATATCCACGCGGCCGCGGAAAGTCATCAGGCTCGCAATGTGTGACATTCTGCCAGCCTCGAAGGCGAATAAACGTTCTTGTCGCGGTAAATAAAAGTCCAAATGGAAACGCACGGTAGAATTACGCGAAGGCATGTCGCGGCAAGTTTCCGCGAGGCCGCGGAATAAAAAGTCCAATGGAAACACGGCTTAAGACTGATTTTTCTTAAGTAGACAGGATACAAGTACCGGCAGTACATGTACACATATGCATGCTTCACAGATGTTTCTAGTGCATCACTGGTACTTCTTCATCAAAAAGGAGTCAATAATAGAGTGCTGTCTGAACAAACAACAATAAGATTGATATCCCTCCAATCCATAAGACTGCCTATGTGGGAACAACTTATGCCAACTTCAGTCTGCACTACTTTTATTTTTAACTCTCAAACTGGAAAAACAAGACAGTGCAATTGATGCTAATCTCCCTGGAGTACATATTCATGTAAATACATTGTAGTTTTAGTTGTCAACCATAATGCAAACATATTTTAATATGCTTACAAAAAGGTTAAACAGAACAAACCACAAAGAATTTTGCTTGATGACACACACTTTTTAAATCTAGAAATCATTGTTTTTTCGTCTTCATTTTCTATCTAAATCCCACTTTAAACTGTAACTACATGAGACACTTTTTTTGGTACCCAAATCAGCAAGCTCTATGCTTGAGCAGTGCTAACATTTTCCCCTCACACTACCACAACCCACAGGTAGGTACTTGCCTAAATAAAATAACATGTTTTTTTCAAAACATGAGGACTACTTCTGATCTCCCCAGGAGCTCACCTCTGAGGCAATGAGTTCAAGACCTCTGACTTGTCGCCGTTTTTCCTCCCTGATGAGAGAGAGAATTTCAGGGTCGACATCGGCAAGACTTTCCTGCCCAGTCCAGGGTGCTTGCTGATTCTGCAAATTGGCCTGTTGGCTGTATGCTGCTCGGCACACCTAAGGATAAAACATAGGGCTGGGAATGTCAACACTAAAGCCAACAAATAATAGCAATGATTGTACTTCATACTACCCAATCCCCCGAAGCAATTCATGTAGATCCTAAACCTTTTTACTAACACAAAATTTCAAAATTTAAACTAAAGACTGGGGGTGATCCCAAATTCCTAAATTTTAGCAGAGCAACACAAGATATTATTTCATTTTGTTTGTTTAAAATAGTTTTTGGTGCCAACAAACTGTAATAATTCAAGAGGCAATTTCACAGCATAAAAGGAATACAAGAAAAATTTAACCAAAATAAAATCCACACCTGCACCCATGCAATATAAAAAAATATTTCAAAGTGAATATAGAAAACTGGCAGGAGTGGTATGAACCTGTGACCTACAGAATACCATGCCGGGGCTCTACCAACTGAGCTAGCTATCTTGGCGGTACAGTATTCCAGGGGTCAGTCAAATCCCGCTCCTGCCAGTTTTCTTTGCTCATTTTAAAAAATTCAGTCAGTTTCCCTCGTTTGTTTAATTAAATAAATGAAAAAATGTTTTTTCAATTAATACAGAGTGGTCAGCAGATATCATAAACAATTATTAGTGATCTCTTTCCCACCCTAATCTGGCTCAGACTCAGAGCAGGAAAATTCACGAGATCTTCAGAAACTTTCGTTTTTTGCTTCTATACGTAAACAAATATGATATCAGTCGGGTCTGACGGAAAGAGTTCCATATCCGGGCATCACTTATACCTCGTGCACAAAGTCTATGGGCCATGACAGAAAAAGTCAAAGTATTTTCAAAGAATAAGTTGAAATTTTTTCCCTCCTAAATTCGTGTTTCTTCATCAGATTTACACTTTTTGGTAGTTTTTAAGTCATATTAAGGGAAAATAAGTCCGGATATATGGAACTCTTTCTGACTTTTGAGACGCATAGAGGCAGGAGATATACCGGTCCTTTCTCATCGTTTCCACCAGTTGTGCACATGCACAGGACTAGCACCTGCTTCTCAAAAGGTTTCCCATTATACAAGTTCTTTCGCAGTGACTATTTCCGAATTGCTACACGGCCATGATGGCTGTTGTTACACAATGTACCAATGGTAAATTTTCAAACTTCCTACGACTGTGTTTCCTGCAGGAAAAGGAGTCGCGCGCACCGCCTCGCACCGACTGACACGTACTGCGAACCTCCGTTCTACCTTTCAGGAAAGTCGTGGAAGCCGCGCGGCACCGGTGCATTATGTGTGCACAGGATCTGGAGTTAAATGTCATGCCGTAAATGTATTAATGTGAAGTCGAGAAGTCAGGTCCCATTTGAAAATGTTAACAAGACAATATATATCACTGCGGGTGCCTCTCGGAATTGAGCACAAAATTTGCTTTTTTTCCAGATCATAAGTGAACCTTAGTACCTCCATCTTTAAATCTTGGAACTCTACTTGTATCTTAGCCTTTCTTTTTAGGTGGCGTATCTAGTATTTTGGGGGCCGTTTTGAGGGTGAAATCGGATGTTTTTGTTCAGTCTTCGGATATTTTTATGAAATAACCGCTTCAATGCTGGGACTTGCCTTGGACCCTATACTGGCCTATCATAAGATCATGTCCAAATGTTAAAAAGGCGATAAAGCCTTTATCATGCCTGTAAACATGGTAAATGTTTCCTTTTTAACTTCTGTATTTTTACTGTCCCCACACTGTAATGGTGACAGTAAAAAAACAGAAGTCAAAATAAAAAGGAACCATTTACAGCCCTACTGGGCTAGCACCATATGTACTGGGCATAGGCCCCTAACACGGATGTCGGACAACTTGACCGTTGGCAAAATATAGACCGGCACGACAATTCACGTTACCCGGCCCTCTGTCATGCCTGTGTCCATCCCGGCCCCCTGTGTACCCCAGCCCCGTCCAAAACGACAGCATTGTCCGGCCCATCAACCCAGTCACCCCGTGCCGTTCCTTCCACAACCAATTCAATTCCCCTATCTACGAGTCGACTTGTCTCAACGGACGACTTGTCTCAACGGACGACTTGTCTCAACGGACGACGGACGACTTGTCTCAACGGACGACTTGTCTCAACGGACGACTTGTCTCAACGGACGACTTGTCTCAACGGACGACTTGTCTCAACGGACGACTTGTCTCAACGGACGACTTGTCTCAACGGACGACTTGTCTCAACGGACGACTTGTCTCAACGGACGACTTGTCTTCCCATTTGACAAAAAAACGGTCGAGTTGTCTAAACGGTCGAGCTGTCTGAACGGTCGAGTTGTCTCGAGTCGAGTCGAGTCGGCCAACGGTCGAGTTGTCCGAGCCCCCCTAATAACACAACGTTAGTCACAATTCATCATATGAAGTTGAACCATTTTTTTATCGACTGGTCCCCCAAATCATGGAGGAAGGAATATAAATTCCTTCCTCCATGCCCAAATCAAGCGCCAGAACTATGCTGTGGCATATGCCCGTGTGAGCTGAAGCATTGGAGGTAAAAAGGATAGCTGAAGTTATGTCAAAACACCCCAACTTACATTTTGTATGACGGGTCCAACTGAAATAAGACGACTCATTAGCGTACTTCCGGCCATCCTACCAAGAGAGTGCCACGACCAAATTTAATCCACGTATAAATACGTGTCATGCGTGTGTACCGGTGAACGGCCGTCTGACACCCGCACGGACCACGGTACCACAAAAGAAATTCGTACCGACGGTACGGGTTCACGTCAGCAGTGCTGCACAATTTTCAACTTGCACTGTACTCTCAATCTCCTGATGTGTACGGGACGTTAGCCTCTTGCTTGACAAGGGGATGGGAAGAGAGAAAAACTCGTTCAAACAGATTTACAACATGATTTTAAGGTGCCCCGTTATTTAATACACATACACATACACACGCGCGCGGCATGTGTAGTTGCCAATCGCAGTGCCGGTGTCATTAGCCTTTTAGAGGTATGGCGGACACAATAGGAGGGCGCTATTTGATTTGGGTATAAATACAAAGGTTTTACCCAAATCAAATAGCGCCCTCCTATTGTGTCCGCCATACCTCTAAAAGGCTAATGGGGTGAGTACTACGGTGGCTGATCTCCGCCGCCAAGAACAATTTTTTTCATTACTGCGTAAGATCTCGGTGACACTGCAGATTGTGGGTTCGAGACCGGCCGGCTGGGGTCATGGTGCTCGTGTCCTTGAGCAAGGCACTTTGTCACAAGTTGTTTCTCTCCACCCAGTAGTAAATGGGAACCTGTGAGGGCAGTGATGGTTATGTGTTTGATTAGCCCGTGTGCGCTTAAAATAGCAGCCGGGGCTGTATACTCCCCAGGGAGCTGAGAAGGTTTCCGGAATGATTAATGGGCCCGATGGGGTAATAATATCTGTAAAGCGCTTTGATCTTGCTAAAAGCGCTATATAAGAACCTGTATATTATTATTATTATTATTATTATTATTATTATTATTATTAATAATAGGGCGTTATAACGTCGTAAAATTAGGGCGTTATAACGCCGTAAATTTAGAGCGTTATAACACACTAATTTTATGGCGTTATAACGCCCTATTACGGCGCTATAACGCCCTATTACGGCCGGTCAAAGAAATTCGAAAACGGGGAGGGGGGGTTACTTGAGTCAATATGACACTAGGGGTGCTGTTTATCACACAAAATACATGATAAATGTACATCCAGAGTGAACATTTTACCAAATTTTCTGCTTGATCAGGCAGATTTTTTAATAAACACGAAAAATACCAGAATTGTTTTTAAGGAAACTTTTCAACTTTTTTTTGGATAACATATCAAGTCTACATGTGCATGCGAGTATGTGTGTATTTAGAGTAAGCCTATAGAGTACCGAAGTGATGACGTCAATCAATGCAATGTTTGGAACGGAACCAGAATACATTCTAAACTGCATGTGTTTGAAACCATTACCGCGGCAACTGACGTCAGACTTCGGTACTCTATATATACGTAATTGAGCATATTTTTGGCAAATGTACTAGCTGCATTTTAAAATACCTCGAGCAGAATTTTGCGATTTTTATCTCTGTGTCACCCTGTGTACATGTGATGGAAACTGCACGCTAATGTCCCTGATCCTGACAACAACGGTGAATTTAAAGTGTTTTTTTCTCCTTTTGTATACATATACTGTTGGAAAGTTACAAGATAACCTCGAAATCGGCGTTTTTTGGCTTCTTACCACATAAATCTGGGAAGGTGGCTGATCCAAACTCCCTAGTATATTCCCCCACCCCTCTTCATTTACGTCCATAATAGTTGTCCACTTTATTAGGGCCGTTAAGTAAAATCCAGATTTCTGGTAGCAGAAAATTGAGTTTTTAAAAACAGGTGTCGCGTCTTGTAAAAACCTTAATTAAAACCTGCAAGCAGAAAAATTTAATACAATTGGGATCGTCTCCTTTTAGGGCTCCATAAAAGTCGTCAAAGTAAAACCGAAATTTCTGATAGCAGAAAATTGACATTTGTTAAAACAGTTTCCGCGACTTAAAATTCTGAAAGTCTGCGTGCAGAAAATTGGAAAAATAGGGTTGTCCATTTTTGGGGATTCATATTTCCTGTCCTTCTGATTTCACGGGTTGACTGTGGCCTGAATTACAATTCCATCATTATGTAGCTGTCACCAAACATTTAGCGACCGTCGGATAATTTAAGTAGCGGCCACCAGATAATTAAGTGGCGGCCGCCAGATAAACGGTACAATCCTTTTCAGTGGCACTATCCGGCTTCCGTATAAGGCCGGGAATCCATGTGTCTGTATTGCGTTATGCGTAAAAATGAAATTACACGGAAAGCAATGGATCATCTGCAATGCGTATTGCGTTATCCGTTTTGCCTGTTCCATTGCTTTCCGTGTAATTCTATTTTTACGCATAACGCAATACGGACACATGGATTCCCGGCCTAACACGTAGAAAGTCACGAATAAAAAGTGAGCTGTAAAATTAGGGCATTATAACGCCGTAATACGCCGTAAAATTAGGGCGTTATAACGCTGTAAATTTAGGGCGTTATGACGCTGTAATAATAGTGCGTTATAACGCCGTATTACAGCGTTATAACGCCGTAATGAAAAAAAATGTTCTTGGCGAAAATCAGCCACCGTAGTATTCAGTAGTTGCGTGAGTTAGTCGTACTCCTTGTCAACATATAGTTGCTCTCAGACAGCAGTCGTCGGGGTAACAGACACAATTAGCAGACGAGACTTTCATGATTTGATAATGTTGGTTATACAAATAATAATTCATAAAAAATAACGGACTGCGTCTCCAGCTCCCGGCCCATCCATCGACGCGATCATCCCCCATCCCCCAAAGTTTTAAAACTTCGGATGGGTTACTGGGTTGAATTTGTCGCTAATTATTAGAATAGTTTCGGGGGAAATTAAGCTCAAATCAGAAACCCAAGGTTTTTATGAAACAAAAATAGGTCTAGAATATTATAATGCAAGTTCCAGTGTAATTTTACAGTTTTCTAACATCCAGAAATATGTGGATTGTGGATTGTTTGACGAATCCAGAAATATACGTAGGATGTTGCGGATCGAGAATTATTTTTATAGGGGTCAGGCCCGACTTTTTTTTTTACCCGTAAAATTAGTGTACAAAAAGGAAAGAAGGATCTGTAAAGAGAAGGACATGTATTTATACACCCCGCCGAAATACACCATGGGCTTGTCCAGTCATGTACAAAATGTATTATGTGTGTACGTGTCTCTCATGATTTTGCATTGAGAATTGAGTTGATGGGATGGCAATCCAACCATGGAGGTATTAAAAGTTTAATACCTCCATGATCCAACCATGGAGGTAGTAAACACCTCCATGATCCAACGTACATCATTTTTGTACCCGTCGAACTCGTTAAAATTTCATTCGGAACATCGACACCCTGATTATTAGTTGACAATTGACATGCATTCATTTTGGAAGCTATTGAAATTACGATCCACAAAACCTTGAAACTTAAAAAGAAATGAAAAAAAAAAAATATTTGGTGTTTCAAAATCAGTACAAATGAGAAAACTAATACCAACTGGGACGTGGACCGACGTCCGACCGTGCAGTTCATGATGCGGTGCACATTCGTAACAGAAAACAACCGTCGCAGCCGGCCGGCCATGAATAACCGGCGTGCTCAAAGGCAATTGACCAATGAAAACGTTCTTAAATAATTTATTCACTATTTGGACCAATCAGGATGCACATATCTCATTCATTCATAATTCCATCATGCAGTCGTATATATGGCGCGCTCCATTCGATTGTTGCATGCTCGACGGATCGGACAGGTTTTGTACTGCCTTGGATCATACTTTTTCCTAACAACGAATAGTGTTTCTCTTTCTTGATCAACATGAATGGAAACAGAGTTATAAATTTTGCCGCTGGACCAGCTAAGCTTCCAGAGTCGGTGAGTATCATACGTAAACCAGCAATTTACACAGCTTTAGTTCATTCATGGAGGAAGGATCATTGTACTTGTAGTTGTACTTTTGTAGTTAAACCATGGAGGTATTAATATAATAGCGGGTCCGAGGTTTGTACTACACCGAGTAATCGCGCGAATGTTCGGTGTGGTCATTCACGGTCAGATGGTTCTTTGCAGCAAGGAAATTGCTTGCTTTGGTTCTGTGATAAGTACTAGTAATACGGTAATACCTAGAATGTCTAGTTCATGACAAATTTCAGCAATTTAGACAAATTAAAGCCTAGTCAGGCAAAAAAATGGAGGAATCCTCCATGGGCTAGTGTACATGTAGCTTGAAAATTCCAGCTCTTCTAGGCTCATCATTAGTCCGAGTAACTTGGACCCTTCATATCGCCTTTTTTAACATTTGGACATGATCTGGCGATAGTAGGGTCCAAGTCGATTGTGCGATAGAGAATGGCCAAACACAAAATCCCCCCAAAAAACATCAGAATTCAACCTTGCAACGGCCACCAAAATACTAGATACGCCACCACCTGACCAAGTGGAGTTCCGTGATCAGATAAATGTACCAAGGTTTACTTAACATCCAAATAAAAAGTGAAATTTTACCGTTTATTTCCCAGAGACCCCCGCAGAACATGTCTTTCCGCCGTTTTGAAGTTCAAAAATTGACTCCTCCATCTTGCATGACGTACGTCACCCTGATGCGCAGCGCCCGCATCGCATGCACCGCCCGACAACCTGCCGGCGACTGCTTCGCGAGTGGTAAAACGGTCGCTGTACGTGTTCGTGTGTAGATCATAGAGTTATACATGTAGCATGTGTAGTATATTGATTCGAGGTTTCACGCGCGTCATGAGGTAGGAAATTCTTCACGAAACAGTCGCCGGCATAAACAGGTTGTCGCGCGGTGCATGCTAGTCTTGGTTCCAAGACGTCCTTAGCGCGGTGCGACGTACAGCGCGCACGGCATGGCAGCACCCTCTAGCTACACAAACACAAACTGGCGAGAGGGCGCTGTCGGCCGGCCGTGCGCGCTATATATACGTCGCACCGCTAAGAACGTCTTGGAACCTAGACTAGGTGCATGCGGGCGCTGCGCATCAGGGTGACGTACGTCATGCAAGATGGAGGAGTCACTTTTTGAACTTCAAAACGGCGAAAAGACATGTTCTGCGGGGGTCTCTGGGAAATAAACGGTAACATTTCACTTTTTATTTGGATGTTAAGTAAACCTTGGTACATTTATCTGATCACGGAACTCCACTTGGTCAGGTGGTGGCGTATCTAGTATTTTGGTGGCCGTTGTAAGGTTGAATTCTGATGTTTTTTGGGGGATTTTGTGTTTGACCATTCTCTATTGTGCAATCGACTTGGACCCTACTATCGCCAGATCATGTCTAAATGTTAAAAAAGGCGATATGAAGGGTCCAAGTTACTCGGACTAGCTCATCATGACATGTGAGATTCGCCATTTCCCATGTCATGAGCCTAGAGCTGGAATTTTCAAGCTAGTGAGTGTACATGATGTAACGTTAGGCCTATTACATAGGCCCATACCTAACGTTAGCTTGAAAATTCCAGCTCAAGGCTCATGACATGTGAGATTCGCCGCATGTCATGAGCCTTGAGCTGGAATTTTCAAGCTATTATTAATTAAATATAGGCCTCATGGATTGAGATTTTTATGGAAAGTTTTTGCACGCAGCCTGCGCACGGACGTCAGTGGATAAGCCGCTTTTTGTGTATATTTAACTGTTACGTAATATTATAAAGAAAACGAAAAACCACAAGCACTTGTGACTAGACGAATGGTATTGGCAGTTTAACTTTAAGTTCATCATTTATCATGTTTATCATGTCTTTTCCTTCCGACTAAGTTTAAATCAAGTTTAAATTATGGAAACATTTTATTCCTAGGCCCTAGTTGAATCTTCAGATCTTCCTGGGACCATGGAGGAAGGATATCCTTCCTCCATGCTGGGACTAACCATGAAAAATGTTAGAATCTCCTACTTCCATGGCCTAACGTTTAGTGGCCTATCTCCCAATCCAAGGCACAAGACTGATTTTCAAGTACTTAAATTTGTAGTGGGATGGGGAGTTGATTTTTTTTTTTAACATTGCCCAGAATTTTTCAACATAGTTGAAAGCTTGTAAATGTGAAGATTATTTTAGGAATTGACAAAACGGATAATTACAAACAGGTGGTTTGGCATGGAAGCAGGTGTGCAGCATAATTATTATAACAAAAATAGTCTTGGAAAAACTAAAACAAATTTGGCCTGTGAAAAGTATGTGTTCAAAGTTATGTTTAAATGGTAAAGACTTGGCGATTGTGTAGTGTAGGGCCCTGTTCCCAATAACTCACAGGGAACAAAAATCCACTTTTAGGTTATTGGAATTGCCAAACTAGTTTAGCGACATTACAAACCAACAGGTATGCCGTAGATAAAAGGCAGGGTTTTAGATTGAGGAAAATTTTAGGGTAAAGCGACGATGAAAATGACAACGCAACGTGAAAATAAAGATGGTGATTACCCCGACGCACAGTAAATGCACGAAACCGCGTTGATTCGCATAGCAACTGCCGTAAAGTGCGTAAGAAACTTGCATTTTCTACTGCAATAAACTGTTCAAAATTACAAACAAGATATCAGTAGAATTAAGAGAAGTCTGCTTTAGGTTTAAAAAGTAATTTTTTAATTAGAAAAAATATCCTTGACTCTACATTGAAATTGGTTAAAACTAACGAGGGGACCTACACTACACAATCGCCAAAGACATAAATGTAACCTAATGAATCATTGCAAACACCAGTAGGATTAACGTTTAGCCAGTGGTTAAAAACATTGAGTTTACCATAACCCTCCCAGGTTCTTTTAAATCCACCAGCTGCAAAATTGAACAGATTAAATTATCTAAAGCATTTTGGTGTCCCCTTTTACATGTGAAACCCTTAATTTTCCATATGAATGAAGATATTTTGATGGTGTACATGATTCCTACTCTACTAAAAAGAACTTATATACCACCATTTTCAAGGAAATTGTTAAATATAACAAATTAAAGAAATCTTTTTAACATAAAAGGTGATTTATTAATTTAGGGCCTAAAATGTGCATGTCGCAAGTTGGCCCCCATATTTACGGAATCACCCAACTATGATATGAAGTGAATTAAAAGCAAAAAGATGATCATTTGTTAGACAAAATCCACGCTTTATTTCATGTAAGTTCCTCAAATATTTTTTATTTTCGCATTTTTTGTATTCTTACACTAAACCTCTGTTCCCATCATTCTTTTTCAGACCCGTTTTACCGTGGAACCTATTGGTGGCCCATAATTTAAGCATTCCCCGTCAAACATTTTTTATATTGTTAAATGTTGCAACGGGCTAGTAAAACATTCAAGGCTAGTGAAATGTATAGGCCTACAGTTTACTAGCCCAGGTGGCTAGTCAGGAAAAGAAATTAGGCCTGCACATGTACTTTACATGTGGCTTAAATGTCTCTTGATGTACTATTGGGTTACTGCATAGAGTTAAATTTGGGAAGATTAAGGTTCCCAGTAAAAATGACTTAATGGTTAACAAATCTTTCATTTTTGGTTTACTTAGGTACTGGAACGTGCACAGAGGGAGATGCTTAATTATAACAACATGGGTGTGAGCATGATGGGTAAGACTGATTGACCAGTGTTTGTGATTCGATTACATTAACCCCAACTCCCTACGTCATTTTTCTTATATATATGTAACCTGTTACCTAAATCATCCAATATCCTCCAATGTTTGCTACTGGGTATGGGGACCGCTGCCTGAATGTACAAACTCCTCTACAGTGGGTATTGGACAAACACCCCAAAGGCCAGTAACTGAAATCCTCCGAAATCATCCAGCACTAGATTGGGTCTGATGACCCGGATCCTCCATTTTCATCCAGAGGCAAAAATCCTCTAATGCCCTCAATCCTGCAAAATGCTCTAATGCTTTAACTTCCAAAGACCGTCAATCCTCCAAATACCTCCGTTTGATGATTTGGGAGGATTTGGGAAGGTTGGGGTAATCTCTTTTATGAATGTTTTCTATTAACCCTACATGTACCTCTCTCATCAGGGCCAAAATGGAGCCAAATACCCTATATACCAAAACCTATCAAGTGACAGGTTGAAACACACAAGCTGTGAGAGTTGGTGGGTAGATTTGTTGATGGGCTGTGATAGTTATAACTATAGGAGGGTTAATTAAAGACACATTGTCAAAGCTTAATATTTCTCATTAAAAAGTAACTGCAGAGTGCAGAATTGAAGTTGCAACCAATGACTTTGCAGACTTCCACTTTCTTATAGGGGTGTGCATTTACGGGTAGTTAAAGAACCGGGTACCTGATTGAAAAACTACGGGTACCCGGGTACCCGTTAAAGAAACCCAACCCAAAACTTTCAATCCGGGAAGTTGCAATAATGTCTTTCTCTGAGATTCAAAAGTCTGATTTCAGACAAAAGTCTGAAAAATCTCATGCCTGTCCAGTAAACATGATCACTTCTCCGCCATTACATGTTCCGGTACGTGCATGCGCCGGCATATCGCAAAAGACAGATGCTTTATACAGTTGTACATGTATTTATTGTGGAATGAGGCATGCTATTATGTCTGGTCGAGGCTCTTTATCCATACCCAGACTACAAAAACCACAACCGGTAAATTCCCTTTATTGTCAATTTTCGTGAGCGTCACGGTCATAAACATGAAATATGTGCTGGTTTCCCATGTAGTCTGGTTTTAATTTTGAAAATTCCTGACAAATAACATTCGAAACCTTTCCTTTTTAATTTCTGGGAAGTTACTATGCGATAATGTAAAGTTGTACGGGTACTCGATTCCATAATCTGGAACCGGTTCCTGACATGAACGATCGGGTACCCGGTTCCGATGCACACCCCTACTTATGAATCGTTCTTTTCTCCCCTTTATTTAGAACTCAGCCATCGTTCAGCAGAATTTTCAGAAATAGTCCACGAGTCTCTTCAGGATCTTAGAGAATTATTGTAAGTAAAAGGGTAAATTGTTTAGTAATTGTCAAGGAAAGAGTTCCGTACGTATCCGGCCACCACTATTTTGGGGTTTTATAAACACCAAGTTTTAAAAAGGGGTGTCTTTTATTTTTAGGACATTTTAGTGGGGAAAGGTGGTTAAGTACATGTACATAAGGAGAACAATGAAAATGAAAACACTATGTGAGGTAAAATTTGTTATGTTTGGTGGCAAATATGTGGTGGCCGGAAGCAGAACTCTTGCCGCATTGTCTTTTTGTTGCAGAAATGGAAATTCTTGAAATATATTAGTGCTTTGTTTAGGACACAATGTGAATAATTAGGGGACTTCAATCAAAATGAGGAAAGTAAAGGTCTAAAGCATGTGTATACATTTGTGTTTAAATATTTAATATTCACAGCAGCTTTGTTTGTGATTTGTTACATACCTGAATTGACCTGAAAGGTCGAACACATTCCTCGCATTTGGTCTTTAAATAATATTGTAAACTTACATGTATGAAACCCAGATATATTATACCTGGATGATATATGACTAAGGAGCCGAATTTAAAGTGAATTACCGAGGTGGTGTGTTTTTATGAAGCAAATAAAATGCAAATTAGATGTTGGCAGGCGTGGGCAACAGACCGAGGTGAAAATTCAAAATGGCACACAAAACCATGTTGGCTTTTTCAGATTTCAAAACGACCAAATCACCTGCCAAGTTGTTCCCTTTGTCAGTTGTCACAAACAATTGACCATGCCTCAACCTCAACTGTTTAATGGTTTATTGAATTTTGATGTGCTAAATGAAAGACCTTGAAATCGGCTTGCATGATGCTACATGTATACTCCCTGTATATTTCCTTTTACAATGGATTGTTTTCACTGCACTAACTGGTGTCCACATTTTGACCAGTAGATAGACACTGCCACAAGAAACAGTGGTCACCAGTTAAGGCTGTAGGAACCTAAACTTCTTGCTGTGTTTCAAATTAAAGGATTTCTGGTTTTCACTTGGTTGTCTTAAATCGCATAAAAACTTGGTGATAAAGTGCATCACCGAAGGTTTGCTTACTCCAAAATTCATTTGTGATTCTTAATTTATGAGATCTCATTTTCTGCTGCAGAAAAATACCAGACAACTACAAGATATTGCTACTGCCAGGAGGGGGTACCGGTCAATTCAGTGCCGTCCCTATGAACCTGCTGAGAGGGGGGACGGCCGACTATGTAGTCACCGGCAGCTGGTCCGCCAAGGCGGCAAAAGAGGCCGAGAAATATGGCAAAATCAACACGGTGTTTCCGAAGCTGGACAAATATACGAGTGAGTTTGCACTTTAAACCAATTTAGTAGGATTTTAGATTGGATCCAGTGTCGTTCTATTTAAAGCAGGGACGTATCTAGGCCTATGTGTGAAGCAGTGATTTCATGATGATTGAATGTATTTGCTTTTAAAACCCTAACCCTCCAGGGCATGTTTGCTAGAACCCTGCCAGACGCATCAGATTACATACTTTGTCACATTGACTTGTGTGGAGAATCCAGCAAAGTGGAGCTGTCAGCACAGATGCACTGTGCTGCGTCTGGCAGGGTTAGGGTTATGTGATAATTATCCTTTTTGGTCCTTCTTGGGCCAAGGACACGAATATAATCTGACTGTTTTGGGTTTTTTGTCGGGTGTCACTAAGCAACAGTCTGACTAGAACATGTTCCCAAAATCCGATATGCATTCTGACTTTGGTCCACAAAATCCATTTTTATAACAGCAGTATTGTCATTTGTAAACATGTGTGATCAGCTCTGACATTATAACCAGACAGCTGAGACCAGCCAAATTACATGTACATAACAGAAGTTTGTTACAAGAGGACAGACAAAATAAAGAATTGAAGAAACTTGGGACTTCAAAATTTGTTCTTTATAACAGTTTTTAGGAGTCAATACATTTGTAAAGCTCCTAGAAATTCATCTACATATCAGGGGAAAAGAAATTTAAACAAATAATACTGTATTAATTGGAGCTGTGACTGTTTTTTTCTTTTCGTGAATTGCAGAAATTCCAAGCCAAGATGAGTGGAACTTAAACCCTGAGGCATCCTACTTGTACTACTGCGACAATGAGACCGTAAATGGTACATTTTCCAATGAATGCTTTTATAAAGAACTTTCAAGATGGAATGTAACCAAATCCATTACTGTATTTGCTGGTTGTGAGAATCCAGACAAGGTGTGCAGCAAAGTTCACTGCAGTGTTGTAGTCGAGACCATTTCAAGACCAGGCACAAGACCATGCACAAAACCATTCACAAGACCAGCTTGTAACAGGCACAAGTAACAGGCATAAACCATGACAAAGGAATGCTTTTGTTACAGGTCATTTGAATAGCTTAAGACATGGATTAATAAGACTCCTGTCTTGTGCTGGTCTTGTGCTGGTCTTGCAGGGTCTTGTGGTGGTCTTGCAGGGTCTTGTGGTGGTCTTGCAGGGTCTTGTGGTGGTCTTGCAGGGTCTTGTGGTGGTCTTGCAGGGTCTTGTGGTGGTCTTGCAGGGTCTTGTGGTGGTCTTGACTACAACACTGTTCACTTTCGAGTTACATTGTACAATGGTTACTTGCCCCAAAACTATGAAGTGCTTTTGATGGAATTGCTCGGCAATATTTCCTGACAGACATTGTTTGAGCAGTGTATACTCCTAAATTGGAATTGGCCCAAGTGTACCCTCTGTATCAGATTAGCTATGTCAGCTCGATCCCCTTGTCCATAGCAGAAAAGTTGTACATACAGCAAGAATTTCCTGTTTACAAATGTAGGATGGGACGCTGTATTACCGCGGTACTTATCAGGGTGATATCACGTTTCCCGATCGGAATAGAGATTGCTCACTAACCTTCCTGAATTGTCCTGTCTTTTGTGTTGTATAACTCTTGCTTTTTTAAACTGACATAAAAAATCCGACGGTGGTTTGGTTTATTCCCATGCGATGCCTGTGAAAATAGACATGCTCGTCATTGCTCGTCATTGCTCGTCATTGCTCGTCATTGCTCGTCATTGCTCGTCATTGCTCGGCATTGCTCGGCATTGCTCGGCATTGCTCGGCATTGCTCGGCATTGCTCGGCATTGCTCGGCATTGCTCGGCATTGCTCGGCATTGCTCGGCATTGCTCGGCATTGCTCGGCATTGCTCGGCATTGCTCGGCATTGCTCGGCATTGCTCGGCGGAGTACAGACTCTGTATTATCGCGGTATGTGGGAAGTGTTTTTTACAATGATTTCAACTTTTTTATTCATGGTTAATGTTTGACCAAAACATCCCCTGAATAAAGTCTGATATTTTCCCTGTAAAGTTCAAGTTGATTAAAGACGATTAGGCCCTGCAAGATGATTTCTTAACACCCTGTCCCCCCTCGAAGGCGACAAAATTCACTGAGACAAGTCTACTGATTGACGATTGGGGGCGCCATTCACTTTACACGGTGCGTCGTTTTATTTGTTTTACCGCACTGTCCTTATTTTGATCCCGTTAATGTTTCTACTATTTCGCGGTGGAAATATCGTCCTTCGGCGTCATTTTGCATTTGCAGCTGTAGAATGGGAACCAGACAATGGAACTTCCATGGACAGAGCACCATTAAAGATTCATGTTAAAATAGACGGTACCTTTTAGCAGACACGGTGAGGCAAAATGTACAAGTTTTGGAAAACGTGAATATTTATTAAAAATGGTTAAAAGTCCCGACACAAAATTTTTTAATCGTCATTTTTTAACACAAATCAGCAGAAAGTCCTTAATGCTTGATGAATTGCTTATAAAATTGCCAGTCGAAGGAGTTTTGGCAACGAAAAAAAAGGAATTTCCGATGCCGCGATAATAGAGTTGCCGCAATAATAGGGAGTCCGACTATACCTCTAGTGTTGGCACAACTTTGCCATGAAATATCACAGCCAAGTCGTGCTAACGCTTGCATGTTCATGGTGATATCAATGGTTGTGTTATCAATTAAAGGTATGAAATAGCATTGGCAGGGCTGACGATATAGTTGTAGGCAGCGTTCATACTTTGTGTAATTCAGCATATACACATGTACGTACATAAAATACCACACCTGTGAAAATTTGAACTCGGTCTTTGTTCCGAGTCAGAGGAAAATATTCTATTTTAAGAGTGATCTTGTACATGTTTACTTCAGCTTATTTCAGTCAAGCAAAGTAATAAGGCACTGTTTTTTGAGGCTTAATTTTCAAATACAATTTTCTCAAAGATGACAGCATTTCAGACGGAACTGTTTCTCAGGAAGATTGGTACTGGTACCATCTTTATAAACAGTGAGCTTTCAAACTGAAACTAATCAATTTGGTTTTCGATCACTGAAAGCTATACCATACATTTAACTTAGAAAATCCTGCTTCTGACGTCAGCACATGGGCGTCAACAGGTTGAAAGTGGGGGGATATCATATCGTTTGTCCCCCCCACTTTTCAGAACAATAAAAAAAAAAATGGCAGGCATATGTTCGATTTTTTGTATCAATTGCTGACTCGAATAGAATCAAACTCGATATTAGTGAAAACAGACATTTTTCGACTCGTTATCAAAATCATCAAAAATTAGAGGCAGACGAACCGTTGCCGCCGTGTATGCCTACTAGGTAGACCTATAACGTTACTCACGTACATATACACGTACATGTTTCCAGTACATGCACTAGTGATCGATGCGCGCGATGCGGACGGTAACGGACACGACGGCAGTGCATGCCGTGCGTGCCGTACTTTTGACATGAATAATCATGAGCTTGTCTGGTCGGACCCACGCACATGACCCGGCGGGCCGGCAACAGTCGCATCATGCATGTCGTGTCATTTGCTGTCAGTACGTATCGGAGATTTTTTTCCACTTTTTTTGAAAATTGGAACCGCTTCAGGCGATATTTGGCTTGGCGCACACAAGGTGAGGATGTAAATGAGGCACAGTTTGATTTTGGGGGAAAACCGTGCAGTGGTTTTCGTGCACATGTCAAACGTGATTGCATGAGAATGACTTTCTTATTCTTGCTGTACTAGCCTATGGAAAAAATCGGCGTCTTTCTATGGGGTTCCGACAGGAACCCCATAGTTCTAGGGGTAGACACAGATCACTAATTGGGGCTCATGTCCCCCCCACTTTTCATAAGCTGTTGACGCCCATGCGTCAGCAGGCTTTTTCTAGTGCTTAAAAAATTACTACTTACTGTACAGTCTGTGAAATGGATTGAGGCTCCGTTAACAGAAAATCGGGTGCTAGCAGGCCTGTAAATTGGGTCGTACATATATTTAAAAAAAAAAATGCAGTAAACCTTGTTTTATCATTTTAGGAGTTGAATTTCCATTTGTGCCAGAGACGAATGGAGTACCTTTAGTCTGTGACATGTCTTCAAATTTCCTCTCCAGACCCGTGGATGTTTCAAAGGTGATTTTGTTATTTCTCGGGAAAAAAATTATATGAAATCGTTAGTGCCTATCCATGTATTATGTAATGTTTGCATGATGTGTTTATCGGTTACATTTTAAATACATGTTCGTATTTGATTAAAAACGGAGGCTGTAATGTGATTCTGTTGGCAGTTTGGTCTGATCTATGCCGGAGCTCAGAAGAACATTGGATGTGCTGGGGTAACGGTGATCATTGTCAGGGAAGATCTGATCGGCCATGCAATCAGAGAATGCCCTGTTATATTTGACTACAAGGTACAGGTTGGCAACAACTCGTTGTACAACACTCCACCAACGTATAGGTAAGTTGTCAAAACTGTAGCTGTTGTAATAGTAATGCATGTCTTTCTGTTTGTGTTGTGCAGTAATTTTGAAGTCGGAAGGTTAAGAGTTTTTCATAGGAGCCTTTATAATGTGACTTGTGTCGCAAAAGGGGAACACTAGTGCATTGATATGAACAGTTTACCCTGAGTAGGAAATGATATACAAATGACAAATCCTCAAATTTAAATACTTTCTTCGGGTTGAACAACTGACCTCCTACTGTTTTCCCGAGTTTTACCATCCCCTTTAGACAAACCAATGGAAAATTGTGCCATATTTTTTTTTTATATTAGATTTTGCTGTTCCATAGGGTCAAATTGTAACTAATGGGATTGGCCAATATTTCACATGCTGTGGTCAAAGCGAGTGTCGCGATAGGTCAGTTGCTCCAATTTTGCCAGTATTATGTGCATGAATGTCGTTACACAAATTATTTGTCGTAAAAGATTAAATTGCTCAGTAAGTTTACATCCTTAACCCTAACCTTCCCAAATCCTCAAAAATCCTCTTTGCAAAATGGAGGAATATGGAGGATTGAGGGCACTTGGAAGTTGATGCATCGGAGGATTTTGCAGGATTGAGGTTACCAGGGGTTTTTGCCCCTGCAGGAATATGGAGGATCCAGGTTATCAGGCTCAATGTGATACATGAGGATTTTGGAGGATTGAGGTTACTAGGGGTATGCAAAAAACCCCTGGAGGATTTTGGAGGATTCATGCTATGGTCCCCATAAGAGGATTTTGGAGGATTCAGGTTATATGGAGTTTTAACACTTTGAAATCAGAGGATGTTGGAGGATTCAGGTTACATGGGGGGAAAATGATGTAGGGAGTTAGGGTTAAAGGAACCATGCTTCTCAAATTTGCCGGATAGCATTTTATTTCATAAATACATTCATTTATATGTATTAAATGTGAATTAAAAGCCAAACTGGTTCAAGTGAAGTTTTAGTGTGATTATTTGCCGCCCAAAAATTGCCCCCCCCTTTTTGGAATTTGTTGAGACTCAAATTGAGGGCGCTGTTTGTGACGTAGATCGAGGCACCGAAATTCATGAATGGACTCGATAGTCTGGACCCGTTAATGACGCCTGGGTGCGAGATGAGCATCAAAGCATGTCCGCGTGGGTACGCGTACCCGTACGGTATACGTATACGGCAGAGCACGTGTATACTATGTAGGGCCTACACGTACGTATACGTACACCAAGCTGTACACCCTTGTACTGTACGTGTACAAAATGTATCCGCATGTACATGTACGTACACACTAGGTCTACACGTGCAATTTCGTACATTGTAAGTTGCAACAACTATACATCGAACTTACCCTGATTTTCTCCCTTTTAGCGACAGCTCCTCGGGGAATGGTCCGTTTAACTGCTTTCGCCTGTACCTTACCCACATCTGGGAACTTTGTTGGGATGGCAGTGGACTTGAGCATATTTTTAATGGCCATCCCAAAGGAGTTGAAAATACCAGTATCGAAACACGACTGCCCAAAGTGGTCGCAACATAACGCTGAGAAGCTGCTGGGACCGGACCACTTCGCTCTTGTCACCTTCACTTTCGCCGTCCAAATTCTCCGATATTTCGTATCAGTTGGAAATAAATGAAGGCTTACTCCATCCTTCGTTGTTTTGCTGCATCCAGCAGCCACACACCTTGTCGGCATGGCCGAAAAAGCGCTATATTTTGCTTACATTTTGGACGAAGAATGTACACTCAATTTACGCGTGATGAATGGTGCTGGCTCGAGCAGAATATGTAATGTTCCTCGATCTACGTCACACACTTATGTTAATGAGGGTCCCACTCAGGGGGCGGAGTAGCTTGGACAAACATTTTCAAAAAATGTTTTTTCATATTTAATCTGGGAAATAATTGACTCTGGTAACAAAATATCATTGTCAAGATAATACTTTATTGTTTTAAGCAGGAATAACGCAATGTAAATCCTATATCATGGTTCCTTTAAGCAAGAATTGGCTGAGAACCAGTCACATATGCAGTATACATCACAACATTTCAGCGACCCCCAGCAGAGTCCAATTTCATGTAGCTGCTAAGCACAAAAATTTGCTTAGCCCAAAAAGGATTCTTAATAATCGTACAAGCTAAAACAGTGTAGTCATGCTAAACAAATGGCCAAATACCAGTCACAAGCATTATACATCACATGAAAATTTGGTTGGTAATCCTGTTTTTACCAAGGAAGACTTTTTATGCTAAGCAAATTTGTGTGCTTATAGCAGCCTGAACTCCGTGAAATTGGCCCCAAGTGGGGAGTGTGAGCTTTAGCCAAACTTTTTGCTTTTTTTTCTTATCTTTCCCTAGCATTTACATTATGGGTTTGGTCTTCAAATGGCTGAAGGAGCAAGGAGGCACAGCCAAGATGGCAAAGCTGAGCCACATAAAGTCCACGATGGTGTACGACGTCATCAACCGCTCTGACGATTTCTACCACTGTGCCACAGAAGAGCCGGCTCGCAGCCGCATGAACGTGGTGTTCCGGATTGGTGGCAAAGACGGCGTGGAAGAACTGGAGAAGAAATTTGTGGATGAGTGTGAAAAGCTGGGCATGGTCTCACTTAAAGGTCACAGGTGAGAATTCCAGAATTGAAATTACCCTAAAACAATCTGGCTTTTACTTAAAACATTATGCAAAGTGACAAATCCACAGCGGTAGTATATGCCTTCAAATTAGACTTGGAAATTTGGATGTGGTTGCATATAGGCTTCCCACATAAACAAAATATAAAACCCGAATATTTGTGGTACTTGTAACTCACAAAATTTGTTTTCTATTTGTTTTCTGTCCTTTTCATTCACATACATGTAGATCGATTGGCGGAATGCGTGCATCCTTGTATAATGCTATGACCATTAATGAGGTCAGCAAACTGACGGACTTTATGCATGATTTCTTGGCGAGACATCGATAGACAGCCTAGGAGGTGGACCTCTCAAAATCACCAAGAAACTGTGTTGAAAAGAGGACAAACAAGATTTTGCCGGGAGAGATGATCCCGATGCCTTTGAAAACGGATGTCAAGATTACACTATTTCAGATTTTAAAACTTCAATTTGAGTGCCTCTCGTGAAACTTCAGATGCAAGTGTTCGGCTTCTTGCGAGCATTTGGACATCACTGGAATCCTGGAACTACAAAGTGTGATCCGTACCAGGAATTTTGATTCGACTTACAGGGGAAAGCAGTTTTGTTTGTATTAATTACTGCATTTTGTAATAATGCTACGCTTTTAAATTAAAGGTATTCTTGATTCCTGTTTGTACAGTTTTTCTGCAAATATTTTTTTTCAATAAATTTTCTAATTAAATGAGCCAAAGATCGTTCCTATACTTGGTGTATAGACCGTGTAAGTCTCACGCATAAAGGTCACGACTGAACTTCCGGGCACCTCCGAGCCGCCGGCTATAGGACTTTTACGTGTGGTTGATTTTGTTTTCTATAATACTTTGTTTTAGCGAAGATCTGAACCATGAAACGGCCATAAATATGGATGATAAATTCAAAATTAATTTTACAATATATGAAAACATGCACGACTGTTTAAATTATTGAAGAAAAGTAGGAAAAAATGTTTGACCATGAGCGTCAGGTTGCAACGTGATTGGCTCATTGTCGGGAAGAGAGAGCCTGGCCCCCAAAACCCCTGTACCGCATGCGGACGTAAGTGAACGTACAAACTTATGCGACGACCGCCTTATACTGCATATGGTCTACGCTATTAAGACTGGCGCGTGAACCACCAGAACAATGGGCATGATGGGGAATGACGTACTAGACTTTTTCCCTAATTTGATATATCATTCATATTTTGCTAAAAGTTTGTATCTACCTTTCAAAATAATAACAGCGTCAAAACAAATTATTTTAAGAAAACTACTCGCTTTACACATTGAAGCTCCTATTTGAGGTGCCCGGAAGTTCGGTTTCTCGTAAACTCTCGTACGTTCTCGGGGTCAACTTACACTCTCTATTTTAACACAATCTGAATCCCTCATTTTGGATATGCTGCAGCTCCACCAACCTACCTTTCAGTGGGAAAACAGCTCGATTCATTTGTGTTTGTAAATCTTTTTTTTCTTCTCAAATTGTGGATGTGCTAGACCCCAAGAATTATCAAACATGATCTCATTTGTGTGAATTTTCGAATACACCCATTGTTCTGGATTTCATTACAAGTGCAGGGGTGAGATTTCTGCGGATTTTTCCCGATTTCAGGATTTTTGGTGCTGAAATTGTTTTTGAATCGGTCCAAAATGACCTTTGCGACCCGAAACAGCCTTCCTTTTTAATTCTGATGACCCTATAATTTTGAATCTCATCGTTTGGTAGAAAATGCAGTTTCTTATGCATTTTTGTCAGCAATGCCATACAAATCAAATTTCATTTTCCTCAAATCTCACCCCTGCAAGTGTCTATTTATCTATCCGCAAAGTGGCAATAGTCACTGCAATCTGAAGATTATCTTATAGTTCCAGTGTAAAGCCATAAGTGTGCGGCATTCTCTCTGATGCAAAGAATGCATATAGAGCAACATTTGTGCATATATACATGTAGTAAGTATGGCCTGGCCACTGTAATTTTCCGATCACTCGCTCATTGAGTGATTACTGATAAGCGAGGACTGTACTGCTGCCAGCCAAGTTCCATTTACTTTGAACTTTGTCCTGAATGTTAATGCTTCTACTGGTTGTGCCTGCTTGAGTTTTTATGCACACAGCTATTTTTCTACTCTGTAAATTATTCTTTTATTGGATCCCTTTTACTCTCACCCCTTTGTTTAATTTAGCCCTCACCCGAGTGGCCTTTTTAAAGACCTTGTGTTGGGAGACCTTCAATAAAATAGAAGCAGCGAAGTGCTGATCTTTTGGAGAAATTCTGCTGAATTTTGATGCATAACTGCATTTTTCTTAGTACTAAAGTAGTTTTTTTTTTAGTTTTTTTTTTACCACTATGGAGATGAAATTCCAAATCAGGAATGCTTGAAAACAATTACACTAACTGAACATTTACATAAATGCACTTCCTGACGTTATAGTACCTGTACTAACTTATTTATTGACACTCTTCAAGGAAATGGCCATTTCTTAAAACTTGATAAATCTAAAGATTTCAAAAATCAAAATTGGACCCAATAAGAAAACCTGATGTAATCATTTGACGGGCAGTTTTAAATTGTACCTGTTAGAAATGAGGCATTTAGTATGACACTTTTTTATTGCGTTGAAGTCCCAGAGTCCAATTTATAGAAAAGGAGTGGTTAGTGTGAAAATAATATCTATTCACTCAGATTAAATTTATCTGTAGGATTTCCTGGTTGGCCATGACAAGTGTAGGTTTATTATGAAACTTTACTCGTTGAGCAAGCAAAGGAATGTATTGTAGTTGTGTACAGGTTATCATTATGACTGAGGACTTGGGACAATAGTGATAACAATGCAAGTGAGGACCTGAGCCCAAGTCCTCGGTAGAAGTCATGTACAAACCTTACGGGGCATTTTGAGAAAAAGTTAAAGTACAAAGGGAACAATGGAAGGAAACCCCGAAGTCCTCGGTTGTATAATAAAACGTGTGTGTGCGCGCTTGTGCGCGTGTGCTTGTGCGTGCGTACGTGCACTGTATATATCTCCGAGGACAAGAGAAGAAAGGAAACACAAAGAAACCTTTCAGTCCTCGAACGTAGAGTCTTTTGTTGAAATCGGTCCTCGAACGTAAGGATACGTGCTTGGTCTATGGGGGTTGGTTATATTAAAGGAACAATAGGAAACACAAAGCATTGTCCTTGGGGAAGTACGACTATATGTGTCAGTTTGTGTATGTGTGTCTTCGGGGTGGGGGCTAATATTTGTGGGTGAGGTGGAGAAATGGCTACAGATGTGGAATTTGTATAATATATATGTTTTGTTATAAATGGTTGTACATTAATAAAAACGGATACAGGTTTATGCAAGGGCGTAAACAAAGATTTAGATAGTGTTGGCCATATTACATTTCCTAGCCAAGTGCAAGCCAGGAATGGGTCATGTAATATACGCACATGTGAAATGCCCTGCATATTTGCATTGTAAATGTACAGTATTTTGACGCCCGTTTTTCCATTTCCTTCCTAGTCCCAGGGTGACAGGCGAACATTTGCCAGGCATGGATGACCTTTGAAAGTGAAGCATGTCATGGTTTTGCAGTATGTGTGTAAAGGCATGATATACTTTCGTAATGATCAAAAAATCAAATTACATTGTAATTAGTTTCAATCTGAAAATTAATAAAGATTGGTACCGGTACCAGTCCTCCTGAGAAATATTCCTCTGAAATGCTGTCAACTTTGAGAAAATTATATCTAAAGACCTCGTTGCTTTGGTTGATTTCAACAATCAGAATAAGCATGTGTGTGCACAAAATCATTGTTCAAACAATGTTTTCGTTTTCTTTTTAATATTTTTCTCGTGATTTGGTTGACAGATTAGGGCTGAAACTTTAACATATGTTTGTTGTTTTATGTATGTCGAATATCACTAAGTATGAATACTATGCTGCAAGCATTGCCAGTGCTATATGATAGCTTTAAGGGAAACCGTCAAACTGATTACCCTTTTCCGGCAAATGGTATTCTGGCATTTAAAAATGTGCTACTTTTCCAGTCAACACCCGTAGGCATTTTATGCAGAATTTTATGAGGTTGCATTTAAGAGAATGTTTCTCGCTGAATTCAACATGCAGGGTCCTGATTGGGTTGGAAGTATGTCTTGGTACATACCGGTCACAATTTGTTTATAAAAAAAGATCATAATTTGTGTATTTACCAAAAAATAATTAATTACATGTTTGCACATGTATATTTATTTGTGTATAACAGATCATGCAATGATCAAAAATCTGCCTGCCTGGTCATCACACAAGTGTTGAATCAGAATGAAATTTTTGACAATTTTTATTTTAACTTTTTTTTATGTTCGGTGCTTAACAGTGTGCGTAACATTTCCTGGCTATCAAGAGGTGCTTCCAGTTGTTGAAGCAATCTTTGGGAACTTTCTGCATGTGAAAAGACTGCGAACTTGAAGCATACTGGCCATTGATTAAAAGTGTGTTTTCTTTCAGTGTTGCACAACTGAACATTTGCCATGCACATAATTATTGTGATGTTATTTGTACTAATTAATAAGTAATAGTATACAGAATCATTACTTAAAGGAAACCTGCTTCATAAACTGGCCGGATCACATTTTATTTCATAAATAAATTCATTTATATGTATTAAATGTGAATTAAAAGCCGAACTGGTTCAAGTGAAGTTTTAGTGTCGGCATGGCCGAAAAACACTATTTTGCTTAGATTTTGGACGAAGAATTTTCGCCGTTCTGCACACACACGTACATGTACACTTGATGCATACGCGCGCGTGATGAATTAATGGGGGCCGGCTCGAGCTCGCGCAGCAGAATCTGTAATGTGCCTCGATCTACGTCACTGTTTAATCTGGGAAATAATTGTCTCTGGACACAAAATATCATTGTCAAGATAATACTTTGTTTTAAGCAGGAATAATGCAATATAAATCCTAAATCATATTTCCTTTAAGTTGGGCAATAGCATTTGTTTGTTTAGGCAAATGATACATAATGTGGTACATTTAAATGGTTGAAAATAAATCTTTGTGTACGGTTAGTTTTTCAATATGAACTAGGTTTCCTTAGTACATGTACATGTATCCATAAGCTCATCGCTCATTGGTGCTGCATTATATCGGGTTTTGGCAGAGCTGAAAAATATATAAATCAACTTGACAGATTATATAATACCATGTGACTCTTTAATGCCTGATTGTGGAAAAGATATACCCAGCAAGATATGGGACTACATGTATATATAGTGGGGGCGGAAGTACCCCCCCCCCTCTTGTCCCTATCTCCCCCCCCCCCCCCCCCCATATATAATTCCTGAGATTCCGGGAACGCAATGACCAACACAAATGAGGAGGTTCCCTCTGGCATATCTTGCTTCAAATGAGGAAAGGATAGTGTATCTCCCTCCACAATTGTGGTAGATTCAACAACTTCATATCCCCTGGCTGTACCATTTCAGTAGAGATAGGCCTAGGGGAAAATTCAATAAATTATTGAGATGGAAAAAAACCCAGATATGGGGGGGGGGGGGGTGGTGGTAAGTTTCACGCATAGACGCATCTAAGAAATCCACCCTTCGAGAATTGATTTATTGTTGGGTTATGGATCACATTGACAAACTTAGTAATAAAAACATCGATTCTCGCAGAGAAACCACCGCCACCACCTGCAGTATGGAGGTTCAAAAGTGGACATCTGCTTTTCTGCTGTTATAGCAGAAAAGCAGATTAAACGTTTTGGTAAAATGCATTTTTCTACTTTTCTAATTTTCTGCTAGCAGAAAAGCAGATTGAACGTTTTGCCATAATGCATTTTTCTACTTTTCTGATTTTCTGCTACCAGAAAAGCAGAATTTACTTTTTCCCCTTCACTGGCGGTTTAAAAAGGGACACCTGCTTTTCTGCTTCAATGCGACCAGAAAAGCCGATCGAACATTTCGAGCAAATCTATTTTTCTACTTTTCTGCTTTCCGAAAGAGCAGATCGAACGTTGTAGCCATGGCGGTTCAAAAGTGGACATCTGCTTTTCTGCTAGCAGAATTAAAAGCAGATTGAACGTTTTTGTCACGGTGGTTCAAAAGTGAACATCTGCTTTTCTGCCAGCAGACTGAGCCGATTGAACGCTTTTGATGCTTGTCGGCCACTCCAGTACCCGCCAAAAATGGACGGTTCCAAGTGACTCCGCCTCCATATGACGCTGTACCCTGGTTTTACGCGACACCTCCGGTACCCTTTGATTTAGCCCGACCACCGTTTCTAAACGCTTCTATTTGATTATAATGCCGAAAACCAATTCCTGGCGACGGAAATAAATCTTGCCCGGTGAAGGGGATCGGAAAGTATAATTATCCCCGTTTTTTACCCCCGAGAAATTGGAAATGACATGAAAATTCCCCAATAATTTTTAAATGATGCTTGAAATCATTAGAATGACAATCAGCAAAAAAGAAAAGGGAAGCCCGCCTATTTTTCCCACCATGCACTAGGACACCTGCACAATACACAATACAGGCAAGGCTGAATACTTTTGAAACTGGGGGTGGGGGGGGGGGGGGGGGGGCAAAGCAGCGCCGGTGCCGGCCGGTTTCCCCCAAGTGGAAAAGGGGGGCCAATGCCTTTCCCCCACGTTCCGCCGCATATGTATAATTATAATAGGCCTAGGCATATTTCCATTATTTCCATTTTTACCGTCTATAAATTGACAAAAACTAACCAAAAAACAAACAAACAATCCAGCGAGGTTCTTAGCCTATGCTTAAAAAATGGATCAAAACAGTCAGACATCAGTTTAATCAGTTTTGGACATTCCCAAGACACTTCTTGAAAAAAGCTGAATTCTTTAAATTTGTGTTGCACGTGTTTGTGTCAAGGGTCATGGTTCACATGCACGGGGGCACACCTGCGGAGTGTTATTATCCAATCGAGGGCGATTTAATTTATTTGCGTACAAAACCAATGACAGAAACAAAGTCGCCAGGAGAATAGCGGACTATCTTGGATGAATATTTTAAACGTATAGTTGTGCGAGGGGAAGGGGAGCGGGTTAGTGGTGAATCAATTATTAAATGGAAATCGGAGATGTTTCGACTGACATTTTGTGTGGGCTGAAAGTTAGGGTCCCATTATGCAAACAAAAACAGACAAAAATCCAGTCTTAATATCTCAAAAGAGAAGTGGACGTTTTCTTTTCAGAAATGTCATTGTCTATTCTATATTGGTTGTATCAGGAGCGGGATGGAGCTGGAAACTAAGAAAATATAAAAAAAATTACATCCTCCCCATCGGAAGGACACCCCTCCTCAATTTTCCAAACACTACTCTCATCAAAATTTAAACATAAACAACAACAGGGTACGGTGTCACAACAGCGCACTATGTCGGCACTTCAAAGTCTTATCCCCACTTGGCTCGCGCGTATTTGTATTCTTAGCTTTGATATTATTGTTAATAATTCCAGTCTTTGGATTGGGCAGATAAACATCACACAGTGTGAGACGTATTATGTCGGAGGCGGAGTCACTTGGAACCGTCCATTTTTTTGCGGGGTACTGGAGTGGCCGACAAGCATCAAAAGCGTTCAATCGGCTCAGTCTGCTGGCAGAAAAGCAGACGTCCACTTTTGAACCACCGTGACAAAAACTTCAATCTGCTTTTCTGCTAGCAGAAAAGCAGATTGAAGTTTTTGAACCGCCATGGCTACAACGTTCGATCTGCTCTCTCGGAAAGCAGAAAAGTAGAAAAATAGATTTGCTCGAAATGTTCGATCGGCTTTTCTGGTCGCATTGAAGCAGAAGTGTCCCTTTTGAACCGCCAGTACAGTGTAGGGGAAAAAGTAAATTCTGCTTTTCTGCTAGCAGAAAAGCAGAAAAGTAGAGAAAAAAAATTTGGCAAAACGTTCAATCTGCTTTTCTGCTAGCAGAAAAGTAGAAAAGTAGAAAAATGCATTTTACCAAAACGTTCAATCTGCTTTTCTGCTATTTTAACAGCAGAAAAGCAGATGTCCACTTTTGAACCTCCATACTAGACTGCAGCCCCATCAGCGTACGCGCACGCGCGCGTGGTGAGCGAGCTATGAGGCCGAGGAGTTCAAACAATGACAAACTTGTCATCCTCGACTCCATGGGCGCGTGTGCGTTCCTCCACTAACCCCTGGCCGTGAGGAATACGTTAACGACGCTGACTGGCTATTCGAAATGAATAGTTATGTCTGAAAGCGAACCGCGCGCGTAATCCGAATGTTGAACGCCCTGTGTGTGCGCTTGCGCTCGCGCTCGCGCCCGCTTTAACATCCTGTTCGTCACGTCACATCAGCAAAACGACTCCGAGCACTTTTTTCCCATTATCAAGACAAGGCCACTAGTCTTGGTGGCTACGATAAACGATATGGATTTTTTCTGGTCGGGAAATTCATGTATTTTATGTTTAAACAGATAAAAAAGGCACACATTATAAATTCGAGTCGAGGCCGGAAATCAATTTTTCCAATCGATAGTAAATTTAATTTACTTATTTATCCAGTTGAAGAAAGCAGCTCATTCTCAATGACAGTGTTTTCCGCCGCTGCAGAAGATGCATCGAAAGGTTTGACAAATTTGCGAAAACAGCTGAGAAAAACATTTGGAAAATTACAAAACTGACATCCGGCGATAATGGCGGAAACGGTCATGACGGTCGTCATACTTTTCCTTCCTCCCGATCCCACCAGGTCGGCTGTTACTACTATTCAGTGCAGTGTTAGATTTAACGTCAGGCGGGAAAAACATTAGGCATCATTATTAGAAGCTAATCGCATCCTTCCAAACGATTGATTCTACAAATAAAACCTTCCTACTAAAAACCACTGCGTCGCGCGTTAAACACATCGACTGCAGTCCTAATTACCATATCCCACTCGTGTTCGATTACTAACCCGCGCTTACTCGCGCCTCCAATTCGGGGAAAGTTGCACATGCGCAGTATGTTAGAGTAAACGAACGCTCTCGGGTCACTCGAGTGACGTCAACGCGGCTTGTGACAACATCTCTGTAGGCCTAGCGCCTGGTGGCGCTATTTGCGATGCCCAATTTTCTGTCAGCGCTGGACGTGACTTATAATTTGTTTTTAATTTTTTGATCATTTATCATTGACAAATAATTGGCGTTTGTTAATTGTTACTATTTTAAATGACTCATAGAATTATTTTTATTTTGATAACAAATTGATAAGAAATGATTGAGGCTCAAATTTTCAATTAATTTTTTTAGTAATTTAGTATTATGGTCACAACATTTTAACTGAAATTGTCCTCCAAAATTACCAAAAATGTAATCAAAAATCCATAGCTTTGCACAGCATAGGGTTAACCTATCATTACCATTGACCCCTTAATTTATTTACTCTTTCCAGTGATATAATATTTAAATGAATTGAAGCAACTTAACATTTTCATGAATCTGCCTTGTTAGGCGGAGTGTCCATGACTGACGGACAGACAGAATCGGAGCCCCATTTTAAAGTGGATTGGCTTTAAATAAGGTGACACTCTCACAGAAAAAATACACAGGTTGTGTAAAATTTTACATAATTGCAATGTGCCATACGAACCTGCTAATAGTTAGATAAAACTTTACACAACAGGTGTTGGGTAAGGTTTTTCATAAAAGTTTGGAAAATGTTTACTTTAAAAATTGGTACTAACATTTGCCTAATATCTCGGTAAAAACAATTTGGTAAAATTTTACTAAATTCGGAAGTTAAAAAATACATCGTTTCTATGTAGAATGACTAGAATTTAACTTTATTTTAAGTTTTCTTTTTTACCGTTTCACCATGTCAAAAGTTTACTTAATCTTTAGGTAATTTGGTATTTATTAATAAAAGGTTAAATAAGTTTATCATAAGTGAAATAAATCAACACATAAACAAGAACATTTAATGCAAAACATAACTGTATATTTATTCTCAATCACTTATTACAATTTCCAAGTAATCATTGTCCAATTTTATTCAATATTTTTTGTTACAATATACTTCAGAAGTAATGTTTGTCCATAATTCAGTGTTGATTTCCAACAATAACAGCAAAACACAAAGTGCAACGGTTATATACATGTGTGACACAAAAATAAGTGTCTTTTAGGATAAAGCTCTAGACTTGTCATCAAAACTTGCATGTATCTCATTAATTAGAATAAAGGAGTTAAAGCTAAAAACTACAGAAAATCTAATCTTTTTAAGCTAGTTTTTCTTTCTCAAAAGATACATTATCAGGTTTGTTTTTTAGTTTATGGATAAAATACTTAGCAAACAAATGTAACCACACAGTTACTTATTATGAGTGAGGTTCTTTAATACAACTCTGTCTCTTGAATAGTTTAATTAGCATCACATGTCGGACAAAAGATTTTGACTCTTTTTGGGGGTTGTATAAAAAGTCAGTGGTCATTTGAAATATGGTCTATGTAGTTTTGTTCAAGGAAACATTTCTTTTTACTTTGATGTGAACTTTTGTCTGGCTTCAACAAACTACCATTCGAAGATTCTTAAAAACTTCTGGAAAATGTTAAATCCACAATAATGCAGTCTGCTTAAAATTCAGTATTACACTGAAATGTTTTAGAACTTGGCAATCATAAAGATTGCCTTGTACTGTACTGGTCTGATCACTGTTGAATTTTCATTTTCCAGGTCGAAAAAAAATGAAAAGACTAACAAACTTAATTTTTATTAATTCTTTTTTTACATATTTGTACTGTTTTTATTACAACTTTTTATGGTCATTAATTAAACTTTAGATTACCTGAAACAATTATGATGGGCGTACATTTGCTGGAGCTGAAGTCTCTAAAATCTCTGATAGTGCTACTTTTAACAATGCCCTTGATGCCATACCTACTGATTCTAAGAACTCCCATGCCCCATCGCACTTATCCTGATACTGTGGACTACACACAAAGTAGGACTTGAAACGTACATCAAGTGCTTTAAGAAGTGGGATGGTTGCATAGCCCCCTCTCCATGATCACGAAGAATTGTGGTGATGGTTGAGGCGGCCGATTTACTTACGGTCAAGTACCATGTTCCAAGTCCATGTTTTCCTAAAGAAGTACAAAAAAGCAATATAAATACTGTGTACATAAACCACATCCCCAATTATTTACAACAAAGAAGTAGTCAACTTAAAAACACATTTCTTTGCTAAACGTGTTATAGCCATGTAGGCATGAACTTATATGCATTTTAATGATTTAGACTTCAACATAGAAACAAACTGAGCAAATTCAGTGAAGCTAGCACAGCAATCTCTACAAACAGTATTTCAACTGAATGACAGATCTACAGCAAAAACTAGCACTAGCATTTGAAAAATATTGGGGAGTGTGTAGATCTTAAATGTGCTTCACAATGCTGCTCAGGGCAGGACATGGAAAAAGTAAATTTTCCTGAACTGGAGCTGAGTACATGGGCAGGCTAAGAAAGGAACAAGTTGTGGGCATAACCAGCAAAAATTTCACTACCTTCAAAGAGCATTGTAGTTGTCATATTTTTAGTGCATATGGCTGAAACTGTACTTGCATATTTAATTGTACATGTATATAGTTGATGGCAGTGCATCATTCACAGTATTATGCCGGTCATATTTGTCTTGTGACGGGCGACTTGCATTAAAAAAAAGTATTTTGACCGGGGTCAAAAGGTTTCATAATGAAGGTCTTAAAGTTGATGCTTTGTTCCAGGCCTTAATTTTAGAGTGTGAACCGTTCGTTTAATTAAATAAAAGATGTAAGATTTAGCTACACTCCTACAGTACTTACTCTCTGGAAGTCCATTGAATGCTCCTGAAGACTCACTGAAACTGATACGGCCTCCTCTCCCCTTCCTTCTTCCAGTAAACAGAAGTGGAAGAACATGTATGGCCAAGTTCTTCCTAGTATAAAAGATAAACCCTGTTAATTATTTTGTGTCCAATGAGTAATACTTAGTTATTAGCTCACACCAGTTTACACAATTTCTGAAACGGCACATTATAGGGACAACTCATGCACCTTCATGGCTAAGTAATAAAATCAAAAGTTTCCTTTAGAAACAACAGCAATAATGCCATTTTGTTCAGATATTCAAATCTCTTTTTCAAATGAAATTATGTGATTTGGTTGTATCCAAAGTTCATAAAATCTGGGGTAGGCCTACACATGATATGTACAGGTGAAATTGCTTTTGTACATTGACTTTCTCAAACAATTTCACCGGAGTCCCTGCACTCCCCATGTTTTACAAAATCAGTAGGTCTATACTGAAAAATTACTGTACCAAATTGTGACATGTTGGCCTACGTTATTGTTTACCTTCGAATGTCCATATTTGTCGCTGTTTTGAATTAGTTTCCCACCGCTGGCGCATCGTCGGACGTGGCAGCCATGTTTTTAGCATGGCCTTATGGGCAACCTCGTTACCATGGGCACGATCTTGCGGCGCCATGTTTTCCCACCATGCCTTGCTCGATCCTAACCCCTGGAATTGTGTAATTACCATATCCCACATAGTGGGATATGGTAATTAGGACTGCAGTCGATGTGTTTAACGCGCGACGCAGTGTTTTTAGTAGGAAGGTTTTATTTGTAGAATCAATCTTTTGGAAGGATGAGATTAGCTCCTAATAATGATGCCTAATGTATTGCATGCCCTGAGTAGTAGTAACAGCCGGCCTGGTGGGATCGGGAGGAAGGAAAAGTATGACGACCGTCATGACCGTTTCCGCCCATTATCGCCGGATGTCAGTTGTGTAATTTTCAAAATGTTTTTCTCAGCTGTTTTCGCAAATTTGTCAAACCTTTCGATGCATCTTCTGCAGCGGCGGCAAACACTGTCATTGAGAATGAGCTGC
The DNA here is from genome assembly GCA_037893225.1 of Hippasteria phrygiana. Taxonomy (NCBI): domain Eukaryota; kingdom Metazoa; phylum Echinodermata; class Asteroidea; order Valvatida; family Goniasteridae; genus Hippasteria; species Hippasteria phrygiana. The sequence goes on from JAZGUH010000384.1 coordinate 328,589, forward strand.
TTTCTTGAACTGGATAAATGAGTAAATTTACTATCGATTGGAACAATTTTGATTTTCGGCCTCGACTCGAATTTATAATATGTGTGCCTTTTCTATCTCTGTTTAAACATAAAATACATGTATTTCCTGACCAGAAAAAAATCCATATCGTTTATCGTAGCCACCAAGACTAGTGGCCTTGTCTTGATAATGAAAAAAAAGTGCTCGGAGTCGTTTTGCTGGGGTGCGTTTTGGCGGTCACAAACAGCCATAAACCAAGAATTGGTTCGGTTGCTTCTTGTCGGTGAATTTCTTTGGGAATTTGAAATAGGCGAAAATTACGCATCATAATGAAATCCCCACATTTTCAAAGTGATTAAACAAGGAGAAACAGCTGAACAAGTTTTCGGTTATGACCGCCAAAACGCACCCCTGATTCGATGTGACGTGACGAACAGGATGTTACCGCGGGCGCGAGCGCACACAGGGCGTTCAACATTCGGATTACGCGCGCGGTTCACTTTCAGTACATAAATATTCATTTCGAATAGCCAGTCAGCGTCGTTTACGTATTCCACACGGCCAGGGGTTAGTGAAGGAACGCACACGCGCCCATGGAGTCGAGGATGCCTTATGGGATACTTACCCTACTAACCCGCTCGGCGAGTCGGTTAGTAGAGCCAGGCCCGAGTAAGCGCGACAAGTCACGCGAGAGCTAAATCGAACGGGCTCGCGCTTGCACGAGTAAGCGCGGGGTAAGTAATCGAACGCGGTGATAATGTGGGATATGGTAATTACACAATTCCAGGGGTTAAGATCGCGCAAGGCATGGTGGGAAAACATGGCGCCGCAAGATCGTACCCATGGTAACGAGGTTGCAAACTTGTGAATGCGATGAAAGGTGTAAAGGAAGTCGCGCCCTCAACTGTTGAGTTACGGAAAGCCGGCCACATGTATGTGCGTCCTCCTTCTTAGCTCCGGCCGGCTTGTTCCAAATTCCCTATTAATCATCCATGCCGCGCCGGTTCGCCGTTGTTCAACATCCTCGGTGGTGAAAATGTCAGAAGAAAAATCATTGGTAGCGTTTATTGACTGCGTCAATTTTGCTGCAATAAAGCACACAGCGCAGAGGAGGTTAGATCCCGAAAAGACACCGTATATCAACCATCCCATTGGTGAGATTTCACGTTGAGTTCAGAATATTATATATTAATACTAATTAAAAAAATTAGCCCAGCTGCCTCTGGCCCAATCCAACATGTCCATACACGTACGTATAGTATGGGGCTCCTACCGGAGCCCCATAGAAAAAAGCAAAATGTTCCCATACAGCAAGAATAAGAAAACAAATTTGGGCGGTGTGAAGTTGGTTCCTTATTCGATATTCGACATTCAATATTGAACCAGTAACCAGTTCCTTATTCGATATTCCAATATACAACACACGGTGTACAAACCCGCCATGACTCGCCGAACCCAAAGTCGCATCCACGTTCGGAAATGAATACTAGACTGGTTTACTGTCCCGCCAAGAACAACGGACTTTGTTAAAACCCGTAGCCAAAGCAGCAGCAATAGTGTGTGTCAGACGAGGGGGTGGGAACTACGGGTTCAGGATAGAGGATCTCAACACGGATAAAGTTGTTTTGACATGATCGAGAGCTTTATTATCTTATTTCTTTTTTAAAGATGCGTTTGTCAAATTTATTTTACATTTTAGGTCACATTTCGCCATTAGGTTTGTACACAAAATCAACGTCCGTGAACAATCCCTTTAAAAGTATGAAGGACCCCTTGGACCGGGCAAGGATAGTAATGGAGGGATGCAGGGGGACCCAGAGATCGAGAACCGTCAAAAAATAGTGCCTGCCTGGTCCAAGGGGTTCGCGTATTTTTAAAGATTTTTTGAAGATGCGTTTATCTTAATGCACAGATCGCCATTAGGTTTGTACACAAAATATACGTCCGTGAACAATCCCCTTTAAAGTATGAAGGACCCCTTGGACCGGGCAAGGATAGTAATGGAGGGATGCAGGGGGACCCATAGAACCGTCAAAAAATAGTGCCTGCCTGGTCCAAGGAGTTCGCGTATTTTTAAAGATTTTGTGAAGATGCGTTTATCTTAATGCACAGATCGCCATTAGGTTTGTACACAAAATATACGTCCGTGAACAATCCCCTTTAAAGTATGAAGGGCCCCTTGGACCGGGCAAGGATAGTAATGGAGGGATGCAGGGGGACCCAGAGAACCGTCAAAAAATAGTTCCCGCCTGGTCCAAGGGGTTCGAGTATTTTTTTTAAAAATTTGAAGATGCGTTTATCTTAATGCACAGATCGCCATTAGGTTTGTACACAAACTAAACGTCCGTGAACAATCCCCTTTAAAGTATGAAGGACCCCTTGGACCGGGCAAGGATAGTAATGGAGGGATGCAGGGGGATCCAGAGAACCGTCAAAAAATAGTGCCTGCCTGGTCCAAGGGGTTCGAGTATTTTTAAAGATTTTGTGAAGATGCGTTTATCTTAATGCACAGATCGCCATTAGGTTTGTACACAAAATAAACGTCCGTGAACAATCCCTTTAAAAGTATGAAGGACCCCTTGGACCGGGCAAGGATAGTAATGGAGGGATGCAGGGGGACCCAGAGAACCGTCAAAAAATAGTTCCCGCCTGGTCCAAGGGGTTCGAGTATTTTTTTTAAAAATTTGAAGATGCGTTTATCTTAATGCACAGATCGCCATTAGGTTTGTACACAAACTAAACGTCCGTGAACAATCCCCTTTAAAGTATGAAGGGCCCCTTGGACCGGGCAAGGATAGTAATGGAGGGATGCAGGGGGACCCATAGAACCGTCAAAAAATAGTGCCTGCCTGGTCCAAGGGGTTCGCGTATTTTTAAAGATTTTGTGAAGATGCGTTTATCTTAATGCACAGATCGCCATTAGGTTTGTACACAAAATATACGTCCGTGAACAATCCCCTTTAAAGTATGAAGGGCCCCTTGGACCGGGCAAGGATAGTAATGGAGGGATGCAGGGGGACCCAGAGAACCGTCCAAAAATAGTTCCCGCCTGGTCCAAGGGGTTCGAGTATTTTTTTTAAAAATTTGAAGATGCGTTTATCTTAATGCACAGATCGCCATTAGGTTTGTACACAAACTAAACGTCCGTGAACAATCCCCTTTAAAGTATGAAGGACCCCTTGGACCGGGCAAGGATAGTAATGGAGGGATGCAGGGGGATCCAGAGAACCGTCAAAAAATAGTGCCTGCCTGGTCCAAGGGGTTCGAGTATTTTTAAAGATTTTGTGAAGATGCGTTTATCTTAATGCACAGATCGCCATTAGGTTTGTACACAAAATAAACGTCCGTGAACAATCCCTTTAAAAGTATGAAGGACCCCTTGGACCGGGCAAGGATAGTAATGGAGGGATGCAGGGGGACCCAGAGAACCGTCAAAAAATAGTGCCTGCCTGGTCCAAGGGGTTCGCGTATTTTTAAAGATTTTTTGAAGATGCGTTTATCTTAATGCACAGATCGCCATTAGGTTTGTACACAAAATATACGTCCGTGAACAATCCCCTTTAAAGTATGAAGGACCCCTTGGACCGGGCAAGGATAGTAATGGAGGGATGCAGGGGGACCCATAGAACCGTCAAAAAATAGTGCCTGCCTGGTCCAAGGGGTTCGCGTATTTTTAAAGATTTTGTGAAGATGCGTTTATCTTAATGCACAGATCGCCATTAGGTTTGTACACAAAATATACGTCCGTGAACAATCCCCTTTAAAGTATGAAGGGCCCCTTGGACCGGGCAAGGATAGTAATGGAGGGATGCAGGGGGACCCAGAGAACCGTCAAAAAATAGTTCCCGCCTGGTCCAAGGGGTTCGAGTATTTTTTTTAAAAATTTGAAGATGCGTTTATCTTAATGCACAGATCGCCATTAGGTTTGTACACAAACTAAACGTCCGTGAACAATCCCCTTTAAAGTATGAAGGACCCCTTGGACCGGGCAAGGATAGTAATGGAGGGATGCAGGGGGATCCAGAGAACCGTCAAAAAATAGTGCCTGCCTGGTCCAAGGGGTTCGAGTATTTTTAAAGATTTTGTGAAGATGCGTTTATCTTAATGCACAGATCGCCATTAGGTTTGTACACAAAATAAACGTCCGTGAACAATCCCTTTAAAAGTATGAAGGACCCCTTGGACCGGGCAAGGATAGTAATGGAGGGATGCAGGGGGACCCAGAGAACCGTCAAAAAATAGTGCCTGCCTGGTCCAAGGGGTTCGCGTATTTTTAAAGATTTTTTGAAGATGCGTTTATCTTAATGCACAGATCGCCATTAGGTTTGTACACAAAATATACGTCCGTGAACAATCCCCTTTAAAGTATGAAGGACCCCTTGGACCGGGCAAGGATAGTAATGGAGGGATGCAGGGGGACCCATAGAACCGTCAAAAAATAGTGCCTGCCTGGTCCAAGGGGTTCGCGTATTTTTAAAGATTTTGTGAAGATGCGTTTATCTTAATGCACAGATCGCCATTAGGTTTGTACACAAAATATACGTCCGTGAACAATCCCCTTTAAAGTATGAAGGGCCCCTTGGACCGGGCAAGGATAGTAATGGAGGGATGCAGGGGGACCCAGAGAACCGTCAAAAAATAGTTCCCGCCTGGTCCAAGGGGTTCGAGTATTTTTTTTAAAAATTTGAAGATGCGTTTATCTTAATGCACAGATCGCCATTAGGTTTGTACACAAACTAAACGTCCGTGAACAATCCCCTTTAAAGTATGAAGGACCCCTTGGACCGGGCAAGGATAGTAATGGAGGGATGCAGGGGGACCCATAGAACCGTCAAAAAATAGTGCCTGCCTGGTCCAAGGGGTTCGCGTATTTTTAAAGATTTTGTGAAGATGCGTTTATCTTAATGCACAGATCGCCATTAGGTTTGTACACAAAATATACGTCCGTGAACAATCCCCTTTAAAGTATGAAGGGCCCCTTGGACCGGGCAAGGATAGTAATGGAGGGATGCAGGGGGACCCAGAGAACCGTCCAAAAATAGTTCCCGCCTGGTCCAAGGGGTTCGAGTATTTTTTTTAAAAATTTGAAGATGCGTTTATCTTAATGCACAGATCGCCATTAGGTTTGTACACAAACTAAACGTCCGTGAACAATCCCCTTTAAAGTATGAAGGACCCCTTGGACCGGGCAAGGATAGTAATGGAGGGATGCAGGGGGATCCAGAGAACCGTCAAAAAATAGTGCCTGCCTGGTCCAAGGGGTTCGAGTATTTTTAAAGATTTTGTGAAGATGCGTTTATCTTAATGCACAGATCGCCATTAGGTTTGTACACAAAATAAACGTCCGTGAACAATCCCTTTAAAAGTATGAAGGACCCCTTGGACCGGGCAAGGATAGTAATGGAGGGATGCAGGGGGACCCAGAGAACCGTCAAAAAATAGTGCCTGCCTGGTCCAAGGGGTTCGCGTATTTTTAAAGATTTTTTGAAGATGCGTTTATCTTAATGCACAGATCGCCATTAGGTTTGTACACAAAATATACGTCCGTGAACAATCCCCTTTAAAGTATGAAGGACCCCTTGGACCGGGCAAGGATAGTAATGGAGGGATGCAGGGGGACCCATAGAACCGTCAAAAAATAGTGCCTGCCTGGTCCAAGGGGTTCGCGTATTTTTAAAGATTTTGTGAAGATGCGTTTATCTTAATGCACAGATCGCCATTAGGTTTGTACACAAAATATACGTCCGTGAACAATCCCCTTTAAAGTATGAAGGGCCCCTTGGACCGGGCAAGGATAGTAATGGAGGGATGCAGGGGGACCCAGAGAACCGTCCAAAAATAGTTCCCGCCTGGTCCAAGGGGTTCGAGTATTTTTTTTAAAAATTTGAAGATGCGTTTATCTTAATGCACAGATCGCCATTAGGTTTGTACACAAACTAAACGTCCGTGAACAATCCCCTTTAAAGTATGAAGGACCCCTTGGACCGGGCAAGGATAGTAATGGAGGGATGCAGGGGGATCCAGAGAACCGTCAAAAAATAGTGCCTGCCTGGTCCAAGGGGTTCGAGTATTTTTAAAGATTTTGTGAAGATGCGTTTATCTTAATGCACAGATCGCCATTAGGTTTGTACACAAAATAAACGTCCGTGAACAATCCCTTTAAAAGTATGAAGGACCCCTTGGACCGGGCAAGGATAGTAATGGAGGGATGCAGGGGGACCCAGAGAACCGTCAAAAAATAGTGCCTGCCTGGTCCAAGGGGTTCGCGTATTTTTAAAGATTTTTTGAAGATGCGTTTATCTTAATGCACAGATCGCCATTAGGTTTGTACACAAAATATACGTCCGTGAACAATCCCCTTTAAAGTATGAAGGACCCCTTGGACCGGGCAAGGATAGTAATGGAGGGATGCAGGGGGACCCATAGAACCGTCAAAAAATAGTGCCTGCCTGGTCCAAGGGGTTCGCGTATTTTTAAAGATTTTGTGAAGATGCGTTTATCTTAATGCACAGATCGCCATTAGGTTTGTACACAAAATATACGTCCGTGAACAATCCCCTTTAAAGTATGAAGGGCCCCTTGGACCGGGCAAGGATAGTAATGGAGGGATGCAGGGGGACCCAGAGAACCGTCAAAAAATAGTTCCCGCCTGGTCCAAGGGGTTCGAGTATTTTTTTTAAAAATTTGAAGATGCGTTTATCTTAATGCACAGATCGCCATTAGGTTTGTACACAAACTAAACGTCCGTGAACAATCCCCTTTAAAGTATGAAGGACCCCTTGGACCGGGCAAGGATAGTAATGGAGGGATGCAGGGGGACCCATAGAACCGTCAAAAAATAGTGCCTGCCTGGTCCAAGGGGTTCGCGTATTTTTAAAGATTTTGTGAAGATGCGTTTATCTTAATGCACAGATCGCCATTAGGTTTGTACACAAAATATACGTCCGTGAACAATCCCCTTTAAAGTATGAAGGGCCCCTTGGACCGGGCAAGGATAGTAATGGAGGGATGCAGGGGGACCCAGAGAACCGTCCAAAAATAGTTCCCGCCTGGTCCAAGGGGTTCGAGTATTTTTTTTAAAAATTTGAAGATGCGTTTATCTTAATGCACAGATCGCCATTAGGTTTGTACACAAACTAAACGTCCGTGAACAATCCCCTTTAAAGTATGAAGGACCCCTTGGACCGGGCAAGGATAGTAATGGAGGGATGCAGGGGGATCCAGAGAACCGTCAAAAAATAGTGCCTGCCTGTTCCAAGGGGTTCGAGTATTTTTAAAGATTTTGTGAAGATGCGTTTATCTTAATGCACAGATCGCCATTAGGTTTGTACACAAAATAAACGTCCGTGAACAATCCCTTTAAAAGTATGAAGGACCCCTTGGACCGGGCAAGGATAGTAATGGAGGGATGCAGGGGGACCCAGAGAACCGTCAAAAAATAGTGCCTGCCTGGTCCAAGGGGTTCGCGTATTTTTAAAGATTTTTTGAAGATGCGTTTATCTTAATGCACAGATCGCCATTAGGTTTGTACACAAAATATACGTCCGTGAACAATCCCCTTTAAAGTATGAAGGACCCCTTGGACCGGGCAAGGATAGTAATGGAGGGATGCAGGGGGACCCATAGAACCGTCAAAAAATAGTGCCTGCCTGGTCCAAGGGGTTCGCGTATTTTTAAAGATTTTGTGAAGATGCGTTTATCTTAATGCACAGATCGCCATTAGGTTTGTACACAAAATATACGTCCGTGAACAATCCCCTTTAAAGTATGAAGGGCCCCTTGGACCGGGCAAGGATAGTAATGGAGGGATGCAGGGGGACCCAGAGAACCGTCAAAAAATAGTTCCCGCCTGGTCCAAGGGGTTCGAGTATTTTTTTTAAAAATTTGAAGATGCGTTTATCTTAATGCACAGATCGCCATTAGGTTTGTACACAAACTAAACGTCCGTGAACAATCCCCTTTAAAGTATGAAGGACCCCTTGGACCGGGCAAGGATAGTAATGGAGGGATGCAGGGGGATCCAGAGAACCGTCAAAAAATAGTGCCTGCCTGGTCCAAGGGGTTCGAGTATTTTTAAAGATTTTGTGAAGATGCGTTTATCTTAATGCACAGATCGCCATTAGGTTTGTACACAAAATAAACGTCCGTGAACAATCCCTTTAAAAGTATGAAGGACCCCTTGGACCGGGCAAGGATAGTAATGGAGGGATGCAGGGGGACCCAGAGAACCGTCAAAAAATAGTGCCTGCCTGGTCCAAGGGGTTCGCGTATTTTTAAAGATTTTTTGAAGATGCGTTTATCTTAATGCACAGATCGCCATTAGGTTTGTACACAAAATATACGTCCGTGAACAATCCCCTTTAAAGTATGAAGGACCCCTTGGACCGGGCAAGGATAGTAATGGAGGGATGCAGGGGGACCCATAGAACCGTCAAAAAATAGTGCCTGCCTGGTCCAAGGGGTTCGCGTATTTTTAAAGATTTTGTGAAGATGCGTTTATCTTAATGCACAGATCGCCATTAGGTTTGTACACAAAATATACGTCCGTGAACAATCCCCTTTAAAGTATGAAGGGCCCCTTGGACCGGGCAAGGATAGTAATGGAGGGATGCAGGGGGACCCAGAGAACCGTCAAAAAATAGTTCCCGCCTGGTCCAAGGGGTTCGAGTATTTTTTTTAAAAATTTGAAGATGCGTTTATCTTAATGCACAGATCGCCATTAGGTTTGTACACAAACTAAACGTCCGTGAACAATCCCCTTTAAAGTATGAAGGACCCCTTGGACCGGGCAAGGATAGTAATGGAGGGATGCAGGGGGACCCATAGAACCGTCAAAAAATAGTGCCTGCCTGGTCCAAGGGGTTCGCGTATTTTTAAAGATTTTGTGAAGATGCGTTTATCTTAATGCACAGATCGCCATTAGGTTTGTACACAAAATATACGTCCGTGAACAATCCCCTTTAAAGTATGAAGGGCCCCTTGGACCGGGCAAGGATAGTAATGGAGGGATGCAGGGGGACCCAGAGAACCGTCCAAAAATAGTTCCCGCCTGGTCCAAGGGGTTCGAGTATTTTTTTTAAAAATTTGAAGATGCGTTTATCTTAATGCACAGATCGCCATTAGGTTTGTACACAAACTAAACGTCCGTGAACAATCCCCTTTAAAGTATGAAGGACCCCTTGGACCGGGCAAGGATAGTAATGGAGGGATGCAGGGGGATCCAGAGAACCGTCAAAAAATAGTGCCTGCCTGGTCCAAGGGGTTCGAGTATTTTTAAAGATTTTGTGAAGATGCGTTTATCTTAATGCACAGATCGCCATTAGGTTTGTACACAAAATAAACGTCCGTGAACAATCCCTTTAAAAGTATGAAGGACCCCTTGGACCGGGCAAGGATAGTAATGGAGGGATGCAGGGGGACCCAGAGAACCGTCAAAAAATAGTGCCTGCCTGGTCCAAGGGGTTCGCGTATTTTTAAAGATTTTTTGAAGATGCGTTTATCTTAATGCACAGATCGCCATTAGGTTTGTACACAAAATATACGTCCGTGAACAATCCCCTTTAAAGTATGAAGGACCCCTTGGACCGGGCAAGGATAGTAATGGAGGGATGCAGGGGGACCCATAGAACCGTCAAAAAATAGTGCCTGCCTGGTCCAAGGGGTTCGCGTATTTTTAAAGATTTTGTGAAGATGCGTTTATCTTAATGCACAGATCGCCATTAGGTTTGTACACAAAATATACGTCCGTGAACAATCCCCTTTAAAGTATGAAGGGCCCCTTGGACCGGGCAAGGATAGTAATGGAGGGATGCAGGGGGACCCAGAGAACCGTCCAAAAATAGTTCCCGCCTGGTCCAAGGGGTTCGAGTATTTTTTTTAAAAATTTGAAGATGCGTTTATCTTAATGCACAGATCGCCATTAGGTTTGTACACAAACTAAACGTCCGTGAACAATCCCCTTTAAAGTATGAAGGACCCCTTGGACCGGGCAAGGATAGTAATGGAGGGATGCAGGGGGATCCAGAGAACCGTCAAAAAATAGTGCCTGCCTGGTCCAAGGGGTTCGAGTATTTTTAAAGATTTTGTGAAGATGCGTTTATCTTAATGCACAGATCGCCATTAGGTTTGTACACAAAATAAACGTCCGTGAACAATCCCTTTAAAAGTATGAAGGACCCCTTGGACCGGGCAAGGATAGTAATGGAGGGATGCAGGGGGACCCAGAGAACCGTCAAAAAATAGTGCCTGCCTGGTCCAAGGGGTTCGCGTATTTTTAAAGATTTTTTGAAGATGCGTTTATCTTAATGCACAGATCGCCATTAGGTTTGTACACAAAATATACGTCCGTGAACAATCCCCTTTAAAGTATGAAGGACCCCTTGGACCGGGCAAGGATAGTAATGGAGGGATGCAGGGGGACCCATAGAACCGTCAAAAAATAGTGCCTGCCTGGTCCAAGGGGTTCGCGTATTTTTAAAGATTTTGTGAAGATGCGTTTATCTTAATGCACAGATCGCCATTAGGTTTGTACACAAAATATACGTCCGTGAACAATCCCCTTTAAAGTATGAAGGGCCCCTTGGACCGGGCAAGGATAGTAATGGAGGGATGCAGGGGGACCCAGAGAACCGTCCAAAAATAGTTCCCGCCTGGTCCAAGGGGTTCGAGTATTTTTTTTAAAAATTTGAAGATGCGTTTATCTTAATGCACAGATCGCCATTAGGTTTGTACACAAACTAAACGTCCGTGAACAATCCCCTTTAAAGTATGAAGGACCCCTTGGACCGGGCAAGGATAGTAATGGAGGGATGCAGGGGGACCCATAGAACCGTCAAAAAATAGTGCCTGCCTGGTCCAAGGGGTTCGCGTATTTTTAAAGATTTTGTGAAGATGCGTTTATCTTAATGCACAGATCGCCATTAGGTTTGTACACAAAATATACGTCCGTGAACAATCCCCTTTAAAGTATGAAGGGCCCCTTGGACCGGGCAAGGATAGTAATGGAGGGATGCAGGGGGACCCAGAGAACCGTCCAAAAATAGTTCCCGCCTGGTCCAAGGGGTTCGAGTATTTTTTTTAAAAATTTGAAGATGCGTTTATCTTAATGCACAGATCGCCATTAGGTTTGTACACAAACTAAACGTCCGTGAACAATCCCCTTTAAAGTATGAAGGACCCCTTGGACCGGGCAAGGATAGTAATGGAGGGATGCAGGGGGATCCAGAGAACCGTCAAAAAATAGTGCCTGCCTGTTCCAAGGGGTTCGAGTATTTTTAAAGATTTTGTGAAGATGCGTTTATCTTAATGCACAGATCGCCATTAGGTTTGTACACAAAATAAACGTCCGTGAACAATCCCTTTAAAAGTATGAAGGACCCCTTGGACCGGGCAAGGATAGTAATGGAGGGATGCAGGGGGACCCAGAGAACCGTCAAAAAATAGTGCCTGCCTGGTCCAAGGGGTTCGCGTATTTTTAAAGATTTTTTGAAGATGCGTTTATCTTAATGCACAGATCGCCATTAGGTTTGTACACAAAATATACGTCCGTGAACAATCCCCTTTAAAGTATGAAGGACCCCTTGGACCGGGCAAGGATAGTAATGGAGGGATGCAGGGGGACCCATAGAACCGTCAAAAAATAGTGCCTGCCTGGTCCAAGGGGTTCGCGTATTTTTAAAGATTTTGTGAAGATGCGTTTATCTTAATGCACAGATCGCCATTAGGTTTGTACACAAAATATACGTCCGTGAACAATCCCCTTTAAAGTATGAAGGGCCCCTTGGACCGGGCAAGGATAGTAATGGAGGGATGCAGGGGGACCCAGAGAACCGTCAAAAAATAGTTCCCGCCTGGTCCAAGGGGTTCGAGTATTTTTTTTAAAAATTTGAAGATGCGTTTATCTTAATGCACAGATCGCCATTAGGTTTGTACACAAACTAAACGTCCGTGAACAATCCCCTTTAAAGTATGAAGGACCCCTTGGACCGGGCAAGGATAGTAATGGAGGGATGCAGGGGGATCCAGAGAACCGTCAAAAAATAGTGCCTGCCTGGTCCAAGGGGTTCGAGTATTTTTAAAGATTTTGTGAAGATGCGTTTATCTTAATGCACAGATCGCCATTAGGTTTGTACACAAAATAAACGTCCGTGAACAATCCCTTTAAAAGTATGAAGGACCCCTTGGACCGGGCAAGGATAGTAATGGAGGGATGCAGGGGGACCCAGAGAACCGTCAAAAAATAGTGCCTGCCTGGTCCAAGGGGTTCGCGTATTTTTAAAGATTTTTTGAAGATGCGTTTATCTTAATGCACAGATCGCCATTAGGTTTGTACACAAAATATACGTCCGTGAACAATCCCCTTTAAAGTATGAAGGACCCCTTGGACCGGGCAAGGATAGTAATGGAGGGATGCAGGGGGACCCATAGAACCGTCAAAAATTAGTGCCTGCCTGGTCCAAGGGGTTCGCGTATTTTTAAAGATTTTGTGAAGATGCGTTTATCTTAATGCACAGATCGCCATTAGGTTTGTACACAAAATATACGTCCGTGAACAATCCCCTTTAAAGTATGAAGGACCCCTTGGACCGGGCAAGGATAGTAATGGAGGGATGCAGGGGGACCCATAGAACCGTCAAAAAATAGTGCCTGCCTGGTCCAAGGGGTTCGCGTATTTTTAAAGATTTTGTGAAGATGCGTTTATCTTAATGCACAGATCGCCATTAGGTTTGTACACAAAATATACGTCCGTGAACAATCCCCTTTAAAGTATGAAGGGCCCCTTGGACCGGGCAAGGATAGTAATGGAGGGATGCAGGGGGACCCAGAGAACCGTCCAAAAATAGTTCCCGCCTGGTCCAAGGGGTTCGAGTATTTTGTTTAAAAATTTGAAGATGCGTTTATCTTAATGCACAGATCGCCATTAGGTTTGTACACAAACTAAACGTCCGTGAACAATCCCCTTTAAAGTATGAAGGACCCCTTGGACCGGGCAAGGATAGTAATGGAGGGATGCAGGGGGACCCATAGAACCGTCAAAAAATAGTGCCTGCCTGGTCCAAGGGGTTCGCGTATTTTTAAAGATTTTGTGAAGATGCGTTTATCTTAATGCACAGATCGCCATTAGGTTTGTACACAAAATATACGTCCGTGAACAATCCCCTTTAAAGTATGAAGGGCCCCTTGGACCGGGCAAGGATAGTAATGGAGGGATGCAGGGGGACCCAGAGAACCGTCCAAAAATAGTTCCCGCCTGGTCCAAGGGGTTCGAGTATTTTGTTTAAAAATTTGAAGATGCGTTTATCTTAATGCACAGATCGCCATTAGGTTTGTACACAAACTAAACGTCCGTGAACAATCCCCTTTAAAGTATGAAGGACCCCTTGGACCGGGCAAGGATAGTAATGGAGGGATGCAGGGGGACCCATAGAACCGTCAAAAAATAGTGCCTGCCTGGTCCAAGGGGTTCGCGTATTTTTAAAGATTTTGTGAAGATGCGTTTATCTTAATGCACAGATCGCCATTAGGTTTGTACACAAAATATACGTCCGTGAACAATCCCCTTTAAAGTATGAAGGGCCCCTTGGACCGGGCAAGGATAGTAATGGAGGGATGCAGGGGGACCCAGAGAACCGTCCAAAAATAGTTCCCGCCTGGTCCAAGGGGTTCGAGTATTTTTTTTAAAAATTTGAAGATGCGTTTATCTTAATGCACAGATCGCCATTAGGTTTGTACACAAACTAAACGTCCGTGAACAATCCCCTTTAAAGTATGAAGGACCCCTTGGACCGGGCAAGGATAGTAATGGAGGGATGCAGGGGGACCCAGAGAACCGTCAAAAAATAGTGCCCGCCTGGTCCAAGGGGTTCGAGTATTTTACTTGTGACTGGACTTCAACAAAAATGAATTGGTAAAAAAGTTTGCAACAACACTGGCCGCCACGTGCTTGGTCATTCCTCCATATGGGTGGATGAAGTTGCGATATTGTGACAGAGAGCTTTGGCTGTGTTAAGTTTTTAAAGTTGTTTATGCGTTTGTACATTAGGATTTTAAGATCGCTAACCTTTCACAACCTTTTTATCCTGCCGTAATTTGTATACGATTTTATCGCCATTGCGGGGAAAAAATATCAACTGCAAAAAAAATCATTATCGCCAGCGCTAGGTCAGAAGCTGATTATGAAATACAAGAGGTAATCAGGGCACATGTTTACATATGATGCACGATATGGGGCAGAGGGAACCCCCCTCCCTCTTTTGTGTTTGTCATTGTGTTCGTGGAATCTCAGTAATTCTTTTCAGATGTCTAGGGGGATGTGTTTTTAGGTAACAATAGTCTGGAGAGTGTATAGGGTATAGGGACAAAAGGGGGGTACCCCTCTGCCCCATATCGTGCTGGGTATAAATGGAAAATCAATATTTTAAGATCGAGGAAAATTGAGGTGGGTGGGTGGGTCAAACAAATTTTTAAAAACAAAAGAAACGAAATTTTAAAACATTGAAAATGTGTGTACCATGTATCTAGAATTGAAGGGAAGTCCGCTTAAGGTTTAGTTTAGGACGCTAAGGCAACTATTCAAAACTAGAATAATAAATGGAGGCAGGATCAAAAGATACGATTCTCAAATTGGATTATCAAATGTTAAGTGAATGATTGCTCTTGATTCAGACAAAATAAATAAATGAATGACAGTCAGTTCCCCTACAGAATCATTAAAATGTGTGGTCTGATCCTTCCCTTCTAAAATCAGAGACAAGAGACAAGTGTCAATATCACGTGAATAAAAATTATTTTGCACTTACCGATTACCTAGAATAATTTTGTTAGAATCTTTGGTGTTATTAATTACCGATAATATGTTTGGGCGTCAGTATCTATAAATAAATAAATTGTAAATTTTGGGTAGTTGGTATAAAATGAAATGTAACTTGGCATGTTGAACCCACCGTACCTCTTTCGTTGTTAAGCAAAATAGGTGGGGTGAGGTTATCGAGTCGTTTTCATTGGTTGGTAGGACTGCCACACCTTAAACAAATTAGAAGTAAGATGGTTGTACTGAATTTGATTGGTTGTTGGGCCATCATATCCATTTATTGATACACAAATTAGCCAACCCTTCCAATAAATTTGGTTATTTTCTATTGGTTGATTTTATATAACGTCATCTTGGAATTTGGGGATTGGCAGATATATCGGGGAAATTGAATTTTTGGGGAGAGTCTGCGCTTGAGTTTACCGGGGAGAGGGCCATCGCCGGGCCAGCCTCGATGTTTTTGGATGATTTCGGTTATTTGAGTTATTGAGAACTCTTACGTTTGTTGTGTCCGAAATCATGTAGTGGCAATTGAGTGCCATTTTGTTGTTTTGCGTGGACCAGTTCTCCAATCCAAATAAGTATCTGCCAAGTGCCAATTTTCAACCAGGGGTTTGAACTTCTCTACGAAACCAGGATAATTCCTGTAAGTTATCGTATTTAATATTTTCTTGCCATATAAATCGTTTGCATTTCTGTATAATTGCATTTTGGATCGAAATGTCATTTTACTGTATTTGATATAAACGGCCATTTCTACTAAATCAATTTTGCAACCTTGCCAATTTTAACCGAGTTTGAGTGCCAACTAAAAATCTATGAAGGGCAAGCAATGTATTTAAATGTAAAATTGGAAATTAGTTTTTAACATTGGATCTATTTCTATAGGGTTTCGTGATACACTGGGAATCACCAGTACATCTTGCTACTACCGGGGGGTAACCGTAGCTACCTGTGTGCGTTGACGTGATGACTGTGTGTCATTTACCATGGAGTCTTTCATCAAGCCTTGGGTGGTGTGCCAAGTCTACCGGGGGTTACTGACTGGCTGATGGCGCTAAGCCTTTGCGTGGTTGTTTTCAAGCCTAAACTTGGAGACACTCGGCGTTGATTCGTAATAAATTAAAATGTGTAATTGGTGAAATTAATTTAATAGTAGTGTAATATAAGGGAAAGGTTTGATTTTCACTTTAATGTTTACTGTGATGGTGGTGGTTGAATAAAAGGGTTTTGAGTAAGAAAGAAATAGTCCGATTCTTAATTATTTTATTGGGTGGATTTGCCTATTGTTCAGTAGTTTTTTTTTTAACCCTGTCACAAAGTCACAAAGTCGCAAAATTCAAGGTCAAGTCTGGAATCCCTAACTTAGATTCAAGATACAAATTACAAAATCAGACTGAAAATTCTTAAGGTCTAGCAATTGGTAGACCGTAAGTATTTTCAGTCTGATTTTGTAATTTGTATATCCTTCGAAATCCGAATTTCAAAATTCACAATACTTGGAACTGAAATTCAAACCTTAAATTCAGACTTGGTTTTAAATTCAAATGCAAATTCCAATCAAAATTTAAAAATTAATACAAATTTAAAATTCCAGCCGAGTTATGTGATGACTTCAGAGTCGCCAACCAACCGAGGCGAAATGTTATGAAACAAAAAGCCAAATCTAAATCGAGGCATACAACAGCCGGTGTATGGAAGCTGACATGAAACAGTCACTGTCTACAACCATGTGACGTCACGCTGCAGAAAAGTTTACGAACGTTTCAGATGTCGATGATCAAGGCGACAATTTCACCACAATTCAAAGTTTTCTATAGTGGCCCTGAAGGGACATCGGAAATCGTGAATATTAATGTCAATATTCAGGACAAATAAAAAGTAATGGTATTATTAAAAAGAATACTGCGAGCCCCCCCCCCCCCCCCAACTTACCCCCAATGGAGAGAGCCCTGGCTACGACGCTGGAGTGTCCCCCCCCCCCCCATCCCCCTATGCGCCCGCAGACGGGTGCTACTGGTGCACACTAGAATACTAGGGGAGTAGTGGGCGTAACATTTTAAAGAGAGGGGGACTGTCAAACTAATAATTATACGTGCACTGATTGGCTTTTTATCCATTACGATAATATTCAACCATCTAAAATGCTGAGGTTGGGAATGCACCGTTATTAGAATGAGATAAAAGTTGCACATTGAAAGGCTGACTTTGAAACTCATCATTCAACTAGTTTTGTGCAACAAAGAGTTAGGTGGCGAGTTACGATCTCATTGGTCAATGGAGTGCACGGGCGTCCCGTTATTTTTTTTATGGGACCCACGGCGTGGGGATTTATGCCGTTCAGATGCGCGCTCTCAGCACTGGGCCCAATTTCGTGGCTCTGCTGAAAAGGTGTGCTAACTGTAATTTATAGAAGAATTCTGTGAACGATTATTGTACGGCCAACTCTGCTAATTCCTGCTCATGACGAAGATTTCCATATGGACACCCCATGTGATGAATTCGGTCCGGCTTCATAGCGATGAAGCACTTTAAAAAATGTCAATTTTTTAAAACTTGTTTTAACATTTCAGTAGCAGATGGGGGTGTTTATCTGACTGACACAAGATGCAGCGGTGGCGATTTCTCGGCAAGGTTGAGGGGGGGGGGGGGGGGTGGGGGGGGTGGGGGGGGGGGGCGGAGAAAAAAGTCATAATTGTTTATAAGCATTTTGTATTCGGTGTCTCTTGTGTATCCTGGGAGATTTTTGAAAATGTGTG